>OX453085.1:6029862-6413514 GCA_949699795.1 Spicauda simplicius
CTTACAAAGCTATAATTTATTAAAATAATAAAGAACCCGTTCATGGCTCAGTGTTTCATTTAACAATTCTGAGAGAAGACCCGTGGCCAGTAGTGGGACAATAATAGATTGATGAGACAAGCGTGTAAACAGTATGACAAGAGCGAATACAAGGAATACAAGGATACACCAGTAGTATCCTGCCAAAAACTGTAATGTCCCGAGAAGAGGAACAAACAATTCAAGGTAATAAAAACTATACATACCTCTGTATTTGCACCCTTAAATACATTCCATACCGTTAAGTCGTTACCGTGTTCCAAATAATGAGAAAGCGCCATCCATTACTATTTACTAAAAGTACAAGATCACGTACCGAACCGGTGCATCAAACAATGATTCATATAAAACTGGCAGATGGCGTTAATATCAATAGTTTTGTCTCATCCATAAGCAGTCCAAAACATTTTTTTTTATCTGATGACTTCAGATGGAACTCATGTTCTGTATGAAGTTGCTTACAGATGTCGCAGAGCGCCAGTGACCACTTACCATCAGGTGGACTGCATGCTCGTTGCTACTTCAGTCAGATAAAAAAGAAACATAAGGTTTTATACCTAAATAAAAACAAACACGTTACATAATGCGTTTTCCAAACCCCTTCTTCCTCTCCTGTAACGCATCATAACTTTTGACCCCTCCCTCCCCCAAATTGCGTTACGTAATTCTTCAACGAAAACAGCAGCGATAGCCTAATGGTTGAAACTAGAGCAGTGATAGCCTAATGGTTGAAATTTGCCATCTCAATCGGGAGGTCCGAGCTTCAAACCCAGGCACGCACCACTGATTTCTGTGCGTATTAAAAAATAATCATAGCTCCTTTTCGGTGAAAGAAAACATCGTGTGGAAACCTACACACCCGAATATTCTTTAAAAAAAAGTTCTCGGAAGTATGTGAAGTCCATCAATTCGCACTTGGCCAGACCGGTGGACTATAGCCTAAAACTCTCATTCCGAGAGCCCGTGCCCAACAGTAAGACAATAATGGGTTGTACCCAACACTTGAACGGTCCCTTACTCCTCAGGATTAGCAACGCATCTGTGGCTGAACTCAAAGACTCCGATCTTATCAGGACTTAATTTGAGATGTCAATCCGCGACTCCTTTCAAAACGATTGCCACCTCATTTTACGTCGCATACCCTTAAACAAAAACTAAAGTAGAAATAAATATGACGGTGACACCGTCGCATTTGAATCGGAAACTTATTTAGAATAAAAGAATAGAAATAAAACTTTATAAATATATTTATTGCTCACTTATAATAATAAATAAATGTTAATATAATGCGTTTTATATATACTTGATATACCTTACATTTTAATACATTGCTCCATTATTATATAATCCATACACATAAAGTGAATGTACATGGCTATTTGCATTTTTATATACAAGAATATATTGAAGTATTTATATACATAATTATATGTTATTTAATTTATATGTTACATACCAAATACGAAATTAAGCATAGACAAGCAAGCAGATATTTTAGGTTGATAACCGATGCTATGCCAGTCCTCGCCATGAGCGGCATGGCATGGTATTCCTACAAGCCATGAGCAGCATGGCATGGTGTTTATGCCAGCCATGAGCGTCATGGTATGGCATCCAAGCCAGCCATGAGAGTCATGGTATGGTATCCAAGCCAGCCATGAGCGTCATGGTATGGTATCTAAGCCAGTCATGAGCGTCATGGTATGGTATCCAAGCCAGCCATGAGCGTCATGGTATGGTATCCAAGCCAGCCATGAGAGTCATGGTATGGTATCCAAGCCAGCCATGAGCGTCATGGTATGGCATCCAAGCCAGCCATGAGAGTCATGGTATGGTATCCAAGCCAGCCATGAGCGTCATGGTATGGTATCTAAGCCAGTCATGAGCGTCATGGTATGGTATCCAAGCCAGCCATGAGCGTCATGGTATGGTATCCAAGCCAGCCATGAGCGTCATGGTATGGTATCCAAGCCAGCCATGAGCGTCATGGTATGGTATCCAAGCCAGCCATGAGCGTCATGGCATGGTATCCAAACCAGCCATGAGCAGCATGGCGTGGTATTCATACCAGACGAGCGGCATGCTATGGTATTCATACCAGCCATGAGCGGCATGCTAAAGTATAAAAATTAACCGTGATAATTTATATAAATATGTCTATTTCACCAATTCTAAAATTAATAAATTAATTTTAGAATTGGTGAAATAGACATATTTGTAACAGCCTTAACAATTGAATTTATCTTGTACATTACAACGTGGGGGGGGGGGGGGGGGTATTTAATTTACAAGCCAGTTACATCACACAGACAAGAATGGAAGGATTTATACCTGTCATTATGGATGTTACTATCATAACTTATAGATACAGTGAAAAATATCTTAAGTAGTTAAATATTATATAGGTACAGTCAGCGTCAAATAGGGACACTTAGGGTATTCAAATAGCTCGAACCGTTCGGTCAGGCAATCCCGGGAAGGACGACGGTATGTATGGTCGCATACCGTTGAAGGTCCGGTAAGTCGTTTCGTGATCCCGGAGTCCTCCTTTTTAGCGCCGAGGACGTCACGTTTTTAGTACGGCAAATATCTAACATAACCCTGCGTTGTTCCCACGACGTCGGGTACCTTTTGAAGGTTTCCCTCTCGAGAACAAAAAAAAAAAGACGCAACCAAAAAGTCAATAATATCAGTACATACAAAATTCCCTTATTGTTGTCAACACTATAGTTGTGCTCACAAAGCGAAGACGTTTAAAATGTCATATACATCGGTTCAGTCAAAACGCCATCATAGTCCTCGGGAGTAGCAACGCATCTGTGCTTGACTTCAGATGGAATCTATGTTCTGTATGAAGTTGATTACTGATGTCGCAGGGCGGCAGTGAGCACTTACCATCAGGTGGACTGCATGCTTGTTTGCTACTTCGATCAGATAAATAAAAACTTTGTTTGAACCGATATTATTGACTCTATTGGTTGCGTCTATTTATTTGAATACCCTGAGTGTCCCTAACTATTAGACGCTGACTGTACTAGTTGACCAGCGAACTTCGTTACGCCTAAAAGTAAAAAATCTAAAATTATCAGTGTTCCTCCACTATATTACGCATGTATTATACATAAAACTTTCCTCTTAAATCACTCTATCTATTAAAAAATCTGCATTAAAATCCGTAGCGTAGTTTTAAAGATCTAAGCATACATAGGGACAGACATCGGGAAGCGACTTTGTTTTATACTATGTAGTAATAAATATGTACACATCACTAGTACACAACCAACACCATATTAACCCATAGCCACAAAGCATTTACTTAGCGCTGCACACATTAGTTTGAGTTAATATTATCGACTTTTGTAATAATAAATTTCAAGATCTTATAAGATAGTACCCTTTTTTATAAGATTGAAGTAGGAAATGCGCACGCAACTTGAACCTCGGACCTCCCGATCGAGAGGGCTAGTTTTAATTAGGCTATCACTGCTCAACGAAGATTTTTTCAAAGGTGGTAGAATGATTATTCGACCGGGGAAGTACCACCGCCACACCTATTTCTAGCGTGAAGCATTTTTTGCGTTTCGATGGAAGAGTGTGGTTGCCGGCACACTTTTAAACGAAGCGACCATATTAATCCTCGGGAGTAGCAACGCATCTGTAATAGACTTCACATAGAACCAATGTTCTATATGAAGTTGATTACAGACGTCCATGAACGGCAGTGACCACTTACCATCAGGTGGACTGCATGCTCGTTTGCTACTTCAGTCAAATAATAATAATAATAATACTAACTCAACACCGACTCTTGCAGCGCCAAATACACTTAAAACCTTAAGTTAAAGTTTACATATAATATTAATATATATTAAATACAAAATATACAATTTTCAGAGATTTTGTCATTGCAAATACCTTACGAAACGGTAGGTGAATGTGAGTTTTTATTTCATTTTATTAAAATTGTGCGATATATTTATTGTTTTACTTACAATTTTCCATGTTCACTGTTTTGTTTGGGCGTCGATAGATGCCGCTGTTACACATTTTACATTTTCTTTTAGATCAAATAATATATTGTGTGGCTTTTATGATCATTTGACGACCGAAGTAAAGTCACCATACTGATGTGACAAGCCATGGGGTCTAGGTTCAATCCCCGGCCGGATTCATCACATATGAGTTGACGATTCCTGTTCTGGGTGTTTGTGTATTCGTCTATAGCAACCACGACACAGGACAAAGTCGTAGTATATAGCTATGCGTATAGAAAGTGCTAACATTTCATTCTGGTCGGACGGGTCCGACGCGCAATGGGTCCAGGGTTCGATTCCCGGCCAGACAGGTATCTGAATGATGAGTTTAGATTCATGTTCTGGGTCTGGGTGTTTGTGTATCCGTCTTGTGTGTCCATGGTACCCACGACACAGGAGAAAATTCTAGTGTGGGGCTATGAGTGTAGAAAGCGTGTGCGTTTTTTTACCGATAAGTATATTCTTTTTCTAGCGCTAATAGGTAGCGACGTTAGATATATAAATTTGTTTTCTATTTTATTTATTATCTATTGTATCTTATATTTCTCGCTACTAGCGCCAAATTCGTCTGGCGTGGGAGTGGTATTCAACTTTGAAATCTGCTTGAAGCCAGGATGATTCTTATCTCTGAGCAGCTTGAATAGGACGTTTTCTGAAGTACCCACAAAGCAGCCGATGTTGTGGAAGCGCTGAAAAAAACAAAATTAATGTCATTAATTGATTTACTTATTTATTTATTTATATGTAAACTGACCCGACAAACGTTGTTTTGCCATATAAAAAAAAGGGTGAACTACCCTTAAGGGGTATGAAATATAGATGTTGGTCTATTCTCATAGATACCGGATAAGCACAAAAATTTTTATCAAAATCGGTCAAGCCATTTCGGAGGAGTGTGGCAACAAAAACTGTGACTCGAGAATTTTATATATGAGATTTATTTATATATAAAATCACCAACGATTATTACATTTACATATGACACAGTTACATAAGATACATAAGTTTTGCAATAAATGAACAATCACTTATAGGTGAATATCAAAACCTTATAATTAAAAAAAAACTTTGTATTACTTGACACAACAATTAGGCGCATAAAACAAAAGTGGTTCAATACCCCGCATCTCGCTTCTTACCCCGCGCGGCCCCTAGTGACGTGCAGTCGTGTGTCGTCTAGGTGTTTAATGTTGTTTCGTTATAATGTTAGTTCAATGAGTGATTGTTGTATTTTTAAAGTTATTATTAAATTAGTTGATTATTCGTCAATAAAGCTCAAAATGGGTAGGAAAAAGACTATTCGTGGAGGAGAAAGGACTCTTACATTCAAAATATGCATTTTTTTAACAAGAGAAGAGTACTGGGCTCAGTATCCTGTCTCCCAAGTTGAAAATCGAATGTGTGGTGTAACAGGCATCAGTCTCTTACACACATAAAAAAAGAAAGAAAATATTCCATGCCTGCGAATATATTAAACACATGAAAGTGCTTTAACAAATAGTCGACTATTGAAAATACACCACTATGGTGTATGTTTTAATAATGGTATACCTACATACTTTTGGTATTTGATAATAGAATATACTTCGTGTCGGGATGGGAGATCCCTAGTCCTAATGACGTTTCAACTGTCGTGCGCCTAATTGTTTTGTTCGAGTAGTAAGTAATATGTAATAGGTTAAAAAAAAGATAGTTAATGTAATACAGTTTTAAGCAGTAAAAGGCTTTCAATACTTAATTTAGTTATGATTGAGCGCTTGAATTGACTTAGAGATTGATTTAACAGGTGGTAGAACCAGTGTAGTCGACCGGGGAGGTACCACCGCCACACCTATTTCTAGCGTGAAGCATTTCTTGCGTTTCGATGGAAGGGTGTGGGTGCCGGCACACTTTTATATGAGGCGACCATCATAGTCCTCGGGAGGAGCAACACATCTGTGATTGACTTCAGATAGAATCCATGTTCTGTATGAAGTTGATTACAGATGTCGCAGGGAGGCAGTGACCACTTACCATTAGGTGGACTGCATGCTCGTTTGCTACTTCAGTGAAATAAAAAAAAAGATAATGAGTTTATATTTATACTTATATTTTGAGCTTATTAGCTGATGGCCGTCAGAATGGCTGGTCATTTCAACAATACAATATTTAACATGAAATAGTTACTAAAAATTGCTACCTAGTTGCTTCTAGTTTCTACTAATCTTTTTATCTGATTGAAGTAGCAAACGAGCATGCAGTCCACCTGATGGTAAGTGGTCACTGCCGCCCTGCGACATCTGTAATCAACTTCATACAGAACATGGGTTCTATCTGAAGTCAATAACAGATGCGTTGCTACTCCCGAGGACTATGATGGTCACCTCATAATATAAGTGTGCCGGCATCCACACCCTTCCATCGAAACGCAAGAACTGCTTCACGCTAGAAATAGGTGTGGTGGTGGTACCTCCCCGGTCGAACTACACTGGTTCTATCATCTTCAGCACTTACTATATAGCAATCATATAGCAGCGCTAAAATGTTGCGTTAAAAAAAACTATAGCAATGTCCTATTAATTTTACGAAAAAAGAAAACAAGCAAGCACCATACAGCACACAACAATATTTGAAAGGTATAAAAAAAACCAAAGCATAGCATAAAAAAATAAGTATGTCGTTGAGATATTTATACTTTTTTGACCATTTTAAGCACACAAAAACATTTAAAAGGTAAAAAAAACACAAATATAGCTTAATAAAAATAATTGACAGATTTGGTGCGATTGGCCAAGTGCGATTGGTCCACCAATTCGCACTTCGCCAGCGCGGTGGACTATGGCCTAAAACTCTCTCATTCTGAGAGAAGACCCCTGCCCAGCAGTGGGACAATAATGGGTTGTACCCCAAAAATAATTGTGTCGTTGAGATATTCATACTTTTTTTTAATTCTCTCATAATGTCTTTTAAAACTTATCCTTTACTTATATAAAAAATATTCAACAAATGAGACCCACCCGATTTATCAATTCCTAAAGTTTGGAAGCAAAAAGGAATAAGTCAGAAGTGGGTTCTCTATTCAATTTAGAAATATATTTGAACTCTGGACTTTCCTTGTCCTTGAGAAGTTTGAATAGAACACTTTCGGATGTAGTCACGAAACAGCCTAAGGATTGCATGCGCTGAAATACGAAAAAGAAAGAATTACATACTATATGCACTTTGGAATACCCTCAGATATGTGTGCTACAAGGAAAATATATGTGTGTTATAAGGCAGAAATATGTGTGCAACAAGCATCGATATAGAAAAACTCAAAATATACATTCAGCGTCTCAAAACTATCCGGTAAAAAAGGGCGCTCAATTACAAAATTGAGCGCTCATTTCAAGCATTAAGGTGGTAGAACCAGTGTAGTTCGATCGGGGAAGTACCACCGCCACGCTTATTTCTAGCGTGAAGCATTTCTTGCGTTTCGTTAGAAGGGTGTGGTTGCCGGCACACTTTCACATGAGGCGACCATCATAGTCCTCGGGAGTAGCAACGCATTTGTTATTGATTTCAGATGGAAGCCATGTTCTGTATGAAGTTGCTCACCAATGTCCATGGGTGGCAGTGGCCACTTACCATGAGGTGGACTGCATGTTTGCTACTTCAGTCAGATACAAAAATATATATATCGCACCTTTATCCATAAAAAGAAAAAACTCAAAATTTATGTTTTGCAAGTTTATCACCTTCGTTTGCTTTATGGCATAAAGTCGCAAGTCATTAATTGTGAGTTATTTCTTTTCATGAATAAAGATGCGATATATATGAATAAGCTTTGTGTAAATTAGTTTTTTAGTGTGTGCATAAATAAATCCGCGCGGGAGATCTCCCACCAGGTTAGGTGATCATGCCTAAGGAGCGGCCGTGCTCCGACAGTCGTTGTTCGGAACTTGTATATATGCAGTATTGAGAATACTTCGATAGCGTGTTCCAGAGTACTAGTAGCGCCATCTCTTGATGAGTAGTGGCAGGTCGCCATAACTACTTATGTTACACATAAACTGACCTGCAAAGCCAGTCCACGGTCCATTAGAGACCTCGAGGAGACTCCATCGGCCAGGATGTGCACGGCGATGTCATTTTGCAGCAAATCTATCACCGTTTGTTCTATGCATACATGGGCCTGGAAAATGCCAGAATGTTTCATTAAACATTTGAAAACTAATCTATTTTGCCTTGTTTTTTGATAGCCTAGAGTGTACGGTGCACAAAACAAATGGGCAGTGCTACGTCAGCAGAAGCGCCGTCCGAGCAGTTCGCATAGTCAACTCATAGCGACACACTCCCAAAATCAATTATATATATCAAAATTATATTTAGAAAATACAAATTGTTCGCACCTGACCTTGCTAAATCCAATCTTGGTTATAATTCTCCAATTAATAGAATGACAAGGCTCCAATTAATAGTATAACACTTTGTCGGCCTCTAACCAAACACCAGGCAATTTCGGGGACACCTTAAGTAAATTTAATAAAACCATGTCAGAAGGCATTTGCTATTGTAGTCACATCTCGTTTTTTTTTTTATAAAATTGTCTAGAGAAAACTTATGATATCTTGTATAATTTTGTTAAATAAATTAATTGTATTAGAAATATAATTTCAACTTTAAATCTTATTCTATCTAATATACCTAATTTCTTTTCATTGACATAATATTGACATGGAGTCAGCATTAGAAATTAGAGATTTAACATTTTTGCTTTATCAAAGAAGCAAAAAAAATGGTAGACACTTTAGATTTAATCAAAACCTAGCTGTGCCCCAAAATTACATCTTCATTTATAAAATCCTGGTTAATTTTGATACAATATCTTGAATCAAGCACATTAATTTTAATGAAATAATGAATTAAATTCAGTAATGTTGATTTAATTTGCTTTCTACTGTACAGACAGACTAAAAATTGTACTGGTCGAACCATATTTTTTATACCACCTTATTACTAGACAAACTTTGTGCTCTGAAAATGTATGTTATCATGCTGCGATGTTACAACTCTGTCAAAATTCAAAATATTCAAGACAATGGTAGTGACAAATAGAAACTTACATTTATCCATTTTTGCGAAATTGTACCCTTATATTTTTTTTTATCTAATCGAAGTAGCAAACGAGCGTATAGTCCACCTGATGGTAAGTGGTCACTGCAGCCCATGGACAACTCTAAGCGATTTCATACAGACATGGTGGCCTCATATAAATGTGTGCCGGCAACTACACCTATCATAACGCAAGTAATGCTTCACACTGGAAATAGGTGTAGCGGTGGTACTTCCCACATCAAACTACACCGGTTCTACCGATCATATCGCCAGGTAGTGACGTCATTCGTTGTCGTTCCTAACAATATCATATACAGTTAGAAGATCACCTCAATCCCAAACAAAACAACCGATCCCAAATCGGGCACGTCTTTCTTCAGCCTCTCCTGGAGTTCGGGTGTCACCATTGAAAACCTGGTCTTCTCGTAGACCATTGAAGCGTCTTCCACTTTGATGTCCTTGGTAGTATGACCCAGGCCTTTGGGGTACTGCTCGGAGACATAGACTGGGATCTTGAAGGCCTTTGCTGCTTCCAACTGTAATTTTGTAAAATATGCCATGGAAAAATCTATTTCAATTAAATATTTAAGTAGCAAAGCATGTTATCAGCCACTGTCATGGACATCTGTAATCAGCTCCACATAAGATATGTCTGATCTAAGACTGGTCAGTATTCAGAACCTTTTTTTTGCATAAATATAGGTGTAGTTACGGGACCAGAATAGGACTACGTTACCCTCTGCCTGTCGTAAAAGGCGACTAAAAGAGGCTTCCGGGGTTGCGGGCGGGAAGAGTGGGAGCTCGAACTGTCCGGTCAAGTGACCCCGGGAAGGACGGCGGCATGTGTGGTTGCATGTTGCCGTAAAAACCAGAAGGTGCGGTGAGCAGTTCACGCCCACCAGAGAAGAGCCCGATGGGGCACACGCTGAGGACACCGGCGGCGGTCAAGTGGAGTTCCCGGAGTCCTCTTCGCAGCGTCGACGTCGGCCACCGGGGGGGTTTTAGTGCGGTAAGAATCCCACATAACCCGCGTCGCTCCCACGACATCGGGTACTTTTTGAAAGTTTCCCCCTCGAAAACAAAAAAAAAAAAAGGTGGATTGAGAAATGGTATTCATAAATATTATTTTCTCTGTGTATACATGGTATCTATTTATTATGGTTGTGCATACTTCATATAATTTTAGGCAATATAACTCATTAATTATTTAAAATTAACACAAATGCATTGCTAGACTTCAATCTCTGAGCACTAAGCAACAATGCCTTTAATGAGTGTCTTCCTTGTAATGTTCAGAATTGGATGCTATTGTGTATTGAACAGTAGCACCCAATTCTGGAATTATTAAATTCTTTCTTTATCCGATTGAAACATGCATGCATTATATTTTTTATAGTTGGACCTAACAATAAGGCCGACGGGCCACTTGGTGGTTGGCGCAACACCAGAGGAGTCGCCAATGCATCGCCAGCTTTGAAGGAGAACTCTTTTTGCACCTTTCTTGAAGAGCCCCATGTCATAGCACTCCGGAAATACCTCAGGAGGAAGCTAACTAAGGCTTAACTTCATGCAGAACAGGGGTCTTTTTCTGAAGTCAATCACAAATGTGTTGATGCTTCAGAGAACTTAGGTTGCCTCATATGAAAGTGAGCCAGAAACCACACCTTTTGACCAAAAAAAAACTGCTTCACACTAGAAATGGATGTGGTGGTAGCATTTTTTTCCTGACTGTAGTAGCAAACGAGCATGCAGTCACCTGATGGTAAGTGGTCACTGCCACCCACGGACATCTGTAATTAACTTCACACAGAACATGGGTCCTATCTGAAGATAATCACTACTCCCGAAGACTATGATGGTTGCCTCATATAAAAGTATGACGGCAACCACACCTTTCCATCAAAACGCAAGAAATGATTCACGCTAGAAATAGGTGTGGTGGTGACTTTCCCGGTCGAACTACACTGGTTCTACCACCTTCAAAAACCAAATACTTTCCAAAATGGTAGTCTTAGTACAGTTATTCTATCAACTTAAGAAAATTTTATGTACTTAAGGTAACACCTGAAATTAATTGCCAGTTAGTCAGTATTAACATATGAATTTTAAAATAAAATGAACAATATGAAACCTGGGAATTTATCAGTAACTAAAATATTAAATGGTCAGTGTTACTCTTAAAATAAAAGAACAAAATAAACATGCATTTCAGTGGAAAGGAAATAATGCTAAAGCGCCAAAATAGCATTTGTAGGAAATAAGATTTGAAGTTGTTTTTTACACACAAAAATCATGTAACCTCTATTTTGGGTGGGATCATGTTGAGTAGTATTAACTCCCAACAATGAGATCCCACCAAAAATATAGGTGACATAATTTTTTTTACTATGCTTTATATATACTATAATTTACGACAAAAAACGATAAACATTTTATGAAGTTGGCTTGAGGCAACAGTATTTTAGAGAGTAAATGCGAGTTTTTTTTTTAATTGATGAAGTAGCAAACGAGCATGCAGTCCACCTGATGGTAAGTGGTCTGCCGCTCATGGACATCTGTAATCAACTTCATACAGAACATGGGTTCTATCCGAAGTCAATAACAGATGTGTTGCTACTCCGGAGGACTATAATGTTCGCCTTATACAAAAGTGTGCCGGCAACCACACCATTCCATCGAAACGCAAGAAATGCTTCACGCTAGAATGAGAGAAGAAGAAGAAACTGCCCAGTAGTGGGACAATAATAGGTTGACCACAATATAAAATCGGTCATTCCAGACAGGATTATTCTCTTTTCGATATAAACAAGATTACGTAACAATAACTTATATATAAAGTGTACATACCATTTTATTAGCCACTCTTACAACTTCCCCGAAGTGTTTTACATGCGGTCTAAAGGTTTCCTGGATATCGCAAAGTAAAAAGGCAGTTTTATTTGCCTCTAAAGCACCCAGTTTTAAAATATTACGAGCCATTTTTATAAAAACACAACGAATGCAGCTTAATCGATACCAACGAGATTTCACGTCTAAGATAATAGTATATTAAAATGCCTTAAATCTAGATTATACTTTAGATTAATTGTTATCTTCGCATAACTTTTGACAATGACTTAACTGACTTTGACATTGACAATAGCGTTTCTCGCATTTTTAGATAAAATATTTTATGTAATGCTACTATGATGAATAGGTCATTCTGATCAATATGAAAATGATATCAACAAGTGTGTATTAAAATCGGTAGCATTTTACTTAGATAAGTTTTACGCAGCATAATCATAAAAAAGTTTAAAGAATATTTTGTTGTTTTATCTGCTTGTTAATTTAAAAATAATCAAAGTAGTACTTTTTTTAACTTTGTAATTTAAATCTCTTTAATATTTAAACTACTCTCTAAATGCTCTAGGTGTAAAAATGTAGCGCCTTATAAAATATCGTAGCAAAGTTTTCATGTGTAACTTATTGCCGCTTACAATTCATCAAATAAATATTTAACTCGCGGGAACTTACTTTAGGTAATAGGAATATCCCGAAATGCTTACAATAATTATGTTTTGAGTAAAAAATAATGTAACTACAATATGTTACCATCGAAAATAATAACAATGTAATAAAAATTTTGAATCAAAAATAATAAAGGTACAACTATTCATAAATAAGTGATATTTTCCGTATAAGGAAATTATCGTTATTATTTTGAAATTATAATATTTATGCTTTCTAATATTATTACATGATTATAATTAAATAGTTTTTTCATACTGCAAATCTATTTTATTACCTAATTGCCGTTGATAAATGTTTAGGCGCAACTTGAAAACGCACTGCAATTTTTATAAATTAAATAATTATCAGGCTCGGTGGCATTCTTGACCGCCGCTGAGCGTCATTACTTCCCACGTTTAGTAAGAGAAGCTATAGAGATCAAAAAACATCCTAAGAATTTTAACAGAGAAGATGGTTTTAAACTTGCACAAGCGTGGAATCCGGTGGTTAGTTTAAGTAAATCTCAAATAGTGCAAAATGTGGTGCGTAAGGATACAGTTAGTGTTGTGTGTCGTGATAATGAATCTAAAAAGAAAAACTAACTAGCCGTAGGGTAGATAGGTTAATTTACCACTAGTGCTTGTCAACGGTTTCACCCCGCTACCGCAGTTTGGCCGTGACCACGATCCATGCAACTGGGTCGAAATATCGGCAAAAAGAATTCTTTAGGAATTCATAAACCGCATATCATGAGTACCCGTTAAGTATTATAATTAAAATGAGTCGATCCCATAGCTTTATTCGTTTGGTACAAAACATATGAAGAAATAATCGACGTTATTAAGGCTAAGAAAGTCTTTCATAAAAATAAGCCTTTTGTTTCAGTTTGTCGCCATACATACTTTAATAAGATGAACTCGTTATATTTGTAATAATGTATGAGTTTTATAATTTCCTGAAAAATATTATAGTTTTTTTTTTAATATTTTTATGTATGAACAATCACAGATTGTATACCTTTATAAATTGTACACATTTTTACTTTAATTTTATGTGTATTGTCAAGGTATCCATTTTAATTCGTATTAAAGATTACCTGTCTACAAATACTAATTAGTAAAAGTAAAGCCAGAACCGCACTAACAAGAACCATATTTTTTTAAATCAAGGACAAGCCGACACTCGGGCCTTAAAAAAATCGCAGGCCCATTTCGCGACCAATAAATATAATGATATCCTCATAAGAAGCATTTCTCTATTATTACCTTTGTTTTCACCGACAACAGGTAAGAGTCGGATTGTTTTTTTTTTCTAAAGCCCTTCCCGCCGAAAGGCACACGCGAGGCTTGTAACACGGTAGTGTTACCATGTAGTATGTTATAATAAAGACAAAACAGAACAAGAAAATTATTGTATTTTAAGAATTTTATATAACAGTTTTTTGAATCGTAAAAAGATATTTTTCTTACTTTCATTCATTAAATTAGCTTAATATAAATAAGTAAGAACAAAAGAAATGTTTTCATGATATGTATTATGCCTATTCTTATTGCCTACGAACCTACATTTATTCTTATTTACACATATTAACAATTATTGTTAATATGTGTAAATATTTTTTACGTCATTGAATTAGGTGATAATGAATATTCCTATAATAAAAATCAGTATTATTAGGTATAAAAGATAAATATTTTGTTTATATGTCAAAAACTGGGATGTCCCATAGCAATCCCAACCATCTGGTTACCCTGTTCGGCGCCATCTTTTGTTTATTTTTTTTAATTCTGCGGTTGCGTTCAGGATAGGAGACCGCCGCGAGCTAAAACAGTCAGTCAAAAGTCACGCGTTCGGAAATAAAAAAAATAGAAAAGGGTCTTTGAATGATATAGTTTTTTAGAGTTTTTTCGGTAAATTAGAGATTTGGAGCACGTTTTTTGGGAAGAAATTGCGTGTTGGACGAGTGTAATGATACGTCTGCGCCGATTTCGAGTTTAGCCAGAATTGTCGATTTTGGATTTATATTTTTTTATCACCTTCTAGGTATTGTTTTCTGATGGTCAAACGCAGCTAAAGCAATTAACCTCACGTAACGTTAAAATTTTAATTTAATTATATATGTAACTATTTATTTTTTATTTTCACACAAGCGTAAAGAACTTTAAATATTAAAAAGGGACCTATCATGAAAGGTCCCTACAGGTGTAAAGTACTTACTCTAAATACTTGGTGTACTTATTTGTTTACATCTAACCCAGCTAACCGCGATCACGCAGTAATTCACTAATCGAAAAGTCACTAGTTACTAAATACTATCCCATTTGGTACTATAATGGGTATCACACCATTCAAGTACCTATTATCATAACCAATTTAAATGTTTTATACTTAAGTATACCTACATATACTTATATTTGGAGGTTTATGTATTTTAATTTTAATATAAATGTCAAACGAATTGTATTCACGCACGTACTCAATAATTTAATGAGACTTAAATAATAATTATATCATTTACCTATTTTATTAAAATAACCAACATATAAACTTGTTCTGAATCGAATCCCATTAATTTATAATCTATGGCTAGAACTATAGATTATAAATAATTTATAGTCTATGATACATATTGCCGCCAAAAGTCAAAACTGCAGTGGCGCCATAGTTTCGCCCGAAGCGCCGCGGCGCGTGCTTTAAACCTTTTTATTACGTTTTATTATTTTTAAAAACCCCTTATAATTACAGCCATTAGATGTTTTACGTAGCTCAGAGGTCAGTTAATTGTAGACGGCAGCGCGTCCCTTAGATACTGTTTTGTTTGGGGCGAATTTTGGTACAAACGGTTATTTATAAGTAGGTATTTGATTTATTTTGCCTTACCAAGAAGTATCTTATTAAAATGAATCCGATTTTTAAAAAAATATTTTAAATGTGCCTTAGTTAGTGGTCACTTTTAGGTATTGAGAATTAAGAAACTGTTAATATAAGTATTAGGTATTGAACTGAACTCGGTAGCTACTTTTTTATAAGATTGAAGTAGAAACAAGCCTGTACTACCTGTAATCGACCACATACAGAACAAGCGTTCTATCTGAAGTCAATGAAGTCAAATGTCTTTATTTTGCATAGGTTCACGGGGGCACTTACAATTTTTCTACACTACCACCGGATCGGAACATGACCTCAACTGAGAAGGTCACAATCACAGATCCGTTGCTAGTCCCAAGGACTACTTATGTTCACCCCAAAGGTAAGTAAATGCAGGTATGCTGGAAACGCCACCCTTCCACCGAAGCTAGACGTGGCAATGGTACCTGCACAGTGACTTCATAAGTAAGTAGCACTTAATGATGGTTTTTTAAAAACTTTTTTTTAACATTCACTAATAAAAATCTCTAAATGTAAATGTAAAAATCTCTAATTGTATTCGAAATTGAATACATTTCAAAATGTATTTAAAATTTGCCAGGTATATAAAACGTGCGGGAACTGCCGGAAAAGCTATTGCATAGCATTTGTTATCAACTTATGCAATTACAATTATTTATTTATTTATGCAGAGTATTTTCTTTGACACTATATACTTTGTCACAAACAGCTGCTTACATATTCCTCCGATTTCCGAGCAGCTATCTCGATCCGTGCAAGCTTCGTACTGTCGTACCATATAAGTACTTACACGTTAAGCGAACGCTCGGCTGCACTACATGGTAGGCGGAGCTGCAGGTGTTAGGATTTTTCGTTACGGAATTCCTTGATTCGGTTGCCGCGATCAAAGCCGACAACAGCTATGCAATAGCTAAATTACCAAAACACGATAGACAGCAATGACCATTTACCATCAGATCCATGCTCGTTTCCTACTACAATCTTAAATAAGCACACAAAACACCGATAACCTCTATCATTTAACACCAGAAACATTAATCCATTGATAAACCGTGTAAAACATAACCAAAGCTGCCCTAATTAAATTATCCAACGGTCCAACGCCTGCCCGTGTCTGAAAAAACGTAAAAGATTCGGCGCCACTTCTTCAAGCCAACCACGCCCCGGCGCCGTGGTGCTTTTAGATCCTTTTATTATTACGTAAGGCTTTTTGAGTATAGCCTTAACTCGGCTCTCTAGTGAGCGTCGGAGGTTCGAATCCCAGGCATAACTGAAATGGCACTAATTTATATTAAGCCTTTTTGAGCTGTGATAGCCTAATGATAATGATTCATTTAACGGTGGTAGAATCAGTGGTAGTTCGACCGGGGAACTACCACCGCCACACCTATTTCTAGCGTGAAGTATTTCTTACGTTATAATGGAAGGGCGTGGTTGCCGGCACACTTTTATATGAGGCGACCATCATAGTCCTCGGGAGTAGCAACGCATCTGTGATTGACTTCAGATAGAACCCATGTTCTGTATGAAGTTGATTACAGATGTTCATGAGCAGCAGAGACCACTTATCATCAGATGGATTGCACGCTCGTAATCCTCATAAAATTTCATCTTTACGATATTAGCAGAGTAAAATAAATATATTACTTTGATAATGGTGTGTAAGACTGGGTTGGTTGCAGACGTCCGTGAACGGCAGTAACTGCATGCTTGCTACATTATAAATATAAAAAAAAACTATTAAAATAAATACCTAGTAGCTACGTACCTACGTAGGTCCTAAGAAACTTGAATCCAAAACCAAATAAGGGATAGCAGTTATCGGCCGGTTAACAACTCGTATCAAAATTATATAAAATGTACCTACGTTACGCTTTTTATTTGTATGTATTTAATAAAATAAGCGTATTTTTAATTCACCTATAATATCATTGCCTTATTTGTACTACTAAAAATATAACAAGATGGCGTCCTTAATGTCATAATGACAATACGTCATCTCGTAAAACAATTGACATGTTTCGTTTTTTATAAAACGGTTACAAGGCAAAAGTCGAATAAAACTAATTCATTTTTTCTATTCACCATTGTCTATTGTAAGGCTGTTAGTTTTCCTTCTCTAATTACGAGATAATTATGAGGAAGATTACTCCGAGTTTTTGCATCTTTGGTATTGAAGTAGGTACCTATTGAAATGGAATCCACTTTATATGCAGTTTGAACTTGTGTATTATGGAAGTAGCGAACAAGCGTGCAGTTCAACTTATTGTAAGTGGCCACTACCGTCTATGGATAACAAGGATCAATCCCAGATAAAAATTAAATTCCGCCTGAGTTCAACCTCAGATTCCTTGCTACTTTTCAGGATTATGTTGGAATGTATCGACTAAGTATGTCCCCCTTAAATACCCATCATGAGATCATCACAAATCAGAACACAGCAGCTTATTCCTGCTGGTAATAGGCACATAAAAAGGTGTGACAGAGGTACCGTCAAAGTCATGCTACAACAGGGTCTACCTCCTTTGATATGATCTGTTAAGTTTAAGCACTTATAACCTACAAGTTGACCCGGCGAACTTCGTTCCGCCTAAAAGTAAAAAATCTAAAATTATCAGTGTTTCTCTACTTTAATACCTATACATGTATCTATTATAAACAAAAACCTTCCTTTTGAATCACTCTATCTAATCATTAGGATCTAAGCATTAATATACTTATCTTTAAAACTGCGTTACAGATTTCGCACAGACAGCGAGAAGCGACTTCGTTATAAACTATGTAGTGATGAATAGGAAATAAAGTCGCGGAGTCGATAGTAACCATGTACCTACAAAGTTAAACAACGCTGATCGATCGACGATTGGATGGAAGAATCTTAGTGGCTTCCTTGCTTCGAAGTTCATGCCTGGTTGTTATCATTGGAGAATTAGATAGAGACTTTACGGCCTTCATAAATCCCAAACGGGTTCTCCACTAATTCAACCTTTCTACAATTCGGATATAAGCGACGTGGTAGAGTATGTTCTAATCCTTGGGTAGTTAAAAAGAGTTGTATATTTTGCAACGCAAAATCCAAAAAAGAATCCAAATTCTTAATGATTAACGCAATTAACTAAAACTGAAGACAATTAATTGTTTTTAAACAGTCAGGTCTTTGTTTTAATAATTAAATAAATATTATTTGTTGCACTTTAAAATTATGATATGAATTTATCATTATTAGCGAAATGAATATATGTTTTACTGTTATTACAACAGCTAATATAATTCATTAACTACATACTAATAAAAAAAATAAGAAACTTCTAGAATATGTCTACGCTCAATGATATTGACATTAACGATTACCAAAAGCTTGACCTAAGCCGCCATCTTTAAATTGAAAACAATGAAAATATTTCACCAATACTTCGTTAATTAATGGGCACATTAGCTGTAATTATGAATCGCTCGTGCCTCGTAAAGAACGGAGGCATTCTGATAATTACGTAACTAATTACAGTAAAATGTCAGCTTGGGATCAGCATAAATGGAAGGCGCGAAATATTGTCTTCATAGACACACGCCATTTCTTTTAGTGACGCAAGTTCAGGCAAGGGTAAGGTTTTGGACAAAAACAAGAATTAAAGCTTACCATTCAATAAAATAAAAATATTTCATAATCATAATATTGTAACAAGTTTTTTTTAATACAATTCAAGCAGAGTTTACGTAACGAATTTGACATAACGTACCTACGAATTAAGTATTTTTTATTAAAAATATAGAAGGTACAGAAAACTTATGGGCAGTTTTGATTCTAAAAACACACACACGCTTTCACACTCATAGCCCCACAGTAGGATTTTCTCCTGTGTCGTGGGTACCATGGACACACACAAGACGAATACACAAACACCCCGATCCAGAACAGGAATCTAAACTCATCGTTCAGATACCTGTCTAGCCGGGAATCGAACCTGGGACCCATTGCCCGGCAGACCGGTATGGTAACCGCTGCGCCACGTGGGTCGTCAAATATTCTATCTATCTTACAATATATGTAGACCCACAGGATTCTAACGCTATAATGGAGAGATCGTTAAAAATATTTATCCTACTATCCATCTGCATTGCAAGTCCACAGCTGGACAAAGGCCTTCCTTAATCAGTTCCACTTCGACCAGTCTTGAGCCGTCTGAATCCAGCGTTTATCCGTCTTCATCAGGTCTATTTTTTACTTAAAAATATCACCAACTACAAATTACAAAAGTATTTTTGAGAAGTACAAAACAATGTATTTTATCTGTGCCACTATTTGGCCGAGTACCGTAGAAAAAACAAAAGCTACACCTATTACGTTCCCGCGCATTCTGACGCAACAATATGGCGAATTAAAAAGTAATTAATCCGACTTCTTCCGTTCGAGCTTTTTGTTTTATTGCGTGTGAAAGCAGTTAATATTAAATAAATCATTTTTATTATCTTGCCGTTTGCTTTTGATAAATGAGCCGATTGTTTTCGGCGGTTTTTCGTGGATGTAAGTGTGTAGGAACTCGTAAAGTGAGTTTATAATGTGCGTTCGGTGTGCGGAATTTAGAATATTTGAGTGTCGACTTGACCACAACTCATACAACTGGATTGAAATATAGGCAGTAAAGAAGTTATCGTGTATAATGTGTATCCATTATGCACATTTAACTCGATTAGAGAATGTATTGTTACTTAAACCTAAAGATGGGAAATAATCATACTCGCCTGGACATTTGCAAGATTAGTCGTCAATGTATCCCGGCTTTGAAGGACCAATCCAACTTTTTTTGAAGAAGACTTAAATTTAGACTAAAATCGATATGGGCACGCGAACAGAATATTTGGATCATCATGTTTTATGTGATTGAAGTAGCAAACGAGCATGCAGTCCACTTGATGGTAAGTGGTCACTGCCGCTGATGGGTATCTGTAAGAACTGCACATAAAACAAGGGTTCTATCTGAGTTCAATCATAGTTGCCATTCCTCAGGTGGTCGTCTGATTGTCCCTGTAGTCCCGAGACCAGAATAGGGCTACGGTATCCCCTGCCTGTCGTAAGAGGCGACTAAAAGGGGCTTTCGGGGTTGCGGGCGGCTAGAGTGGGAGCTCGAACCGTCCAGCCAAGCGACCCCGGGAAAGACGGTGCCATGTGTGGTCGCATGTCACATTGCTCACCAGGGACGAGCCTGAAATAGGAATCGCGCTCCGAGGACTCCGGTTGTGTTCCGTTGGAGATCCCGGAATCCCCCCACGCAGGGCTAAGGACGGCTACCGAGGGGTTTTTAGTGCGGTAAGAATCCCACATAACCCGCGTTGCTCCCACTGCGTCGGGTACCTTTAGAAGGTTTCCCCCTTGTACAAAAATAGGTAAGTGAGCCGTTGGAAGTATGGCGTTGGTGGTGTCGAACTACAATATATCCGTTAAGTTTCTCACTTAATTAGTCACTTAAATTCAATAGAATTGATACAAAAACCGTGATTCTAACAGAAGGAGCCTACTTCAATTAAAATGGCAGTCTACCATAGAGCTGTCGACACCACAATAACCTACGTCCATTAAACATCTCCACTTGACCGTCAGGTAGCGAATTGAGACGCTAAATCACTAATTAAACCTCTTATTTTTGTATAGATCTTTAGGTATTCATCTCTATTGTGAATGGATGGAGCTGTAAATAATGTGTTTTAGGATGCCGGTAGTTTGTGCAGTGTCATTCTACGTAGTTGGTACACTGGCGAGCATTTAAAAGTGTACTCTTTAATTCCATACACCAGTGGCAAAACCACTGGCAAATCTTACATTAACCTTAGACAATGGTGGTAAAACCAGTGTGGTTCTACCGGGTACGTACCACCGCCACATCTTTGTAACGTGAATCATATCTTGCGTTTCGATGGAAGGGTGTGGTTGTCGGTTCACTTTTATAGGAGACGAGCATTTTAGGCCACCAGGATTAGCAACGCACTAGTAACAGACTTAACATAGAACACCTGTTATATATGAAGTTGCTTACAGATATACACGGGCAGCAGTGGTCACTTACCGTCAGGTGAACTGCATGGTCTTTTGGTAAATCAATGTGACGAAATCATCCCAGGTTTAAAAACTATATCTATGCTAAATTCTAGCTAAATCTCACACCTCACTAACTGTTACTTGACATTAACACGATATTTTTATTTGAAGACTTTATTTAATCACACACATTTTAGAATATTACCTAAATTCTGTCATATTAATATTGATATGATATAATTAAATTCAACATTTTATTGTATTTGACAACCCTTTTTTTTGTTGTCGAGGGGAGACCTTCAAAAGGTAACCGACGCCGTGGGAGCAACGCCGGGTTATATGGGATTTATACTAGAGATGCAACGGATAGTTGTTTGGCCGGATACCGGATACCGGATATTCGGCCTGATCACCGGCCGAATATCCGGTATCCGGCCGCCGAATATTCGGCCGGCGAAACGATACCTGCAAATTAATTTTGGACGACCCGCGTGGCGCAGCGGTTACCGTACCGGTCTGACACGCAGTGGGTCCCGGGTTCGATTCCCGGCCAGACAGGTGTCTGAGTGATGAGTTTAGATTCTTGTTCTGGGTCTGGGTGTTTGTGTATTTGTCTTTGTGTGTGTCCATGGCACCCACGACACAGGAGAAAATCTTACTGTGGGGCTATGAGTGTAGAAAGCGTTTTTTTTTTTTTTTTTTTTTACCCAAAAATGCAGAGAATCTCGTTTTTATTCACCACAATTTGCCGTTAGTTAATTATGAATATTAAACTCTCTTTTTATTTATTTGGTAACACTTAATTTATTTGATTAAGAATTAACATAAGATACGTTACAATTGGTTGAATGGATACTAATGCTGATCATAGGATTCCTTAACAATCTTAACTATTTTAAATGAGGCTTTTTGATAAGTTTAAATTGTACGTTAAAGGTAATAAACAAATATTGACAATTTGTTGTTGTTTTCTTGTATACTAACCATTTTTCAAAGTTAAATACCAAACAGAATCACTATTCGGTATCCGGCCGGATAGTTTGTAACTATCCGGTATTCGGCCGGATAGTAAAATAATGGCCGGATAGGCCGGATACCGGATAGCAACCGGATATCCGTTGCATCTCTAATTTATACCTCACTAAAACCTCCCGGTAGCCGTCCTCAGCGCTGGGAGGACAACTTCAGGATCTTCAACGGAACACAACCAGAGTCCTCCGAGCGCGATGCCCCTTTCGGGCTCTCCCCCAGTGAACAATTGTGGTCACCGTATCTCCTGGTGTTTACGACGGCATGCGACTACACAAGCCATCGTCCTACCCGAGGTTGCTTGTCCTGACGGTTCGACTCTAGCCGCCCACAACCCCAGAAACCCCGTTTAGTCGCCTCTTATGACAGTCAGAGGATACCGTAGCCCTATTCTAGTCCCGGAACTATAGGGACAAATGTATTTGACAACAGTAATAATAATAAAATTAACAATAATAAAATTATTTTTGTCATGTAAATACTATATAGATATGACTATTATAAAATACATTTTGTGTTGTATTATTTAATTGTTATGAAACGTTAAATTAAATTATAGTACCTAATAGCGATACATAATCATAATACCAACTGTTAAATTCTATAGCATTGTTAATGTATTTGGATTAATTTTAATATTTATTGTTTCCTAAAGCTTTGCGACGCCCTACCAGTGCAGCACATATTTCTTTTAAAGTTAGGTGTGTATTATGCAATAAATAAATAAAAAAATGTGTGCGTGTACTAGCGTACACTCGTAAGAAGTGAAACTTCTGTATGACGTTATTTTTCAAAAATAATTTACTTTATGCAGCTTTACAGAAATTGGTTAAATAAAGTTAAATTAGATAAAGTTTAATAAAAGGCTTTTATTAAACTTTATCTAATAATCTAATCTATAATAATCTATCTAATATCACGCGTGGTAGGGATAAGAAAAAGATGGCGCGTAACGAAAAAAATGTTACACTAAATTTTTTTCCAACCCCGATAAAGAAGTTTCACTTCAATTAATTAATACGTTAGTTATTTTGGCCTAAAGTGAACAAGCCGGCGCCTTTATCACAGAAGTCGAGTCATCGACGTCCATCAACACTGTATGTGAAGGTTTTAATACTTTTATGCTCTTTGTCTCTAGACGTATTGATCTTAATATTCTGTGTCTGATTTATAATAAAAGTAGCGACCGAGCTTGCAGTTCACATGGATAAGTGACAACCGCTATTTTTTTAACTGATTGAAATGGCAAAGGGGCGTACAGTCCACCTGATGATTAGTGCTTTCTGTCGTCCATAGACATCTGTAAGCAACTTCATATAGAACACTAGTTGAACTTCTTTCCGTCTAAAAGTCAAAATCTAAAATTATCAGTATTTCTCCACTATATTATACATGTATTATACATTAAACCTACCTTTTGAATCACTCTATCTATTAAAAAAACGCATTATAATCCGTAGCGTAGTTTTAAAGATTTATGCATAGGTACCTGGGGACAGACAGCGAGAAGCGACGTTGTTTTATACTATGTAGTGAAGGATTCTATGTGAAGTCAATCACAGATGCGTTGCTACTCCCGAGGACTAAGCATTTCGCTTCAGTCCGAGTCACTCTTTTCCTTTCCACTGAAACGTAAGAACTTAGAACAGTGATAGCCTAATGTTTGAAACTTGCCAGAGCAGTGATAGCCTAATGGTTGAAACTTGCCAGAGCAGTGATGGCCTAATGGTTGAAACTTGCCAGAGCAGTGATAGCCTAATGTTTGAAACTTGCCAGAGCAGTGATAGCCTAATGTTTGAAACTTGCCAGAGCAGTGATAGCCTAATGTTTGAAACTTGCCAGAGCAGTGATAGCCTAATGTTTGAAACTTGCCAGAGCAGTGATAGCCTAATGTTTGAAACTTGCCAGAGCAGTGATAGCCTAATGGTTGAAACTTGCCAGAGCAGTGATAGCCTAATGTTTGAAACTTGCCAGAGCAGATAGCCTAATGGTTGAAACTTGCCCTCTCGATCGGGAGGTCCGAGGTTCAAACCCAGGCACGCACCACTGATTCATGTGCGTATTAGAAATTAATTATCACTGCTTTTCGGTGAAGGAAAACATCGTGAGGAAACCTGCACATCCGAGAGTTCTTTAAAAAAAAAAAAGTTCTCGGAGGTATGTGAAGTCCACCAATTCGCACTTGGCCAGCGTGGTGGACTATGGCCTAAACTCTCTCATTCTGAGAGAAGACCGTGCCCAGCAGTGGGACAATAATGGGTTGACGAGTAAGAACTTAGAACTTAGAGCCACGTTAGATATAGATGTGGCGGTTGTATCATCTAGGTACATATCTAAGCCTCAGATGCTGTTTAATACGCATGATAAATTCATTAAATAACACCTAACATATTCTTACATAAGTGGCATCTAATCTTTGCCGCTGAACTACAAACATAATAAATACTAGATAAGATTAGTATTGCCTATTGTTAGCAAGATACGTGTTGGTACTCCTGAATACTAAGCCGGAACGCCTTGCATAATAAAGTGTCTCTGTCTCACTTGGATATTTAATACAGGACTCAGAAGCATTACTTCCGTTATAAGAAACATGGCTGTTTTGGTGACTTAGTGTTGCCAAAAATCCCTTGGATATTAATGTATTTCATATTCAGAAGGTGCTAGAATCAGTATGGTTCAACCCGGGTATTTCCGCCACATTCAAGCGTGAAGTTTTTATGTTTCGGTGGATGGGTTTAGTTGCCGGCTCACGAGGAACGTTAAAGTCCACGGGAGTAGAAACGCATCTGTGATTGACTTCAAATTAAACCCGTTTTTTAAATGAAGTGTACATCTGTCCATAGATGGAAGTGACTAATTATAATTAAGACAAGTAGGTAGGGCTACTTCAATTTATTATAAAAAGTATGATATTATGAGAAGATTTTTGCAGATATCCTTGTAGTCTATATATTTTAGTTATAAATGAGTCATCCATTGCGTTTTTACTAAGAAATTTATCAGTTCAATATTGTTGCGGTCGTAAGATCATTTGTAAAATTTATTGGTATCATTTCTTTGAACTTTAAGATCTTGTAAATTCCGTTTATTGGAAGATGTTTTTTTATAAAATGTGGTACCAATAGTAGGTACCAATGGACATTTATATTTACTACTAACTACATCTTTTTATAAGATAGAAGGAGCAAAGTAGCATGCAATGGTACAATGGTCACAAAAAGTTTCAAGTAGTCAATCATAGATGCATTGCTGCTCCCAAGGACTAAGATGGTCGCCTCATATAATTGTGTTATTGGCACTACCACCCATGGAAATCTCTAAGTAACTTCACACTTCTGAAGGTGGTAGAACCAGTGTAGTTCGACCGGAAAAGTACCACCGCCACACCTATTTCTAGCGTGAAGCAGTTCTTGCGTTTCGATGGAAGAGTGTGGTTGCCGGCACACATTTATATGAGGAGACCATTATAGTCCTCGGGAGTAGCAACGCATCTGTGATAGACTTCAGATGGAACCTATGTTCTGTATGAAGTTTAGTCGAATACAGACGTCCATGGGCTGCAGTGACCACTTACTATCAGGTGGACTTCATGTACGTTTGCTACTTCAGTTAGATAAAAAAAAAACAGAACAAGTGTTCCACCTGAATTCAATCGCTTAAGCGTTGCTACTCCCGAGGTCTTAAGATGGCCGCCTCGTACAAAAATGTGCCGGCAACCACACCCTTTCACCTCGCGCGAGAACCCTAGAAGTAGCAGTGGCACCTCCCCGGTGTCGAAAAGGTTTTATCGTCCAAAAATACAATAAAAGAAAAGAAAATATACTTTTCTGCCATTAATAAGTGGTTCCCACTGGAAAGTCGGTTGGAAAGTAAGAGTTGTCATTTGGTGCGAGCGAGAGAACGCGTGAGACGGACAACCGTCCGTTGAAAGCCACGGCGCCAGTGACGCCTCGATGTACAGTCGTGTTGATTCGAATTAATATAATATAAAATATATAAGATAAGATTTTTTTTTAAATAATACTATAGATGTGAAAATTTGGTGGAAGCTTGTTGCGGTTTTATGCAAAAAATACTGATGGGATTTCGCTGAAATTTGACACTCAAATAGTTTATAACCTTGATTAACACATGGGACACTCATTATCGTGGTAGACATGACCGAAGTTGTCTTATAACCTTTTATTTGCAGCGGCTCGGACCGTTTGGTGAGGCGGAATCGCCTGACCAAATGGTTCGAGCTCCCACTCTAGCCGCTCGCAACCCCCGAAGCCCCTTTGAGTCGCCTCTTAGGACAGGCAGGAGATGCCGTAGCCCTATTTTAATTCCGGAACTACAGGGACGAAATATTCAATAATGTCAGTAAATATAGTAACATAAAGTAAGTATATACAAATTGACATGTATCTGTTTTGTATACCAACGCAGAGTCGTTTATAATTTGTCACTTACTTTTTATCCGATTGAAGTCACCTGATGGTAAGTGGTCACTGCCAGGGATATCTGTACTAGTTCGAATAGAAAAGGCGTCCTTTTTTGTCGTCGCCTGTTTATACAAAGATACCTTTATACCTGTCTACCAAGTGCGACCGACTATGATTTAAAACTCTATCATTCTAGGAAAGCTAACAAGCTAATTTATCCGTAGAAATATTCGAAAACTGATAAATGGTGTACTATGAAATTTATTGTTAGTATTTTTTTTTAATAGAAAAAATATAAAAATGGAAATTGTTAATAATGAATTTTATATTTAGCATGCCTTCTATAGGCAGGACACACTGAGCTATTCAATTCATATAATATCAATGTAATTACTGTGTTCTTGCAAATAAAGATTATTATTATTATTAAAATATTTGTTTTTGTTTGTTTTTTTCTAAATATAATAAAATAATTTAATAAGTTGTACACGAGTGTACCGAAATAGACGACTTGAATCACGTCTGAGGGAGGAAACGCGATTGTTTTTACGTTTCTGAATGGCGGTGGTGCACACTAGGTGGTTTCATCGAAAATCTTAAATGTGATTTAGAGATCTCTTTCTTCTTTGGTTACTTCTGATTCTGTTTCTGCGTTATCTGATAGGTACTTCTTCTAACATTGTAATTTTTTTTTATCTGACTGAAGTAGTAAACGAGCATGCACCTGATGGTAAGTGGTCACTGCCGCTCATGGACATCCGCAATCAACTACATACAGAACATGGGATCCATCTGAAATCAAACACAGATGCGTTGCTACTCCCGAGGACTATGCTGGTCGCCTCATGTGAAAGTGTGCCAGCAACCACACCCTTCTATCGAAGAAATGCTTCACGCTAGAAATAGGTGTGAGTGAAATACGCTTGAAATAGACATAAATGTATATACTATTCTGCATACAGTCTCTACAACTGAAATGAAATGAAATGTCTTTATTTTGCATAGGCCTACGGGGGCACTTACAAATTATCAGTTACATTTTATTTTCTTACGCT
Source organism: Spicauda simplicius (assembly GCA_949699795.1). NCBI lineage: Eukaryota > Metazoa > Arthropoda > Insecta > Lepidoptera > Hesperiidae > Spicauda > Spicauda simplicius. Next base: position 6,057,935 of record OX453085.1, read on the forward strand.
ACCACCGGATCTCGACACGACCTCAACTGAGAAGATCCGGCAAGAAATTCAGCGGGTTTGTCTTTTTTGTTATTTTATATCTCATTTTTTAAATATATTTACAATCATGTTTTTTACACGTTAATAAAAGTTAGCTCTAGTATCTTGTCTTACTGGTAAAGTCGAACTCAAATACATATTACAGTTAACAATGAGATTTTAATTTTAAGACCAAATGTCATCAATAAATTTTCATCATATAGATAATCAATATCATAACATTTAATTTTTGTTTCCTTTTTTCTTTTTATTTTCTTTTTATATCTTCGTCTTTTAAAAATTGTTTATATTGTTGTTGTTCCGTTTAATCTTAAGCCCAACATCCCTCATCAGTACTTGTATCTCAAAGACCACTTATAAATTTTTCAAGGCCACCAAGTTTCCTCTTAAAAATTATTCTAAAAGCCCGTAAAAAGTCTACTGTTTAATAATTCTTCTGTAAGTAAAACCACCCGTGTACCACCGCGCATGCGTGCTACGCGCCCTGTCATTAGAGTGGAGCGGCGCGGACGCAAATTATATTACTGCACATAGGGATTATGTACAATTACTATGTACCGCTTATTTACCGAACCAACACGCGATCTGTTTTTTGTACATTGATATACCTTGGATACCTAGGCCTTAAGGTTGGCTTATTTATATATCGAGGCAGAAACGAGTATCTCAAAACTTCAGAGGTAACGAATATAAAAAGTGACGAATTGAGAATCTTCTCCTGTTTTGAAGTCGGATAAAAACGAATTTAAGTTATTTATGGTATTAATATTAGTATCCGTCTATGTAGTATCGTCCCTGCAGTTTCGGGATCTAAAAGGGGCTTCCAGGATTGCGGGCGGCTAGACTGGGAGCTTGAACCGTCCAGCCGACCCCGGGAAGGAAGCCAGTACATTTGGTCGCATACCGCCGTAAAGACTAGACGGAGCGGTGGGCCCAGCCAGCCATCTGGAAGGAGCCCGATGGGGCAACGCGCGCAGAAGATTCCGGTTGCGATTCGTTTGGAGATCCCGGAGTCTTCTTTGTAGCGCCAAGGACGGCCACCGGGAGGGTTTTAGTGCAGTAAAAATCTGATAATTTTAGATTTTTGACTTTGAGGCGGAACGAAGTTCACCGGGTCAACTAGTAGGTACTGAAATAAATCGTCGTTCTCTCGTCCCTCCTTTCTCTGATCGCAGGCACCAAAAATATAATATAGCCCATGTTACTTTTATAAAGAGTCGTTTAAAGTCATAGGTATGTCATAGGTATATTACAATCCGACAAACCGTTTGGGCTGTAATGCACGCCAAAGAAATGGACATACATACATAATCCTAAATAAACATTACTTTCTGATGCAGTCGACTAATTATACTAATACCTAACCTACACTATATACATATACTACATAGACTTTTTTTTCTCGAAGGGAAACCTCCAATAGGTACCCGACGCCGTGGGAGCAACGCCGGGTTATGTGGGATTTTTACCTCAATAAAACCCCCCCGATGGCCGTCCTCAGCGCCACGTGGAGGACTCCGGGATCTCCAACGGAACACAACCGGAGCCCTCCGAGCGCAATGCCTTTGGGCCCTTCCCCGGTGACCGATTGATGCTCACCGTGCCGCACGGTGTTTACGACGGCATGCGGCCACACATCATCCTTCCCGGGGTCACTTGGCTGGACGGTTCGAGCTCCCACTCTAACCGCAACCCCGGAAGCCCCTTTTAGTCGCCTCTTACGACAGGCAAAGTATATCGTAGCCCTATTCTGGTACCGGAACTACAGGGACAAGACGTCTTATACCTACAATAGTAAGTCGGTAACAACCTAACCATCGAAACGTAAGAACTACTTGCTAGAAATAGGTGTATTACAATGATTTTATTGCAATTGGTGTAATTAAACGTTAGTAGGCAGTGATTTTGTAAATTATTACTTTTACTTGACTGTCCTGGTCTTATGCCTCGATTACCCTCACAATTGTTATGGTTAGGTACTGTTGTAAAAGATAGCAAAAATAGTTAAAATAGAAAGGATGTGACATAATGTGTGGTAATTATTTGATTATAATATTTGTATGTCAGAACATGACTAGATATAATGAAAGAAAGAAAGAAAGATATTTAATTAGTCAATTTTTGGGTTACAATAATATTGATTACATAAGATGTTTAAAAAAAAAGAAAAGGGCGCCAAAAATTGAATATGCCGGTTAAGGCGTTCTAAATGTATGGCACTCACATACTCGTATTTATCATTTAAAGACTTACATTAGACACTATATTACAATGCTGATAACTGGATAATGGACCTATGTATATTATGTTAACCATCTTGATTATACTAATGACAATTAAACAATTTGAATTTGTGTCATTCCTAGGCACTGGTCGTCTCTTAAAATTCTCTTAAAATATATTATTTGTGAGCTAATTTAAGTATCTAATAGCCGTAACCGCGGCTCCGCCCGCGTTCAAATCAATGTATCACAAAGTTTTTCCCATTTCACTCCCTTAAGGGTTGAATTTCATAAAATCCCTTCTTAGTGAGCACTTACGTCCTTGACAGAACCCGCATGCAAAATTTGAAACTCCTAGCACTTGTAGTTTCTGAGCTTTCGTGATGAGTGAGTGAGTGACCTTTCGCTTTTATATATGTAGATTTATATTAGGTATAGTTTTCTCTAAATTTAACACCTGCCCCAAAATGTCCAGCCACCCAGGGTTGACTGGCAGAGAATGTCATAAGGCCTTTAGTTTGCCCTATTGTAACTATTGTATTTAATAGGTGCAATAAATAAACAAAATGAGAGTTTTAAGCCAAGTGCGTATTGATAAACTTTACACACACTGAGATCTTTTTTTACAGAACTTTCAGGCATGTAGGTGTTTTTCTCACGATAATTTTATATTGACCATAAAGCTGTAATAGTAATAGTAAGTAATAGTAAGTAATAATAATAGTTTATTTGCACAGAACAGGTACACATAATATCAGATGTTACAATTAAAATTTGTTCGCTTGTCCTGCTAACAATGTGATAGCATGCAAATATAAATTATTCAACACATAAATATGTGTGAATTAGTCATTAAAATTATTATTATTTCAAAGATAATTAATATTCAGTATCATTTATATTATAATAATTATTCATTAATAAGTATGTCTTTAGTTTGTATTTAAATGTATGATGATTATTTATGATGCTGTGATAAGTAATTTCTAATACATACATAATTTTAGTAAAGTAGGTTGTTCCTAGGACTCGAACCTGGGATCCTCGATTGAAAGGCCGAGTTTCAACCAATAGTCTATTCCTGCTTTGAACTGAAAGGGTAGCTCCTGATTAATCACTTTAAGCTCACCAATTCGCACTTGGCCAGCGCGGTGGACTATGCCCTAAAACTCTCTTTCTGAGAGAAGACCCGTACCCAGCTGTGGGACAATAATAGGTTGTACCGCAATCACTTTATACCTCAATTAAAGATAGAAGTCGATTGAACCATGGACTTACAATAAGTTTATATCGTAATGTAAACACCCATTAAGATATAGGTACCTATTTTTTTAATAACTTGCCTCTGAGTTTTTTGTGTATTATTAAAATGTAGTTATGATTGAAGTCTTCTTTTGAAATTAATATAATACGTAACTAGTTAATAGAATTAGTGACCATATTTTTGGTATTGTTAGAACAAACATCAAAGAGTATCTAGATTTCTCTCATTTTTGCCGTCCACCACCACGCACGAACCTAAAAGTTGCCTCGAGGCCGAAAAATACAAATTGTACATTATTTTAAAACAACTTTCTTTTTTATTTTACCTACCTAGAGGGGATAGATTAAAAAAAATCAAATGCTAAACAGATGTTCAATCGGTATTAATACACAAACAGTAGGCTTCATGAGACAAAAATAAATTGTATTTTATCTAAAATATATCCAACGTATACATTATAAGGTGTCCAAGCTAAGACGCGTTAAAAAAACCGGTAATATCTACCTACTCAGTTACACAAAATCCTTTAGCAAAACAACACTAATCTTACAACGGTACATTTTATTCAAAATCCCCACAATTCAAGTATAAAATTTACATTGTTACTCTATAATCATATCATGTACGATTGGCTGCATGCATTATGTTACTTCGCTTCAATGGTTTTGTATGCTCGCTAAAAAAAAGTAACAAGAAATGGCGGGAAAGTTTTTATGCTGCTACTGTTTTTATTTGACGTTTTGTTGAGCGGTCGATGATAAAGTATTCCACGCAGCCTATGCAAATACATTTCTTACGTAATTTATTTTGAATACTATTAAATTGCTTTATTGCTGTTAATGTACCTTAACAGAGTTATAGTATCAACAATAATTTATATTCCACGCGCTGAAATAAACAAAATGAAAAATAGTTATATTGTAATGCGGGACTACTGTCATATTTATTTTTGCCTTGCAACAGCAATGTTGGGCAATTATGTTCTGATTTGAAGTGCACAAATTGCAAGAGGCAACGTCCTTTTAAATTAAAATTTAAACCAATTCGATAACCTTGGTCCAATCCTTTCTAGAATTTATTACAGATTTTTTTGTAACGTAACCTATGAGAGCCTCTATGCTTGCTACTCGGTACTATGTACCTAATTGAAGCAGTCATGGGAACTGCCACCATAAGTGAAAATTTAAAACTAATAAATAAATTATTAAAAAAAATTAAATCAATTTTATTCGTAACTTAAAACGATTAACATTAGTCTAGTTTAACGCGTCCTTCAATTGTTTATAGCATACCTACTGTGTGGTGAATAATAATTAATAGATGACGACCCATGAGGTATACTATTATAGAAAAAAAAATAGAACCAAAACTTATCAAATATATTGAAATTCAATTATTGGATAATTCACAATTTTTTTAACAATTCAGTCAGGGATAGATATTGCATATTTATGACGTCACAGCATGTCGGTGACACCAACTGGTAAGATTTCCATCTACGAAAAATCGTCATCGCGCCTAAATATGTTCTCAATTTAAAAAATACATCATCCGTTATTCCAAAGTCAACAAATAATAAAGACGTTCGAATTTTGAAATCTTTATTTTAGCAAGTTGTGTTCGAAAATGCAAAATCATGCACTAATGCATTCAAGATGGCGCGTCATCACTTAGACAAATGGATCCGGTAGCGCTAGCTGTCAAAATATTGTCAAAAATAATCTCGAATGATGTATAGTCATTCTTTTAGCATATAAAAATAATCTATACTTATTTTAAGACTGCAACCGTAGTGTATTTAATAATGAAAAACAACCCACAGATATTTTAAAATATGTATCTTGCAAGTACCTACTCGAAAGATGTGTACCTATTTAAATATCTAATACTGTGTATGTGTACAAGAGCAGTGATAGCCTAATGGTTGAAACTTGCCCTCTTGATCGGGAGGTCCGAGGTTCAAACCCGGGCACGCACCACTGATTTATGTGCGTATTAGAAATTAATTATCACTGCTTTTCGGTGAAGGAAAACATCGTGAGGAAACCTACACACCCGAGAGTTCTTTAAAAAAAAAAGTTCTCGGAGGTGTGTGAAGTCCACCAATCCGCACTTGGCCGGCGCAGTGGATTATGGCCTAAAAACTCTCTCATTCAGAGAGAAGACCCGTGCCCAGCAGTGGGACAATAATGAGTTGAGGAGAGACCTTGACCTTATGGTTGTACATACTACATACATACTGTGTATTATGCGTGTGTTTTTGTACTTAATATAGTTTTTTTTAAGATTGAAGTTGCTACCTAAGTTGCTAATAAGAATGCAGTCCACCTGATTGTAGTAAAATCGATCTATGTTCTGTATGAAGTTGATTACAGATGTTCATGGGCGGCAGTGGCCACTTACCATCAGGTGAACTGAATGTTTGTTTGCTACTTCAGTCGGATAAAAAAAAAAACAAATAAAAATAAGTCCCAATGTGCGTGCAAAATATTCCATTCGCTAAAGAATCGCATGGAATTTGTACTCTACTCTAGCGGTGAAGACCTGTCTAGTAACAGGATACATAAGCGCTATAGTCAATATGGAATTCTGTATCCTACTTCAAAGAAAACATGTTCTATCTGAAGTAAATCACAGATGCTTAACTGAGCAGGCAATAACACTCTGCCATCTCGCGCAAGAACTGTTTTACGCTAGAAATAGGTATGGCGGTGGTACCTCCCCGGTCGAACATTTTTTTTATCTGACTGAAGTAGCAAACGTGCATGCAGTCCACCTGATGGTAAGTGGTCACTGCCGCCCATGAACATCTGTAAGCAACTTCAGAACATGGGTTCTATGTTAAGTCAATCACAGATGCGTTGCTACTCCCGGGGACTATGATGGTCGCCTCATTTAAATTGGTGCCAGCAACCACATCTTTTCATCGAAACGCAAGAAATGCCTCACGGTAGAAATAGGTATAGCGGTGGTACGTCCCCGGTCGGACAATTCAGTTTCTACCTTGAAAAAGCTCATTTATTTCAACCAAAACATTGTTTTCACATTCTATTTGAAGATTCATTTATAAGCATAACTAAGCCGGTGTTGACAATTTGGCACATCAATCATTTCTTAACATTTTGCAACTCAGCGGGGCATTTCTCTTGGAGAAAGTACCGACGGCAAAAAAGTGGCAAAATTGCAGACGTACTGATTGTAGACTCCTAAAATATTAACGGTATTGTTGAACTCAAAAGTTTCGGTCGACAAGTTGGTGGCGCGTAACTAGGGATTGCAATCCGGCCTCATTTTCAATCCGGCCGGATCCGGATCCGGCGGCATTAATCGAACGGTTAAAACAGTGTAAAAAAAGGATCGATTTCTAACGGTAATTATTTTTGTAATGTAAAATCTTTGTCAAAATATATAATCACCGGATCTGGTGGTGAATTGGTACCGGATCCGGATTGTGTAAATTTGTGCCGGATCCGCCGGATTACCGGATCCGGTTTTCCGGATTGCAATCCCTACGCGTAACGCAGTAAACTTTAGTTCATTTGTAGTACGCGTGCTAACTAAGCATGTATCGACCTGAAGGAAGAGCTGTGGCTGAAGGGAGTTGTGTTCCGGAAGTTTCGAGGAAGGAGAGGAGCCCCCGGAGTCACCAGACCCGTCTCACGTCGCCGCAAACACGTGACTTAGTTATAAGAATATATTAATATATATGTTAGTCTTTAAGGCAAGATACTGGAGCTAACTTTCATTACCATGAAAAATCATGATTGTAATTATATAAAAAAATGGATATAAATAAGAAAAAAGACAAACCCGCTGAGTTTCTTGCCGGATCTTCTCAGTTGAGGTCGTTTTCCGATCCGGTGGTAGTGTAAGAAAAAAAAATGTAACTGACAATTTGTAAGTGCCCCCGTAGGCCTATACATAATAAAGACATTTCATTTATATGATATGGACCTCTGTATTCAATTATACTCATGTATCTTTGTTTATATTGTCTGAAATAAATGGTTAAATAAAAAATAAAATAAATAAAAGTGCTTGAAATTGTGAAAGAGTAGTCGTAGACTCCTAACTAATAACTTAGGAAGTAGGTAGGTACTGAATTCAACAGTGCTAGACTTTAATAAACTCTCTCATTCTGAGAGAAGACCCGTGCTCAGCAGTGGAACAATAATGAGTTGTGGAGAGACTTTGAAGATAGGTAACTGTAATTTTAATAGGTAACAGGTACTCAAGATGTGGGGTTTATAAACTTTTTTTTTTTATTTGACTGAAGTAGCAAACGAGCATGCAGTCCACCTGATGGTAAGTGGTCACTGCCGCCCATGGACATTTGTAATAAACTTCATACAGAACATAGGTTCCATCTGAAGTTAATCACAGATGCGTTGCTACTCCCGAGGACTATGATGGTCGCCTCATGTGAAAGTGTGCCGGCAACCACACCCTTCTATCTGAAGTTAATCACAGATGCGTTGCTACTCCCGAGGACTATGATGGTCGCCTCATGTGAAAGTGTGCCGGCAACCACACCCTTCTATCGAAACGCAAGAAATGCTTCACGCTAGAAATAGGTGTGGCGGTGGTACTTCCCTGGTTTAATTACACTGGTTCTACCACCTTTTCACCCGATATTTCTGCCCATATACATGATATCACGACAAAACTACGGTAGCGGAAGTAATCCTTAAACTACCAAAATATTTTCAAAATAAAAAAGGTAGGTATTACTTGTAAGATCCTTTTTTTATCGTAAAATTTATATTTTAATCCGTTTAATACTCTTCTTGATGTAAAGAAGAAATTTTTACTTTTTTAAATATTTGAACTGAGTTCAGTAGTTTTCTATAGATACCTACCTAATTTAAGAAATTGTATAAAGGTAGGTACTTGTCTACATAAGTACAACAGATTAAACTCTTATTATAAAATTTATTTATTTATTTTAATCGGTTTTAACACACTTTAATATTAATTCTTGATGTAATTTTTCTTGGTGAATTTTTTCCTTTTTTTATTAATTTTTGAACTGAGTTCAGTAGCTTTCAATAGGTACATAATTCAAGAAATTCTTCATACATGTCTACATAAGTACAACACATTAAAAATATATAATGTTAATCGTTTTGACGAATTCAAATATGGGTTGAGATGATACTTATTTTGAGATTATCTACACTAACGTTTTTTCTTTATTTCGCATCCTTTTTTGAATGCGTCTAAAATAAAGATTCATTTAATGATATCCTTAACAGAATGGTCTTTTAATGACATATTTTACGATTTCATGACAGAATTTTAGTTCCTAAACACATACCTGACAGGAATTAAAGGAAATGATATTTTAAATGGTCTTTGCAAAAAGCATAATCGGCAAAGTGGTAAGGGCCACCCAACTGACCGGAAACCTATATAAATAATTTAAAAAGATCAAATAATGGCGCTAACATCCCATTTCACAAATTATAACAAAAAATCAAAGGAACCGTCCAAAAAAAACAAATTAACACGGTCTAAAATATAATTAAAAATCGGCTTGTTAGTCCTTTCAAGATTTTTACCTGTTAGAACAGAATCGTCCCAATTTAACTGGTGTAAGGTCTAAAGTTAAATTTAACTGTTTTGTTAAAGAGTGATAGTTAATTGTGTCTAACGTTTATAGTTTGATTTTTATGTATTGTTTATTTGTATTATAAGTAAATCTGTTATTTTGCCACTAGTTTTATTTTACTTAACACTTATCAACATTGTTTATTATATTTAACATTTAATAAAAGTTTAGTCTCTCTAATTTCAAAGTATTAGGATATCCAAATAGTTAAAAATTGAGCAGTTACGAAAAATGGAACTTTTCGTAAGGCTTTTAACACTCATAACTTCATACTATTTTCTCCTGAATTGTAGATACCACGGACACTCAAAAAGAGTAAGACACAAACACTTAGATCAAGAACAGACATTCGAACTTAATTCATTTTCTCTTTAGCTTGATATCGAACTTGGAACCCACCACATATCGGTCCAAAAACTGACATCTATTATGTCTGTGGCTGGGAAAGAATATGCTGCTTCCTTATTTTTTTGTTTTCAAATGGGGAAACCTTCTAAAGGTACCCGACGCCGTGGGAGCGACGCGGGTTATGTGGAATTCTTACGCACTAAACCTCCCGGTGGCCGTCTTCAGCTCTGCATGGGGGATATCGGGATCTTCAACGGAACACAACCGGAGTCCTAGCGCGATACCTACTTCAGGCTCTTCCCTGGTGAGCAAATACGCTCACCGCACCTTCTGTTATTTTACTGCGGCATGCGAGAACACTTGCCAAGGTCAGTCTCAGGGTCGCTTGACTGAACGGTTCGAGCTCCCACTCTAGCCGCCCGTAACTCCGGAAGCCCCTTTTAGTTGCCTCGGACAATAGGCAGGGGATACCGTAGCCCTATTCTGGTCCCGGGACTATAGAGACAACCTAGTTTATACGATACTAATTACTGTGGTAAATGACCGGAGCAGGCAAAGCAGCGGGAATAACCTAATTTCAAATATAACAATTGTATACTTTGGCTTACATTTACATGCAGATAAATGCATCAAAGCTAGGTCATTTGCCACTAACCAATGTAAAGCATTTAGAATCATTACATGTGATGTAATGAACCTATTTGTAACTATTTGTTGGACATGCAATGATGACATATGTTTTTTGTACAGACATGACCATCATTAGTTTTAGCCGTTAGTTTTCAAGGGAGAATGTATATGGTATGTGCTAGAACTAGTGTAGTTCACCCGAGGAAGTACCACTGCCACACCAATGTCTAGCTTGAAGCATCTCTTGCGTTTAGAGGAAGGGTGTGGTTGCTGGACACTTTCATATGAGGCGACCGTCATAGTCCTCGGGACTGGCAACGCATCTATGATTGACTTCAGATGGAACCCATGTTCTATTTTAAGTTGATTACAGGTGTTCATGGGCGGCAGTAACCATTTACCATCAGGAGTTGCACTGCATTGCTTGTTTGCCACTTCATTAGACTTTCAGAACTTATGTTCTATATGAAATTCATGGGTGGCAGTGACCACTTTAGTAAGTACATATAGATATATATAAAGTTACGGCTTACAGAGGTTGCGTTGCAGTGACCACTTAACACTAAATGGATTGCTTGTTGCAACATTTTTCGTTTAAAAAAATACTTTAGATGAAGACGTTGCTACTCATATCCTGGATGTTGACCTTAGTTGCCTGCGACATCCACGGGGAGTGAGGATACTACTACTACTACTAGGATACTACTCAAGATACACGGAGAATTTTGATATATGGACCTTTTTTTTTCTTTATCTGACTGAAGTAGCAAACGAGCATGCAGTCCACCCGATGGTAAATGTTCACTGCCGCCCATAGACATCTGTGAACAACTTCAAACATAACATGGGTTCTATCTGAAGTCTATCACAGATGCGTTGCTACTCTTGAGGACTATGATGGCCGTCTCATACAAAAGTGTGCCGGTAACCACACCCTTCCATCGAAACGCGAGAAATGCTTCACGCTAGAAATAGGTGTGGCGGTGGTACTTCCCCCGTCGACCTGCTCTAGTTCTACCACCTGTAAAAATGTCTAGACATGTTGCCTATTTTAGGTATTTATTTAAAACCTTTTTTGATTATAATATATTCAAATCATGAATACATTCCAACATGCATGTATACAAACATTATAGGTGAAATGTTTAGAGCTAAATACACATTTTATTATAATATAATTGTGTATTCTTTAATAATGTACCTGAATGTATGATTTAATCATGTTTATTTAAACTGTCAGCTTGTAAGTAAATAGCAATGCACTCGATAAGCTCGGTCTGATAAGAAATTCTTGCGTATCGACGTGGTGTTTTTGCTCTTTAAAAAGGTGACTATCTTTGTCCTCAGAAAAGCAACGCTTCTGTAGATTTCGGTTGTAACTCCTTGTATATATGAAGTTACTTACAGATGTCCATCTGCGGCCTGGCTATTTACATCAACTTACAATATAAGTTTACTATGAAGAAAGTGATGTACCAAGGTAATAAAGTAAAGATAATAAATAAAACAACTTTTTCGAAGGAAGTTATATATATATTTTTTATTTAGAACATTTACATGTAGTACCTACTGTTAATGCACTATTATATAAATATGCTATTTGCAGGTGGTAGAAGCAGTGTATTTCGACCGGGGAAGTGTGGTACTTCCCCGGTCGAATTACACACCTACCTATTACTTGCGTGAAGCATTTTTTTGAATTTCGATAGAAGGGTGTGGTTGCCAGCACACTTTCACATGAGGCGACAATCTTAGTTCTCGGGGGTAGCAACGCATCTGTGATTGACTTTAGATAGAACCTATGTTCTATGTGAAGTTGCTTAAAGATGTCCATGGTTAGCAGTGACCACTTACCATAAGGTGGACTGTATGCTCGTTTGCTACTTCAATCAGGTAAAAAAAAACTTCCGTAGAGTTTACAATAATATGAATCGTTTACAACATAATTAATTTCAGTATAATAGCTTTGTGCCTATAGTGAAAACGCGTAGGTATAAGTCTAAAGTAAGCAAAATTGGCTTCTTTTATCGATAAATAAATTTTAAATAAAATGATAGATCTCTGAACTAATAAATCGAAATTTATTAATAGAACTTCAAGTTCTACCCTTGTCACTAGAGGCACAGAATTCGGGTTAAAAATTAAAACACACAAATTTATATATAATACAATATATAAACATTTTAAAAAGTGTACATAAAGATAACTTAAATGTAATAATAACAAGAAACAGAATATAAGACAATGTACTATCTACCAAAACTATTCATTTTCAAAAAGTCAATCTTATTATTCGTATTACCTTATTAACTTTATAATTTTGCAGAAATTTGGCACACACATAGTTTGTGATCTAATGTAGATCACACACACAAACACATAGGATACTCATTATTGGTAGACGTATAAAAACTAATTTTAAATAAATGTTCATTGGTGTTACAGATCCCTATAGTATAAAAAACTTTACATCTAATTTAAATAAGTATTTAAGCTCGTAGATTTCTTATTCCGGTAGTTCATGCTGGTTGTACTGGATTCGATTCCCAGTTATACCTCTGATTTTTTAAATTTCGTGCATATCAAAATGAAATCGTTTTTAATACAAACAATTTCTAACTATAATAATATTACAAATGAGTGTACACGAACGCAACACCAAGCTTTAGACCTCCCATGACAATAGATTGTCGAAAAAATTCGCAACTATTGTCATTTTGTGCAAAAAAACACACAAAGCTAAATAGCCGGTAAAGAGGCCGAAATAGATTTAAGTTGACAGATGACGAGCCGCCATCTTGTGGCGCTACGAGTCTTTTGTGAAGTGATAGAGGTTTGGTAACGGTATTTATGAGACTTAATTTTTTTCATGGGCTATTTCAATTATGGTTGAAACTTGCCCTCTCAATCGGGAAGTCCGAGGTTCAAACCCAGGCACCACTGATTTATCTACGTACCTATTAGAAATTAATTATCACTGCTTTTCCAACACACCCGAGAGTTCTTAAAAAAAAAAGTTCTCGGAGGTGTGTGAAGTCCACCAATTCGGACTTGGGCAGCGCGGTAGACTATGGCCTAAACTCTCTCATTTCAAAAGAAGACCCGTACCCAGCAGTGAGGCAATAATGGCGATATTTTTTTACAAATAATTTTGAATCTTGGATTCTAGCTGTGTACTTAAGCAGCATATTATTTTAGCAGCATTAAAATCCGTAGCGTAGTTTTAAAGATCTACCTAAGCATACTTATGGACAAACAGCGAAAAGAAAAGAATATGTTCCGAGTACAACCGATACTCTGTGTCAATCAAAGATTTGGACATTTTTCATGATTCAGCCTCTAGCCTAAAAAAAAAAGCTCATTACACATTTCTGTTCGTGACCTGCCACATATTGTAATTATTTTGTTTTGATCTGTTATTTTATTATTCTCTTAAAATTTGTTTTGTATTAATTTAACTATGTAACAACACTAATATGTCTAATATAGAGAGCGATGTACGCATCTGTTATTGGCATGCATACTACCAAAGTACTTGTAATTTAAATAAGTTTTTTGTATTATGTTGTTTGTCATGCTGTTGGTGTGTCAATAAAGGAAAAATAAAAAATAAAAAAATAAAAAAAGCGGCTTTGTTTTGTACTATATAGTGACAAACACGTGTGATTTTAAATTACCTTTCCACCCATGGACATCAGTCATCCATCAGCCCTTTAAGGTTCACTGCTGGACATAGGCCTCCCCTAAATGATACATAATATATATAATATCGCTACTTTAAAACAAAAGGGCCACAAATCAAAAATATTAAAAATGCTTTTTATTGTAAAAATTCAAATTTTGTCGGTTATATTTTCATAATTTAAAAAGGTGAATTTTACACTTTAAGCAATAAAACACTACTGACGTCTTTTTTGTATTTTCGAATTTACGCTGCAACATCTGTGCAAAGCCGCATATTTATATACAAAAGAGACTTATCTGCTCATAACTTTTTTTAGAAAAACATAACCATATCCAAATTAACCATTAAAAGAAGAATAAAATACCTTTCTAACAGTGTATAACACATATTTATCTGTTTTAAATTACAGAGCAATTATATAAGAACTGATTTTCAAAACTTTAAATGGCTCTCCTGTACAATTAGGTCTATTCGAGTTGCGGCCCTTTTGTTTTGAAGTAGCGATATGTTTGATACTACAGGTTTCAACCACATACGAACACAGAACATTCATAAGTTCAATAAATTTGCCGCGACGGAATCACAAAGTCCTTCACAATAAGTACAATAGACCAATAAGTAGTTTTTTCAAAGGCTCCGTGTGAAGGGTTGCCTATTGTTAAGGGATGAACTAATAATGCCCTCAATACCTTTTGTGATATTGTGAAGATTTTGTGACTCGTGCGTTTATTTGTCAAGAACACTAAATGATCTATTCATTTGCTACTTTTATTGTAGTGTAAATAAATTTGTTGTTTGTTATCTATATATTAATTATTCGTCATCAACCCATTATTGTCCCACTGCTGGGCACGGGTCTTCTCTCAGAATGAGAGAGTTTAGGCCATAGTCCACCGCGCTGGCCAAGTGCGAATTGGTGGATATATTAATACGTGAAGCAAAAACATGTGATCCATTAAGATACTTGCCGCAGACGGAGGTGTATGAAATTACGTATAGTTATAGTTGACGTAGAGAAGGATTATGGAACGCTATTTTTTTTTTCAAAATATGCATAAAACATACATAAAATCGCCTAAAAACACATTACGCACACTACCATGCATTTGACACTACACATTTATTAATATGGAACGCAATTTTTTTTCAAATAATGCATAAAATATACATAAAATCGCCTAAAAACACATTACGCACACTACCATGCATTTGACGCTACACATTTATTAATGGAACGCTATTTTTTTTCAAATAATGCATAAAATATACATAAAATCGCCTAAAAACACATTACGCACACCACCATGCATTTGACACTACACATTTATTAATGGAACGCAATTTTTTTTCAAATAATGCATAAAACATACATAAAATCGCCTAAAAACACATTACGCACACTACCATGCATTTGACACTACACATTTACTAAATGAAATAAAACTTTCGTTGTCACTATGGAAACTAATAATATCAAAAATGTCACATGTCTCTGTAAAAATACCCGTTATTCCTTTATAATGTAGCTTAGTCAAATAAACCTTTTTTACTTTTCGGGTGTCAGAATCATTGTAGTTCTACCGGGGAAGTACCACCGCCACACCTATTTCTAACGTGAAGCATTTCTTGCGTTTCGATAGAAAGGTGTGGTTGCCGGCACACGTTCACAAGAGGCGACCATCATAGTCCTCGTGACTAGCAACGCATCTGTGATTGACTTCAGATGGAACCAATGTTCTGTATGTAGTTGATTACAGATGTCCATGGGCGGCAGTGACCACTTACCATTAGATGGACTGCCTGCTCATTTGCTACTTCAGTCAGATTAAAAAAGTCTGTGTTCACTTTTCAAGGCTTAGGGTAAGGTGGTGTAAGAGTGCGCGGTCGATAAGAGTGCGCGTTACACTTCACAGTGGTTCTGTGCGAGGTCTGCGCCTAACTTCAGTTGTGTTTTGGTTCGTTAGTGAGAAGTGTTACGCAGCCGAAAAATAATCGAAATTGAATGAAAAACGGAGATACCACGTAAGTCAATTGTTTTTTACTCGTTTTGATGTAATTTTCTTGCGTTTTGCACAGATTTATGTTCGTAAACTGCTAGGTTAATAAGAATGTTTATTTATTGTCAGAATAATGTACCTATTGGGCTAATCGATTCGTCCGAAAAACTTCGCACAGATATCAATAGATGGCGTCAGTAGTTAAATATGTTTAGAAAGTGCGAAGTGTATAAGAGTGCGCACGGTGTATGCGTATAAGAATGCGCGCGTACTCTTACACGACGTTTATTTTTCTATATTGTAATGTGTAAAATAAAGTCTAATTTTTATTATTCAAATTTAATTTTACAAATTCATGTGTATTCTCGACTCTTTACAGAATGTTTCGCAGAAAACGAACCACTCAGCGGCAAAATGTTTCATCAGAGGTTCTTGATGAAGCTCGAAAATTAATAGAAATCGGACATCATAAGCAGCTCACCCTACAAATTAGAGATTGAAAAACAAATGGCACTTCAAACAAAACCAAAGTTAAAACTAGATAGACAGAATACTCGGCATAAGCAATTCAATATTCCTAACACTGCCCCAAAAAAGAAGATATGGAGGTGCGGTGGGTGTCAAGAAATATATAAAGAGCCCATAACAGAAGACTGGATTGGATGTTCGGTGTGCCAACAGTGGTGGCACGAAAACTGTACCGCCTATTTAGGCAATGGACTGTATATTTGCGACCTATGTACTAAGAAGTAATGCGCGCACTCTTGTACGACCCAACGCGCACTCTTATACACCCGGGTGTATAAGAGTGCGCAATTTTGATTTTTTTAATTTTCTCAGTTCCTTATTTAGTGGATTATATTTTTATATTTCATTGTTACCAAAATTGTTACCAAATATGTAGAGATTATAAATAAATAATGTTGATTTTTTTTTATATGATACTTTATTTTTTATAGAGCTCCAAACTTAAAATGCGCACTCTTACACCACCTTACCCTATATTTACTTGCAATGTTTGTCAGTATGTATATTATGTCAACTTTTCTAATTTGAATTTATACCCATTTCTCAGTATCCGATTGTGCAGAAATTTGGAATAGGTACACTTCTAGTTCTCATGACAGGCAAGAATGAATCTGGAAATCACAGACCTAGATCTGAATAAATCTAATGGAAAAATCTTTCGACAAGCTTTTATGTGATAAGATTTTACAACGCAACAAAATGAGTTGGATTTTTTTTTATCCGACTGAAGTAGCAACCGGGCATGCATTCCACCTGATGGTAAGTGGTCACTGTCGCCCATGAACATCGGTAATCAACTTCATACAGAACATGGGTTCTATCTGAAGTCAATCACAGATGCGTTGCTACTCCCGAGGACTATGATGGTCGCCTCATATAAAACTCTTTTATCGAAACGCAAGAAATGCTTCACGCTAGAAATAGGTGTGGCGGTGGTACTTCCCCGGTTGAACTACACTGTTTCTACCACCTTCTAAAGTACAAATTACAGGAATTATTTAAATTACTAAAGGATTACTACAAAGTTATTTTCCTATTTTAAGTAGATTGAAATATAGCTTGGTTTTCAAATGTATTTTTAAGTCTTTTGAATTTGTTATCTATAATATTTCCGTGACCCGCGTTTTCATTCACATTTTGAAAAATAACATAATATTAAATATTATCTACATATAGGTTAATTTCGTACATGAAAAAATACCAAAAAGTTCCACACGTTGTGTAAAAAATCTTAAGAGTTAAAATTGTAAAACTTTGGATAGAGTTGACGAATATAATGAAATAAACAAAGAAAATGTTACCTGAAGTTAATGACTGACTGTTGATGTATTAAATCAATCCTATATATGAAATTAAATAGTTTTGGTTTAATAAAATTTTAATAATTTAAATAAACAGATAATTAAAATTGTTAAAAGTATAGTTTTCTTTTCATTACTCATTCTTAATACAAACATATAATAAAATAATATTAATAAGCGTACACGCGTAATGACCATTTTAAAATATAGAATACTTAATGAACTATTGCCTACAAGTATTTTAAACCAAATTCCGAACACCCACCACCACACCAAAATCACAGTTTTTTTTTTACAAGACCTTTGCGACAAACGAAACAGGTATGTTCACGCCTTTTATCTAGATAATGGCAACAAATGTCCAACTGATAATAAATGTCAAGAGACTGTAAATAAAAAAGCTTGTAAAATATAACCAAACTTAATTAACTACTGTTAGAGCGGAACACATAAAATTAGTTGGTTTTTGGACGGAACGAACATAATTTTTGCAGTTTGTTTTTTTCAATATCTCGTTTAGCATAATAGAGAATTTTGACGTTGAAGAAATGTATTTAAAGTTTTTTTTTAATGTATGAATTATAGTAATTAGTATACACATATCTATCATACATATTTTGCATATTTTTAGATGGTAAAACGTTTTGGGGTCATACTTGGAAGGTACCACGGCCACACTTATGTGTGCCTAATCATAGCAGTGTTGTGTTAATGCATTTTGCTGTAAAGTACATAAGTGGTTATTAGAGCAGTGATAACTTAATGGTTGAAACTTGCCCTCTCAATCGGGAGTTGCGAGGTTCAAACCCAGGCACGCACCACTGATTTACGTGCGTATTAGAAATTAATTATCACTGGTTTTCGGTAAAAGAAAACATCTTGAGGAAACCTACACACCCAAGAGTTCTTTAAAAAAAGTTCTAGGAGGTGAGTGAAGTCCACCAATTCGCACTTGGCCAGCGCGGACTATGGCCTAAAACTCTCTCATTCTGAGAGAAGACCCGTGCCTAGAAGTGGGACAATAATGGGTTGTACTCACCCATGTGGTTATGGAGATACACCTATCCAAGTTGGTCTAACTCTGTCTTCCGAGGTTTCTATGCTTGTCGCCGACCTAGAGACTTTTGTCTTAACTATGGTTGTTGATGATGATGATGATGACTTACTGATGTCCATGGGTGGGAATATAATTTAAAATCACACGTGTTTGTCACTACATAATAGGAAACAAAGTCGCTATTCGCTGTCAGTTCCTATGTATGCTTAGATCTTTAAAACTACGCTAAGGATTTTAACGGCGTTTTATTTAATAGATAGAGCGATTCAAAATGAAGTTTGATAAGTATATTACGTGCATAATATTGTAAAGGGACACCGATAATTTTAGTTTTTTGACTTTTAGGCGGAATTAAGTTCTCGAGTCAACTAGTTTTTTATAAGATTGAAATAGCAAACAAACATGTTAACACCGTGATGGTAAGTGGCAACTGCCGACTATGGACATCTGTAAGCAACTTCATACAGCACAAAGAGTCCCTCTAAAGTCAATCACAGATGCGTTGCTACTCCTTGCAAGCACCCTTCCACTGAAACGCAAGAATAGCTTTACGCTTGAAATAGACAAGGCCTACATAACTTGGATTTTCCAAACTTAATCTACATTAAATAAAATAATATTTTTTTATACAATATACCAGGCTTACACAAACGGTAAACTTATTTACAATACTCCATATTAATATATGTATAGTAATTAATATATCGACAATAAAATCAATCATTAATCATGTTATTATGTGCACAAATCAGAAATTAACAATGGAATCAATTAGAAAATAAAATTTAAAAACACGTTGCTGCCTAATGAGTATATTATTACTGTTTAATTAATCTTAATACTTTAATTGATTCAACAATTAAAAAATCAACAAATAAACCACAGTTCTGAGTAAAATAAACAAACAATAAACGAATAAAAGCAATCGTGGATCCCTATTAGAAATTCTAGGAACAATGATTGAATTTGAACTTAAAGGCACCGGCGCCTGCAAGAGTTTATTACCCCATAAAGCCTCTATAGTTATTATGGACTATTATGTTATGCTTTTTCCGAATAAAAACCCCGATCTCATTATGACGTTTAATTATCTGTGGTTGATTGCTTCGGAAGGGCGCGGCCATTTTGCGTAACAATTTTCGCGCGCTGTCAATATAAATGTCAATGCGTTTTTTAATGGTGTAACGACCTAGGATTCTTGTGTTTTCTCCCAAGTTTTTGGGAAAGGTTGACTTGTACTAGATTTTATTAATTTCTACCATTTCCGTGGTGTTATCTATAAAATAAATATAAATGATCTATATTTTTAATCAGTATATTGTTTTACATCCATTGATTAGTTTATATCGAAAAATAAATAAAAGAGAAAAAAGATATAAAAATCTATCTTTCTTCAATAACTTGATTATTTATTAATTCACTTTAGGCTTATAAATATAAAACTTAATCATTTATTGACGCAATAAATTGACAAACTAATTTAAATACAGGTGTTAGGTGTAGAGATTTGGCCACGAGTCTCTTGATTATAGGCAATTTCGTATCGGAATATAGATGATTTTTCAAGTTATCTCTTTTAAGCGTGTTGAATGATTTTAGGTATGGGGTGAGGTTAAATGGATTCGCGACATTCGCGTCATTAATATGCCGTTTACTCATTATACTTAAAGCTATAGGTACCTATACCTTATATTTACTAATAATAAACAGACATAAGTTTGTGAGAATACATGCATGTTTTTTTTATCTGACTGAAGTGGCAAACGGGCATGCAGTCCACCTGATGGTAAGTGGTCACTGCCGCCCTGCGACATCTGTAACCAACTTCATATAGAACATGGGTTCCATCTGAAGTCAATCACAGATGCGTTGCCACTCCCGAGGACCATGATGGTCGCCTCATGTGAAAGTGTGCCGGCAACCACACCCTTCTATCGAAACGCAAGAAATGCTTCACGCTAGAAATATGTGTGGCGGTGGTACTTAGCCGGTCGAACTACATTGGTTCTACCACCTGAATGTATGGATGTCTGTTACTTACTCATGCTAGAACGCTGGTCGAGGTTGTGGTGAGAGTTCATGCTGGTAGTGGTCAGGGAACGTCATAATTTACTTATGTTAATTCTTTGTTTAAATTTTTTTAAGTTGTCATATCTGTTAGGAACATAGGCTTTATTGCCTTCGACTTTATTGTGTAATATCGAAAGAAAAACTCTCTTTAACACAAGCAGATGTATCTATATGTTATACACGCCACCATGCACCCATTACTGTCCCACTGCTGGGCACGTTTGCTGGTAGAACCAGTGTAGTTGGGAAAGTACCACCACCACACCTAATTCTAGCGTGAAGCAGATCTTGCGGTTCGATGGAAGGGTGTGGTTGTCAGCACACTTTTATATGAGGCGACCATCTTAGTCGTCGGGAGTAGCAACGAATCTGTGATTGACTTCAGATAGAACCTATGTTCTATTTGAAGTTGCTTACAGGTGACCATGGGCGGCAGTGACCACTTACTATTGGGTGGACTACATGCTAGTATGCTACTTCAATCAGATAAAAAAAACGTAGCTTCTCTCAGAATGAGAGAGTTTTAGGCCATAGTCCACCGCGCTGGCCAAGTGTGAATTGGAGGACTTCACACACCTCCGAGAACTCTTTTTTTTAAAGAACTCTCGGGTGTATAGGTTTCCTCACGATGTTTTCCTTCACCGAAAAGCAGTGATAATTAATTTTTAAAACGCACATAAATCAGTGGTGCGTGCCTGGGTTCGAACCTCGGACCTCCTAATTGAGAGGGCAAGTTTCAACAATTAGGCTATCACTGCTCCGTGTTTTACTACTTAACTTTATTTAACAAAATAAAGGTGTCAATACATAATGATTTAAACAAAAAACACTTAAATCTAATACCTTTTATGTTAAACAAACTTCAGAATAACTGTTAATGATTTTATGGCGGCGTGTATTCTGTACTAAATCAATTAGATTCAACCAATTATACATTTAAAGAATACACGCTTTTGTCTCTGAAAATAGTTTTTTGGGTATCCGTTTTTAACACTGCTGCATTAAATCTTACTAATATTACAAATTTAAAGGTAGAACCAGTGTAGTTCGACTGGGGAAGTACCATCGCCACACCTATTTATAGCGGGAAGCATATTTGCGTTTCGATGGAAGGGTGTGGTTGCCGGCACACTTTTATGTGAGGCGACCATCATAGTTTTAGCAAAATTTCTTTTTATAACATTTATGTGCCTACCACAAATTATCGCCATCGCCCAGGGTTGACTGGCAGAGAATGCCATTAGGCATTAAGTTCACCCTCGTAACCCTTAGTATAAGGTGTTTCAAAAGTATAAATAAAATAAATAAATAGTCCTCGAGAGTAGCAACGCATCTGTGATTGACTTCAGATAGAACCCATGTCCATGAGCAGCAGTGACCATTTACCATCAGGTGGACTGCATGCTCGTTTGCTAATTCAGTAAGATAAAAAAAATACCAATGATTTTGGGGATGAATGTGTTTGTTACTCTTTCATGCAAAAACTACCGGTCGGATTTCATTAATTATGACCCACATATAGTCGATGAGCTGAGCAGTGATAGCCTAATAGTTGAAACTTGCCCTCTCGATCGGGAGATCCGAGGTTCAAACTACTGACCACTGATTTTTCTAAAATAATGTGCGTATAAGAAATTAATTATCACTGCTTTTCGCTGCAGGAAAACATCGTGAGGAAATCTACACACCCGAGAGTTCTTTAAAAAAGTTCTCGGAGGTGTGTGAAGTTCAATTTGCACTCGGCCAGCGCGGTGGGCTATGGCCTATAACTCTCTCATTTCGAGAGAAGACCCGTGCCCAGCAGTGGGACAATAATGGGTTGAGAGTCGATATGCTACAATCCAGCTGCTAGATTATGGCATAGGAATCATAGGATACTCATTATAGTAAACGAGACAAGTGGGCTAAGCCACGAAAATAACTAAGTCTAATTTAACTAAACCGTCTCTATATATTAATACGTGAAGCAAAAACTTGTAACGCATTTTTAAGTAATATGCCGCGGACGGATTACTATGAAATTTTGCACGGATATAGTGGACGTAGAGAAGGAGTGCAGAATGCTATTTTTTTTTTAAATAATGCATTTATCATACATAAAATCAACCTAAAAACACATTACACACACTATCGTGCATTTGTCACAAACACATAAATAATAAACGAAATAGAACATTCAATGTCTTACTATGAAAACAGATAACGCTAGAAATGTCACTGTCTTTGTGAAAATACCCGCTATTGCTTTTAAATGCGGCTTAGCTAATTAAACCTCTTTTATATTTAACAGGTGCGTTGAAAATTACTTGAAAATTAATACATTTTATTTGAATTTTAGAAGTATTCGTACTACTTTGGACAATATGAAGTTTAGTTTTTTATTTCAAATTACGGTCGAATTTCGACCGATGCTACGGGTGAGTAGTTATAATAGATAGATTAGAGATTAGATAGAGTAGATTTCAATATTATAAATATTTATTGTCGAGTAGGATTATAAATGTGCTTAAATTAATATCTGTATTTTTGGTTTCATGCGATACACAAACTTTTAATTACTTACTTAATTTTTTTTTTATAATTTAACCTAACGATAAGGCAGACGGGCTACCTGATGGAAATAAGTCACCGTCGCCTATGGACATTCGCAACACCAGAGGAGTCGCCAATGCATCGCCGGCTGTGAAGGAGAGCTCTTTTCGCACCTTTCTTGAAGAACCCCATGTCATAGCGCTCCGGGAATACCGGGAATATATTGGCCTTGTTCTATATAAAGTCACTTACGGATTTCTAGGGTGGCAGTTAGCACTTACTATCAAGTGGATAGCATCCTTATTTGCTACTCCAATATTAGAAAATAGAAAAATGAAATAATGAAGTTACTACTGTCGAACCATACTGAATTTCACTACATAATATAAAACAAAGTCGCTTTCCGCTGTCTGTCCCTATGTATGCTTAGAACTTTAAAACTACGCTACGGATTTTAATGCAGTTTTTTTAATAGATAGAGTGATTCAAAAGGAAGGTTTTTATGTATAATACATACATACTATATTTTGACTTTTAGGCGGAACAAAGGTCAGCTAGTTCTATATAAAATAAGTAGATATTCATATTACTTTAGTGAAGAATAAATCTGTCACAGATCTGCAACTTAATACATAAACTGAGATCGAGTTTGTAATTATAATTGTTTTACTACAATAATGGAACGGTAAATCAATTATCTAATTATTCCATTACTGGTAAATAATGTTAATTTGTTCGTAGTAAAATGACAAATTAAAATAAACGATTTCTTATGAGTACTCCGTATGGTAAAATGCTCAAAAGATTTACGTAGCTTACTTTAAAAAAAACGTTATATAATTATACCTTTCATATTGCGAATTAATTTAGAAATGAATGCAGTATTATAACGCTATTCAAAATGTCGCTTAAAATAATCACATTTTGGAAAGTAATATATATGGCCCTAAGAATTGAACTATATACATCAAAAAGATTATTAACTTATCCATAAGATCTAATTATTTATCTGTTATGATCTTTTCATTATTATTTTTTTAACAATTAAAAAGCAAACGAGCATGATATCAATTTGACAGTAAGTGATTACTGCCGCTAATGGACATCTGATATTGGCCTGTATCAAAATGTCTATGCTTTTAATAATCTGTACCTATTTCCTTTGTTCTTTTTATTGTCTGTCTAAATGTTATTTTTTTATTAATAAAATTGATCTAACTTCTGCTATTTATTTCGAAACGTCGAGTCGTTTTATTTTAACATCTGTAAGCAACTTTATACGGAACAAAAGTTTAATCTGAAGTCAATCACGGCTGCGTCGCTATTCCTGAGGTCTAAGATAGTAGCTTCAAAAAGAAAAAAAATAACTAAATTGCGCGTATTTTGACAAATATATCTGACATTTTAACATTATGTTTTCATAGTAAGAAAACAATGCTCATTATTAGGTACTTAATTATTTTTATTTTATTTATTATATGTGTGTTTTTGTCAAATACATGGTATAACGTTTTTTTTATTGATTTAATGTGTTTTATGCGTTATTATAAAAATAATGGCATTTTGCACTCCTCTATATAAACTATAACCGTGCCAAATTTCACACTCTTTAAAAACACGTATTAAATTGCTTCACGTATTAATATTTAGATAAAATAAAATAGTGCAGTAGAATAGGACATTTTATATTCTGTATACATGGTAGAGTGAGCCCTGCTACATCAATTAATTAACACCTGCTCCCGATGACGAAGTAATGAAATAGACCGCGAGCATACTTGTAAAACATCATATTAATATGACATTTATATTGATATGACATTAAATTTAATATGACATGTCATGCCATATATTTTTATACGCTTTTATCAGTGTTACAAATGCATAAGTTTGTCTGAATGTATGTGTGTTTTTGGTACTTGTTCAATTAAAAACCACTGGTTGTATTTCTATGAAATTTGGGTCACACGTAGTACGTACATATATGCGCTTTTTTGATCTGATTGAAGTGGCAAACGAGCATGCAGTGCACCTGATGGTAAGTACTTACTGCCGCCCATGGACATCTGTAAGCAACTTGAAATACAACATGGGTTCTATCTGAAGTCAATCACACATGCGTTGCCACTCCCGAGGACTATGATGGTCGCCTCATAAAAAAGTGTGCCGGCAACCACACCCTTCAATCGAAACGCAAGGAATGCTTCACGCTAGAAATAGGTATGGCGGTGGTACTTCCCCGGTCGAACTACACTGGTTCTACCACCTAAACATTAACACATAAGATACTCATTGTTGCGGCAAATTTGACCGAAGTTGGCGAAGCCACGAGAATAGTTTAAGTAGTAAGGAATAATTTAATAGTAAGTAGTAGGAATAATTAAAGTGTTAGTAATGTAAGTCTATATTAATGATAATACAGACACGAAGGGTGTGGTTGCCGGCAGACGTTCACATGAGGCGACCATCATAGTCCTCGGGAGTAGCAACGCATCTGTGATTGAATTCAGATGGAACCCATGTTCTGTATGTTGATAACAGATGTCCATGAGCGGCAGTGACCACTTACCAACAGGCGGACTGCATGCTCGTTTGCTACTTCAGTTAGATAAAAAAAACGTGTATGCGCTAAATTAACACATAAGATACCTACCCATTGCTGCGGCAGATTTGAGCAAAGTCAGCGATGCCACGGGATTAATTTAGTAAGTACATATTAATGATAGTAGAGACACGAGGTTCGATTGCGTAGGTACCTACCACTGTCTCATTTTTTCCGTATAACAGCATAAGTTTTTACTAATCGTAGAAGAAAAATAAATAAATAAAAGAAATAATAATAAGCTTTTCGTTTTCAGGTCACCACCGTCACACATATTTCTGCTTTATAACAGCAGTGTAATATTACTTTTCTGGGTTTAAGTGTGGTCGGGAGATACGCTTCTATAGGGTCTACGATCTTCTAAAAGGGTCCTACTTCTATAAGATTCCTCCCGTGGTATTCCCAGGCCACTATGATATGGAGCTCATGAAAAAAGGCCCGAAAAGAGCTCCCGTTCAAAGCTGGCGACGCATTGGCGCTCTGGTGTTGCAAATGTCCATAGGCGACAGTGACTACTTTCCATCAGGTAGCGCATCTGCCATATCATTAGGTATAAAATTTTAAGTATAAAAGAGGTATTTCTTAGAGGTAGTTAGTCCTTAGAGGTAGTATCGCATCTGTGGTGGACCTGTACTACTGTAGCTTATCTAAGGTTGATCATCCATAAACGACAATTGCCAAATACCATCAGATGTACTGCAGTGTTCGTTTGCTACTTCTATATTTTAATTATGTAACGGCTACTCACGATATGCGATTTTTGAATTATGTATGTCGATATTTTGATCTAAATAATTCAAAAATATAGATAAAACAAATAATTAATTGGTCTTTAAATGGCTTGTTTTATTTATAATAATAAGTTACTTGTTGTTATTTATTTATAAGTTTAGTTTTTATTTAGTGTAGTTTAGGTTATTTAATTTAATTTACTTTCTCTGTTGTATTTATATAAATAAATGCTTTACATGCATTGCTAAAACATAGATTGTAGTCACGTCAAAACTGTTCTTACTTCATTACTTCATTTTTTTAAAGTGTTTGTTCACATGTTTCAACAAGTTAGATTAGGAAGTCGATTCCGTTCGTTCGTCCACGTTCCGGATATTTGCCTCACATTGTTAACTTAATTCTAAGAAACATAATTATTGTGAATACTTATTAGTATTTTATTAGTACTTTATTATGCTAACACGTTAAATGTCATAGAGCTAATATTTGAAATAATAAATCAATTTGTTTTATTAAGGCTTTCAGAATAAGGGTGCTAAGCGCCTAAGTATTTAGTACGTTACGCTTAGTTTATTTATTGTTTAAAGAATATTTATTATTTTTCTTTTATAAGTCGAAGTAGCAAACATGCATAGTATGCAATCCACTGTAAAGTGGTCTCTGCCGTCCATAGATATCTGTAAGTAACTTTATACAGAACAAGGAAGAATGCTTATTCTTTAATAGTATAGAACAAAGTCGCCTCCCGCTGTCTGTCCCTATGTACGCTTAGATCTTTAAAACTACGCTACGGATTTTAATGCAGTTTTTTTATTAGATAGAGTGATTCAAGAGGAAGGTTTTTATGTATAATACACGCATAATATAGTGGAGGAACATTTATAATTTTAGATTTTTGACTTTAAGGTGGAACGAAGTTCGCCGGGTCAACTAGTTCTATACAAAGTTATTTAAAGATTTAGAAATCTAAAGTCAATCTTAGATACAGAAATCTGTCTGAACTTAATCACATAAAAGTTGCTACTCTCGAGGTAAGTTGGTTGCCTCATATAAAAGTAAGCCGACCACGATAGAAGGGTCATCGAAACGGAAGAAATGCTCTACGCTAGAAATAGGTGTGGGTGTTACCTCTCCGGTCAAACTATGAGTACTCGTTCTGACAAATTACAAGTTATTTTATTGTGTTTGTTCCTATGTGGGGATAGTTATTCTCTAGTCCGGTTGATGTTGCATTAAAGGACCGCGATTTGGTGACAATGACTACTACTACATTTTTTTTTATTATCTGACTGAAGTAGCAAACGGGCATGTAGTCTGATGGTAAGTGGTTACTGCCGCCCATGAACATCTGTAATCAACTTCATACACAACATGGGATCCATCTGAAGTCAATCACAGATGCGTTGCTACTCTCGAGGACTATGATAGTCGCCTCATGTGAAAGTGTGCCGGCAACCACATCCTTCTATCAAATGCAAGAAATGCTTCACGCTAGAAATAGGTGTGGCGGTGGTACTTCCCCGGTCGAACTACACTGGTTCTACCACCTTGTTAGAGCCGATTGGAGTTTTGAGTGGCCTAATTATAGAGCAGTGATAGCCTAATGGTTGAAACTTGCCCTCTCACTCAAGAGGTCCGAGATTCAAACCCAGGCCCGCACCACTGATTTATGTGCGTCGTCGTCAACCCATTACTGTCCCACTGCTGGGCACGGGTCTTCTCTCGGAATGAGAGAGCTTAGGCCATAGTCCACCGCGCTGGCCAAGGGCGAGTTGGTGGACCATTTATGTGCGTATTAGAAATTAATTAACGAAAACATCGGAAACCTACACACCCGAGAGTTCTTTAAAAAAAACTTGGAGTTTTGTGAAGTCCACCAATTCGCAATTGGCCAGCGCGGTGGACTATGGCTTATGCCTATGCCAAGACGTTTAAAATGTCATATACTAGTACATCGCTTAACTCAAGACGCCATAAATGTGGTTACAGTCATTCCACCAATGGTATCCAAGGTATGTTAACTTTAAAAAATATGGAACATATTAGACAGACATTTAGATTGTAATGTAATATCATGTAATAAGTACCTATTGTAATATAAATTTTGCACGCCTAGTGTGGTAGAACATAATGCACTCACAATTATTTTTAGATCCTTATAAAATACTATGTTCTTGCAATAAATAATTAGAATTTGAATTTAGACACTCTCTTGGACTTATTGTCAGATTAACTCACCTGATTAGTCGTTAGTGTATTGATAGTTATAGGTCCGGATAGTTATGGCCAAAACATTTTAACTAAAGTGCAGGGTTTGCCCCCAGATCTGCATATAATTGTCGTCAATCCATTATAGTCCCACTGCTGGGCACGGATCTTCTCTCAGAATGAGAGTTTTAGGTCATAGTCCACCGCGCTGGCCAAGTGCGAATTGATGGACTTCACACACCTCCAAGTTTCTTTTAAAGAACTCTCGGGTGTGTAGGTTTCCGATGTTTTCGTTAATTAATTTCTAATACGCACATAAATCAGTGGTGCGGTTTGAATCAGCCTGGGTTTGAATCTCCGACCTTCCGAGTGAGAAGACAAGTTTTAATAAGTCGGCTATCACTGCTCTAATCTGACCTGAGGTAGGTACCTGAGGTTAGCTATTGATGCGTGGCTACCCCTCTGGACTAAGTCGGAACGCCTCGGGTATGTCTCGCATTCCACACCCTTCAGACCAGAAGACTGCAGCGCATTACACTTTTTATTAGGCTTAAAAAATGTGACGGTGGTGCTTTCGAGTCAAACAATTTCACATGAGGCGACCATCATAGTCCTCGGGAGTAGCGACGCATCTATGATTGACTTCAGATGGAACCCATGTTCTGTATGAAGTTGATTACAGATGTCCATGGGCGGCAGTGACTACTTACCATCAGGTGGACGGCATGCTCGTTTGCTACTTCAGTCAAATAAAAAAAAAAAGTTACCACGTAATGCACCATCCAAAACTAATTTGACCTCTATCTGTAATCAATCGCAGTTGGAATCAAAGGAAGTGGATGGAAGTGGTAAAGGTGGTAGAACCAGTGTAGTTCGACCGAGGAAGTACCACCGCCACACCTATTTCTAGCGTGAAGCATTTCTTGCGTATCGATAGAAGGGTGTGGTTGCCGGCGCACTTTTATCTGAGGCGGCTATCATAGTCCTCGGGAGTGGTAACGCACCTGTGATTGACTTAAAAAAACTGTCCTATATGAAGTTGCTGAAAGATGTCCATTGGTGGCAGTGACCACTAACCATCAGGTGGATGCATGCTCGTTAGGTACTTCAGTTAGATAAAAAAAATTGCTTTACAGATGTCCATGGGCAGGTGGATTGCTTTTTACCTAGTAAGGTAATCTTACTTTAAATTACCGCCCTACTTAAAGGTACATACCAAAGTCAATTATCAACCATCTATAACAATCATCATCATCATCATCATCATCATCATCGTCAACCCATTACTGTCCCACTGCTGGGCACGGGTCTTCTCTCAGAATGAGAGAGTTTTAGGCCATAGTCCACCGCGCTGGCCAAGTGCGAATTGGTGGACCTATAACAATCAACATTGTACAAAGTTAGATAACTATGAGTTTGTCGTGCGCATTGGCTTTGCTGTAAGCACAACAAGCAACAGGGTCACTGCGCCCATGGACGTCTATAATCAGCTCCATACAGAACATGGGTTCCATCTGAAGTCAATCACAGCTGCGTTGCTATGAGGACTATAATGGTGGCCTCACAAGAAAGTGTGGAATTCTGTGAGTGTATCTTGTAATTCGGTCAAAAGTCTTTAAATCTTTGTAAAAATCACCCAGTTTAAACTAACAGTCATCAATTGTATAAAAACGAATATCAATTACAAACTTAAATTAATAATAAAGCTAATTACATATCAAGTTACAGATAAAAACGCAACATCAAATCAGTATCTACTATATAATTATATTTGCATTTTTAAAATGCAAACATATGCAAATGTGGAATACCTATGCCAATTTACATAAAAAATATGATAGGTAAACAGAAAATGTATAAGAGAATAGATAAAACCATGTAATTCCCGCGGTTTTCCCCGCTTAAGCTATGTGTGTGTCAAATTTCTGAGAAATCGCACACATACTACCTATTCCTATACAAACACCTACCTATATCGTTAGAAATTTTCTTAATTATAATATTAATAATGTGTCCACCAATTCACACTTGGCTTCGAGGTGGACTATGGCCTAAAACTCTCTTATTCTGAGATTCGTGTCTAGTAGTGAAACAATAATAGGTTGTACCCAACATTAATAATTAAACAAAAAATGTGTGCGTGTACTAGCGTACACTCGTAAGAAGTGAAACTTCTTTATGACGTCATTTTTTAAAAAATAATTTGCTATATGCAACTTTACAGAAATTGGTTAAATAAAGTTAAATGAGATAAAGTTTAATAAAAGGCTTTTATTAAACTTTATCTAATAATCTAATCTATAATAATCTATCTAATATCACGCGTGGTAGGGATAAGAAAAAGATGGCGCGTAACGGAAAAAAAAGATGGCGCGTAACAGAAAAAGATGGCGCGTAACAGAAAAAGATGGCGCGTTACGAAAAAATGTTACACTAAATTTTTTTCCAACCCCGATAAAGAAGTTTCACTTAAGTTTCACTTCAACAACCCCGATAAAGAAGTTTCACTTCAAAACACAAATTGATTATAAAATATGTAAAGGTAAATGTAGCCCACTGGTATACCTACTGTCAAAAACTAGGATATGATCAAAAGGCAAAGGACAAAAGTCTTGTAATTCGGTCAAAAGTCTTTAAATCGGTAAGAAGTTTACAAAAACCTTGTAATTCGGTCAAAAGTCTTTAAATCGGTAAGAAGTTTACAAAAACCTTGTAATTCGGTCAAAAGTCTTTAAATCGGTAAGAAGTTTACAAAAATTTTGTAATTCGGTCAAAAGTCTTTAAGTCGGTCAAAAGTGTTCAAGTCGGTCAAGAGTTTTTAAGTTAGTTAAAGGCAACTAAATAAAAAATCTCCTTATACTCTGTTGTAAAGCCTTAATAACTGTTACACAATCACATAGATCGAGATCTAGAATCCACATAAAATATCTATCAAATCAATCTTCATTTATTATTAGGCGTTTGGACTACTTGGGATCGAACCCGGAACTCTCTGTCAATATGTAGTGACCGCTACACGCGGCTCGTCAAATGACACTGTTCCTGTAGAGTAATCCTTTGAGATTTTTTTTCACAAAAGCCGTCTCTAATCCTTTCATAGACTAATTTAGTCTTTAACTCATAAAACAAGTGGGAATGCATTACAAGTAATTTATAAAGTAACTAATTTGGAACGCACATTAGACTAATTCAGGAAGAATGACTAAATTAGAACCTAATGTGTGACAAGGTACCCTTTTAATACACAAATTGAATATAGTATAGATAGCTCTTAGCTATTGACAACCCTATTTATAGTTGTTAAAAATTCATATACAAATTGAATATAGCATATCTCTTTTAGCTATTGACAACCCTGTTTATAGTTTTTACAAATTCACCCAAAAAAGTGCTACCAAAACACAAATATAGATAAATCACCCTTTACATCCTGGTTCAAAGGGTAGTACCTGGTATCGTAAAACACGGTGACATACAAGACAACGCCATATAAACTTAACCCGTAACTGACACCACACAAACCGACACCGTCACAGAAAAAAACCACTAAAAAAACTCAAAAACCCTACGGCCGGGGTCTGAATTGATAGCAGTTGGACTCCGCACGTTTCCACTAAGCCGGCGGGGCGTGGCCTCTATAACAGGTTACTACAGCACAGAGCACCGCCAAAAAATACCCATAAAAAGTATAATGGCAACATAGGCACGATCGATCTTCATGTACCAACCGGGTAGTCGGCACGTACAAACGAAAAAAATCGCGCCATACCGCTCCACCAATCAGCTTCCGACTCCTCCCTCCAACCATTCCATATTCAAACAGGCCCCTCCCCCGACGCGACACTAGCGCCATAGATCCCATACAAGCGGCGTAGATCCGTACTAATTAGAGCGAGACGCCGCTATACAGGGCCGTGCGTTTCTCGGACAATTTCATCCAACCGATCATTAAGTGTTTAAATTCAACGGGAGTTGGTTGTGTCGGGTTTCTTCGGAGGGGACTGCTATTAAAATATCCACAAACATTATCTTTAATTGGACAGAATTTGTGCTTGTGTGCGTTGAGTTTTTTTCCGCCAGTGACGATTCCGTTTTACCAAAGTTGATGACTGTTATCACCTGTGTGTTGCCGACTGATTTTTGATTGTAGTGATTCTTGCAAGATGACAGAACATAGCACTATTCCGTACCTAAATTCGCGATTAAAATGATATTTGTGACGTGTCGGTTTGCGTAAATCGAAATTGGTATGAACACGTGTTTTATAATTGCCAATTAATTTAATTATACCTGTCCCGTTCTCTCGTTGCTCTTAAACAAGTTAATTAATTATTCTTAAAAGTAAATCGGGTCGCGAAATAACATTGTGTTAAAGACGTGTGTTTTAGAACTGTTTGTGTGACATTTTGTGTGTTAAATTTGTGTGAGTGATGCTGTGTAAGTCTATCTGATCTTCGTTGATACCGTAAGTACTTTTTTAAAAGTTTTAAAGACTAAGTGGGTAATAAATTTTAAAGCCATTTTTTATTTTAAAATTTTAAATGCGTTTGTATCAAGAATATTAGTGAAGAGTTCTAAGGCACAAAATATTTAAGTAGGTACGTTTAATACAACAAAATTTTTTTACGTATATAAAATTATACAATTAAAGAGAATATTATAAAATTTTAATACACAAATACTTTTTAGTGTAAATTTTACTCAAGCCAGGATTTGTTAAATTTAAATCATAAATTTGAGAAAATTTATTAGTAAAGTCTACCCTATGCCTTTAATAAATTCTGTTACCTATTAATTTTAAACTGTACAACAGACAGAAGATTTTTTGAAAAATACACATATAATAATAGTAAAAAATACATTGACCATTTATTTATTTTCTTATTAAAATACATTTTTCCCTCTAGGTATAACCATGTACCTACCTATAAAGTAGTCGAAACATATTTTTTAATTTTGGTGGCAACATGGACTTACCTAAGCTAAAAAAAAACATAAATTAAAAACTAAATCGACTTCAAATTACACATCATAGTTACTTAATGTTCAAATATCTTATTCGAATATTAATATACGCTATTTCAATTGGACATAGGCCTAAAAGATACTAACTAGAATTTAAAATTCTCATAGACAAGGGGTTTAGCTATATTAAAGAAGACAAGCTGGTCGGGAAAAAAATAAGAAAAGTTCTAATCTCCTAGTTTTTCCAATGTTAGAGGGGGTTCTGAATATATTGTCAAAAAGGTTCCCTTGTTTGAAAATATTTTCTTTTCTATTGTAAGGGAGGTCTGGGTCCCCTTATCCCTCCTCATAAATACCCACACTTAAAGGTACTGCTTGTCTTTTTTTTATCTGACTGAAGTAGCAAACGGTGCAGTCCACCTGATGGTAAGTGGTCACTGCCGTCCAAAGACATCTGTAATCAACTTCATACAGAACATGGGTTCCATCTGAAGTTAATCACAGATGCGTTGCTACTCTCGCAGATCATGATGGTCCATGGCTCATATGAAAGTGTGCCGGCAACCACACCCTTCTATCAAAACGCAAGAAATGCTTCACGCTAGAAATAGGTGTGGCGGTGGTACTTCCCCGGTCGAACTACACTGGTTCTACCACCTTGAACGTCTATAATTTATTAAAAAATCTACCCATTTTAAACGCTATAATTCTTTCTACTGAGAGACGTAGGTAATATTTTCTTCATACGACTTTATTAAAGACAGAAAGTTGCAAATTTATTACCCTAACTATATCTCTACTCTAGAGCTCTTCAAAGCCGGCGATGCATTGGCGACTCCTATGGTGTTGCAAGTGTCCATAGGCGACGGTGACTGCTTTCTACCAGGTGGCCCGTCTGCCCTATCGTTAGGTCCAAATTAAAAAAAAAACTGTCCTATAAAAATAGAACATTCAACATTCTTTTGAGGTCCGTCTTAAAAAACTTATCAGTTTAAAAGTAACATAATTTTTATTGAACCTTATGTTAAATAGAGATAAAGCGTGGAGTTAACCTAAACTCTACATTCCTTAAGGCCCATTTTTAACAATACAAGATTACTTTCACTCAAAGGGCTCTATCTACCCTTTCGTTTATAGAATACTGTTGAAAATTCGATGGAACAGACAAATCTATTTCTGCTAGGGGCAAAACTCTACTATCTTCTGATATTAATATTTTTTTTTATTTATTTTGAAGTAGCAAACGAATGCAGTCCATTTGATGGTAGGTAATCATGTCAGAGCAGTGATAGCCTAATGGTTGAAACTTGCCCTCTCGATCGGGAGGTCCGAGGTTCAAACCCAGGCACGCACCACTGATTCATGTGCGTATTATAAATTAATTATCACTGCTTTTCGGTGAAGGAAAACATCGTGAGGAAACCTACATACCCGAGAGTTCTTTAAAAAAAAAAAGTTCTCGGAGGTGTGTGAAGTCCACCAATTCGCACTTGGCCAGCGCGGTGGACTATGGCCTAAACTCTCTCATTCTGAGAGAAGACCCGTGCCCAGCAGTGGGACAATAATGGGTTGACGAGAGAATCATGTCAGTGGTGCCATTTAGGGGAGGTTCAGCAGTGGACATCAAAAGGCTGATGGATGGAATCACTGCCACTTATGTACATTTATAACTAACTCTACTTAAAACATGGGTTCTATCTGAAATTAATCACAGATGCGTTGCTACTCCTGCGGACTAAGACGTTTGCCTGGAATTTCAATCACCCAGCATTCCATTCTAGCAAAACGCATGAACTATCGAATACCGATTCCTATTTCTAGCGTGAAGCATTTCTTGCGTTTCGATGGAAGAGTGTGGTTGCCGGCACAGTTTCACATGAGGCGACCATCATAGTCCTTGGTAGTAGCAAAGCATCTGTGATTGACTTCAGATGGAACCCATGTTTTGCATGAAGTTGATTACAGTCCATGGACGGTAGTGACCGCTTACCATCAGGTGGACTGCATACTCGTTTGCTACTTCAGTCAAATAAAAACAAAACTGCTATGTTAAAATAATGTGGCAGTTACACCTCTTTGTTTTAATATAAAATTAGCACATTTTTTGTATGCGATCGCTCCACTTAGTTCAGAATAGATGTACTATGCCAGAAACTATGATCCATCCCAAATTTTCATGACGACCGAATGTCTAGCGTGGCAGATTAGTCACAGTAGGTACCAATCTCACTCTATTTATCTGCCTATCAAGCTGTGTCGTGGCGATGACGTCGCGGCGTGGCGTATGCTTTGAGGCAGTCGAAGAACCTCCAGGCAAGAACCGCGCCTTGCCCAGGCAAGGAGATGTCTACGGTTTTTACCGCACTAAAACCCCCGGTAGCCGTCCTTCGCGCTGCGTGGAGGACTCCGCGATCTCCAACGGAACATAACCGGTGTCCTCCAAGCGCGATTCCCCTCTCGGGCCCCTCCCTGGTGAGCGAATATGCTCATCGCAAGCTAAGGTTTTTTACGGTGGTATGCCGCCTTCCCGGGGCCGCATGGCTGAACGACTCGAGCTCCCACTCTAGCCGCCCGCAACGCCCGAAAGGACTTTTAGTCGCCTCTTACGACAGGCAGACCGTAGTCTAATTCTGGTCCCGGAACTACAGGGACAACCTGGTACCAACCACCGTCAAACCTATTTCCACCGTGATGCAGTCCTTGCGTTTCGGCGGAAGGGTGTGGTTGCCAGCACACTTTAAAATGATAACCACTTAGCCCTCCGGGGTAGCAAGGCATCTTTGATTGATTCAGATAGAACCCTGGTTCTTTATGAAGTTGCTTATGGTCTATGGGCGACAGTGACCACTTAACATCGGGTGGACTGCATGCTCGTTTGCTATTTCAATCATACTATCATACTAATATTATAAGGCGAAAGTTTTTGAGTGTGTATGTTTGTTACTTCTTCACGTCTAAACGGCTGGAGCGATTTTCTCAAAATTTGGTGAGGAGTTAGCTGATACTCTGGATTAACATATAGGCTACTTTTTAGTGTGACAAAATATCTCATTCCCACGGGACAATCGATACATCGATTTTTAAAGCGGGCGAATCTGCGGGGTTTGGCTAGCGTTCTATAAAGAAAAAAAGATTAGTTAGTCTAACATCATAAAGTTAGTAGACAATGTCATGTTACAGTACAGTTACATTACTCATTTATTATCGAGGGTAGAATGAAGAACTCCATAAATAATTGAACATTATCGACCGTGTCTACTCGGTGTTTTATGAAATAATCGCTTCAATTAATGTTTGTTTAACCTTTGCTTAGATTCTAAATAGCTTTTAGCCTATTTCTGTGGGTATTAAACAAAATCATTGAATGAAATGGGTTTATATATATCACCTTATTTATTATTAATATTAAATTGTGAGGATGTATGTGTTTGTTCATACACCAATTCGCACTTGGCCAGCGTGGTGGGCTATCGCCTAAACCTATCTCATTCTGAGGGAAGACCTGTGCCCAGCAGTGGGACAATAATGGGTTGACGAGATACTATATCAACTTATATCTTATTAATATTAAATTGTGAGGATGTATGTGTTTGTTAATACACCAATTCGCACTTGGCCAGCGCGGTGGGCTATAACCTAAAACTCTCTCTTTCCGAGAGACCCGTGCCCAGCAGTGGGACAATAATGGGTTGACGAGACAAACTATTTGATAGTCTTTCAGACAAAAACCACAAATCGCATTTCGATAAAATTTTACGATGGAGTTTATAACCTAGACTAGTTAGACTAGACTAAAAATCTAAAATTATCAGTGTTTTTCTGCTATATTATATATAAATTATACATAGAAACCTTACTCTTGAATCACTATATCTATAAAAAAAACTGCATTAAAACCCGTAGCGTAGTTTTAAAGATCTAAGCATACATAGGGACAGACAGCGAGAAACGACTTTGTTTTATACTTTGTAGTGATGAGCCGGCAACCACACCCTTCCACCGAAACGTAAGAAATGCTTTACGCTAGAAATAGGTGTGGCGGTGGTACCTCCCTGGTCGAAATGTACTGGTTTCAATAGCTTGTAAATACCGCCAACGTATTTATACTACAGAGATTATATTACTGTTTTCATAGAAAAAATGTGATAGAGTTATGTACGTAGGTACTCTTTATAGGGTTACAGAATTGTCCGCACATCGAAAAAAGTGTTTGTGTACCTGTGTACAGGCGTTAGAAGTTATACTTCTTTGGCGCAACAAGATATAAATCTTTTTAAAAAAATATCTTTCGCCTCATTCTACGTTCGTAGAAAAAACGACACTAACAATAGAAAAAATGTTATGATCCTCTGTTCACGACTTCTGAAAAAACTGTTACGAATCCCTGTTCCGTTTTGAAAAAATATGTCCCCTTACAGTTATTACAATATGTACAAGATCCTACATTATGTTAATTAAAACATAATTGTGCAATAGATCATTTATTTTAATTTCAAATTCATTTTATAATTACAACTAATTATCTTCCTGAGTAATTCTATTTTAATTAAATTACCCTTATATATTCAGTATGTTAAAAATAACTTTTCTAAATATAACTATTACTTATATCTTTCAATTATTGTTAACATCGATTTATGTAAATTTTTAGTTATTAAAGTTACAAGAAAGTAACTTCGTAGTTCTGTATCGAATTTGTAATAAGGCCCGCCATAAAATGGCGACTGATTACAGACTTTAATCTCGTTCAAATCACCATACATAACTAAGCAAACAGTATGTGCATTTATCTGAGTTTAGACCAATATTATCGAGGAATCGATATTTTTTTAACTTTTTTTTATTTCTTATTTGACATTACATTGTAGTTTTGTGGATCATGGACATAGCTACACTAAATGTTGATTTTTGCACTGAGGTGCTTCGCAATTGTCTTTTTGTTCATTGATGTACGAGCGAATAAGAGTAAGTTTCATCTTTTCCCACTAAACCAATACTAAAAACACTGCTATTGTAAGACAAAAATACGAGTTTCAGAACCAGTTAAAGAGAAAACATCAAAATTGGCTGTTAAATAGCTGTTCTGTGGCAAATAATGTATCAATATATTAAGAAAATATTGCTTTGCTTCTTGACGACCCGCGTGGCGGAGCGGTTACCATACCAGTCTGTCGCACAATGGGTCCCGGGCTCGATTCCCGGCTAGACAGGTATCTGAATGATGAATTTAAATTCCTGTTCTGGGTCTGGGTATTTGTGTATTTGTCTTGTGTGTGGCCATTGTACCCACGACACAGGAGAAATTCATACTGTGGAGCTATGAGTGTAGAAAGCGTGTTTTTTTGCCTTACATAAAATATACGAGTACATTAATTGGTAAAGTCGTCGAAAAATCGTCAGTTAGTCTACCGCTTACAATCGAAGTCATAAATCGGAAATGATATAGACAACTTTACCCTTCTAAGGATTATTAAATATGTATTAGAGTCGAAATGAATGTTTTAGTTCAAATATAACTAATATTACAGTTTATTGACTACGTCTAACTTGTAATGTAAATTTCTTTAAAGTACTTTAATTTATTAGAACACTAGCTGACGGTGGACTTCGTTCCTCCACTATATTATGCATGTATTATACTTAACAACGTGTTTCTTGAATCACTCTATTTATTGCAAAAAACTGCATTAAAATCCATAGCGTAGTTTAAAAGATATAAGCATACATAGGGACAGATTATACTTAAAAACCTTCCTCTTGAATTACTCTTTTTATTAAAAAAAACTGCATTAAAATCCGTAGCGTAGTTTTAAAGTTCTAAGCATACATAGGGACAGACAGCGGGAAGCGACTTTGTTTTATACTATGTAGTGATTAGGTGGCAGTGTAGTTCGACTTGAGAGGTACCGCCGTAGAACTTATTTCTACCGTAAAGCAGTTCTTGCGTTTCTGTGGAAGAACGTGGTTGCTGGCACACTTTTATATGAGACGACCACCTTTGGAAAACTTCAAAAATGCCAACGCATCTGTGATTGTTTTCAGATAAAAATCTTGTTCTGTATGATGTTAATTAGAGCAGTGATAGCCTAATGGTTGAAACTTGCCCTCTCGATCGGGAGGTCCGAGGTTCAAACCCAGACACGCACAACTGTTTTTTCTAAAATTACATGCGTATTAGAAATTAATTATCACTGCATTTCGGTGAAGGAAAACATCCTGAGGAAACCTACACGCCCGAGAAAACCATAAAAAAAATGTCCACCAATCTGCACTTGGCTAAAGCGATGGACTATGGCCTAATACTCTCTCATTCTGAGATAAGACCCGTGTCCAGCAGTGGGACAATAATGGGTTGACGAGAGATATAAAGTTGCTTACAGTTGTCCATGGCCGACAATGACCACTTATCGTCCGGTGGACTGCATGCTTGTATGTTACTACAAACTTTTTATTTAAACGTACTCAGAACATCACATGTAGTGTTCCATGTCTATATAATTTGTTGCATATGTGTGCTCTGATAACCGAACCACATACTATATTCCAAAAAACAAAAGTCCAGAAAACTGAACGCGAAAATTGAGTTATCCTTTTTTTCTGTTGAAATAAAGTTGCCAAAGAGACTGGCCGATACAAATATGTTCCAAAGTCTCACTGCAAATGTTTAGCGATAAAAATACAAAACGCATGATTTTGGCTTTGGCTGCCTTAAAAATATATACGAATAGATAAGTTCTTACACTTTTTTCTTCAAGTCTTTCACAAAACATCTAAAATGAACGAAACTTCTATTTTATAGAGAGTTTTAATTATAAACTGTGATGCTTCATTTTCTGTCATGTAGGTACCTATCGGTGGGCAGTACATGGGTCGTATTCAAGTATAGGTCGCCCACACTTGCGTTCCTACGAAGACTAAATTGGAACGCTTTGTAGAACCATGTCTCTTTTACCCATCAAATCAGAACCCACTGTTGACAGCGAATCACTTTTCAAAACATCTATATATTAATACGTGAAGCAAAAACTTTTGATTCTTTTTTAAGATACTTGTCGTAGTATGAAATTACGCACGCACGTACTTGTAGGAGTATGAAATTACGCACGGTTGTAGTTGATGTACAGAAGGATTGCGCATTGCTATTTTTTTTTTAATAATGCTCTAATATACATAAAATCAACTAAAAACACATTACACACAATACCTTGCATTTGACAGAAACACATACATAATAAACGAAATAGAATATATAAGTCTTACTATGAAAACACATAACGTCAAAAATGACAGATGTCTTTGTCAAAATACCCGCTATTGCTTTTAAATGCAGCTTAGCTTATTAAACCTCTTTTTAACGGGTGCTTTCAAAATAACTTGAAATTTATAACAATTTATTTGAATTTGAGAAACATTTTTGATACAATTGTGGACAATATCAAGTTTAGTTTTTTAATTTAAATTACGGTCGAATTTCGACCGTTGCGACGGGTGACGAAGTTTATCAAATAAGTCATGTACCTATTGGCGGGCAGTACATGGGTAGTATTCAGGTCGTATACTACGAAGACTAATTTAGAACGCTTTGAAGAACTATGTCTTCTTTACTCTACAAAACACCCACTGTTGAGAACGAACCTTTTCAAAACATATTAAGTAGAGTTTATGTCATTAACTAGTGTTGGTAATAAAGTCTTTTAATCGTTGCGATATTATAGTTTTAAGTAAAACCGGTACCTAAGTCACGTTGACACGAACGTACAACTACCCATTTGACATTTTGATAGATTGATTGACTCTCAGTCAGTTAACGGTAAAAAGAAATGTCGATAACTTGGTAAACTAACAGAGTCATCTATCAGCTATTTTGGGTAGTTTATTGGGTGTAGAAGGGGTGACGACAGAAAGAGAAAAAGACAGCGACATATCGCATGTCCTCGTAAACACAATAAATAAAGAAATAAGGAAGAGACACCTTTTCTAGGTCTTTCAACAGACACCCTGTAGTTCCGGGATCAGAATAGGGCTACGGTATCCCCTGCCTGTCGTGAGAGGCGACTTAAAGGGGCTTCCGGGATTGCGGGCGGCTAGAGTGGGAGCTTGGACTGTCCCAGCAAGCGATCCCGGTAAGGACGGCGGTATGTGTGGTCGCATACTGTCGTAAAGACTGGAGCGGTGGGCCCAGCCGCCTATCTGGGAAGTGCCCGATAGGGCAACGCGCTCAGATGATCCCGGTTGCGTTCCTTTGGAGATCCCGGAGTCCTCTTTTCAGCGCCGAGGACGGCCACCGGGGGGGTTTTAGTGAGGAAAATCCCACATAACCCGGCGTTGCTCACACGGCATCGGGTACCTTTGGAAGGTTTCCCCCTCGAAATCAAAAAAAAAGGTCTTTCAACAGTAGCCAGGGAGTAGGATACGGCTACGGTAACCACTGCACGTCGTAAGACGCGACTCAAAGGAAGCTTCTGTGGTTGCGGGCGGCTACAGTGGGGGCTCGCACCGCCCAGTCAAAAATCCATGTATGGATGTTATCATACAACGGAAGATGCAGGGGGACAGTTACGTGCCACAAGAGATAAGCCTGTAGGGGGCGCCGCGTTCGAGGGCACCGGTAGGTTCCATTGGAGATTCCGAGGTGCCCTGCAAGCGTAAAGGAAGACCGCCGAAGAAGTTTTAGTGGGTAAAAATACAGAATTCGGATTCTCTCCCAAGGCTTCTTTACCAGATGGTAGAAGCAGTGTAGTTCTACCGGGGAAGTACCACCACCACACCTATTTCTAACGTGAAGCATTCCTTGCGTGTCGATGGAAGTGTGTGGTTGCCGGCACACTTTTATATGAGGCGACCATCCTAGTCATTGGGAGTAACAACACATCTGTGATTGACTTGTAGCGGCAGTGCAAGTACCGCACAATATTTATATTCTTACTACCCCCGGCTACGGTAACAATGACTTGCATCAAGTACCAACATTACATTTATTATGCAACTACCCCGGCTATGGTTACAATGATGTTTTGATTTCTTCCGAAGAGGAAACCATATAAAGACGTTCTGAATAATTTGTTTTCGAAACAAGAAACAACTTCATCGTCGGCAAAATATCTTCAGCTTCAAGATTATCCATATAATCTTCATCACGCAGCATCATCGCCGGAACTCGCCGCCGCTTTCTTGGAGCACTCGCCGCCGCTGAGAGATGTCCACACGTCGCCGCCGCCGATCCGATGATGCGCGCGCTAGCAACCCGCGCTATATTTATAGCAAGCCGGCAGCACAAGCGAGACGGCCTAGATTTCTATTTCTTTCTAACATTTCTTGTAACTACCTTATCTATTATTTACATTTTTATTTATTCATTATTTATAATATTATTTACTTAGTTACATAAGAATTATTGGTAAAAATTCCTGTTATTTTATTGGTTTGTATAATTATTTAAATCATTATTGGTCGATCAAAATTGTAGCCGGGAATATAAATATAGGGTGCCTTCCTTAATAAAGCATTCCATTCTCAAGCCTCAACCTTCTGAACAACCAGTAGTTTTATTCAACCGCCACTACAATACCTGGAGTCAGTAGGACACCGCTACACCCTACAGTGGTGATCCTACAGTGGTGACCCCGAGCTCGAACACCGAGGGACCCCATTCTGGAACACCGAGGAAGCTCTGCAACAATCCAGCGAGGAAGCTCTGCAACAATCCAGCGAGGAAGCTCTGCAGCAATCCAGCGAGGAAGCTCTGAAGAATTTTGAAGATCAATCCCTGCAAGAAATCAGTGTAACCTATTGCCGACACTATGGAGGAAGCCTTAAAGAAAAAAGAAGCGTTGCCGACAGCGTTACCTAAAGAACACGAAGTCGCCGGTATTTCTCTATCGTTGAGAATCCCGCCGTTTTGGAGAGATAAACCTAGACTATGGTTTGTCAGTTTTGAAGCAGCCACGGACGGTTTGAAGAAAAGCCAAGCACAACTAGCTCAGATGGTCATCGCGCAACTTGAGAAGCAAGATATTGAACAGATCGCCGACTTGTTGTACAATCCACCGAAAACCGATCAATACAACGTGTTGAAGAATCGTCTTATTTCTGCCTTTGAAGAATCAGATAGTCGCCAGCTTCAGAAACTGCTGTCAGAAATAGAACTAGGAGACCAGAAACCATCACAACTACTACGCAGAATGCGTACATTGGCAAGAGATAAAGTCCCAGATTCGACTCTTCGATTGATGTGGACAAGCCACTTACCCCCGCACGTCCGTTCAGTCCTGGTAGTGAGCGAAACATTTAGCACGCAGACGAAACTCGATGAGCTCGCACTTCTAGCAGACCAGATGATGGAGAACAGCAACTGCTCACAAGTATCGATGGTTCAAGGCACTTCACCCAAGACCAACGATACCCAGTTTCTTGTCGAAGAAATTAGGCGGTTATCGTTAGAAGTTGCCGCGCTGAAAGCATCGCAGGAAACCACGTTTAATCAGTACAACACGCAAAATCACCATCACAGAAGACCACCCTATCGTCGCAGCCGTTCTACAAGTCGAAGTCGTTCAAGCTCAAGAAATTCTATTTACTGCTACTACCATCGTCGTTTCGGCCATGAAGCAAGAAAATGCACATCTCCATGCTCATTCAAAACTGAAAACATGAAGACGAAGTCGGAAAACTAACTTCCACGCTCGATGCGACGGGATCTGGCGTCACGGAAAAATCCTACCGTCTATTTGTGACCGATAAGCGAAGCAACCTCAATTTTTTGATCGACACTGGAGCGAACATCTCAGTTATTCCGCCGCAACAGAAGATGAAGCCACTGGAATTCAAACTCTATGCCGCAAACAATACAGAAATTCCAACATACGGAGAGAAGACAATGGAACTCGATTTAAATCTACGTCGACCATTCAAATGGAAGTTTATCATCGCGAAAGTCAGTAAACCTATAAT
The DNA here is from genome assembly GCA_949699795.1 of Spicauda simplicius. Classification (NCBI taxonomy): domain Eukaryota; kingdom Metazoa; phylum Arthropoda; class Insecta; order Lepidoptera; family Hesperiidae; genus Spicauda; species Spicauda simplicius. Next base: position 6,102,676 of record OX453085.1, read on the forward strand.
CGGTGCTGATTTTCTAACGCATCACCAACTAGTTGTCGACATTAAGAATCGCAAGATCATCGATGGGAAGACCAATCTTTCGTGTAACTCGTTCGTGCAAGCAACAAACCTTCCTACTATAAGAAGTATAGACGTCGAACAGCCATATCATAAGCTACTAGCTGAATTTCCCGGAATAACAAGATTAACTTCAATGAAGCTCACACCGAAGCACAACGTGGAACACTTCATTGAAACAACCGGCCCACCACTTCATTGTCGCGCACGTCCAATCGCACCACACCGTTACGAGCAAGTCCGAAGGGAATTCGAGAACATGATAGAACAAGGATTATGCCGCCCAAGCAAAAGCCCTTGGTCATCACCACTTCACGTCGTACCTAAGAAGAATGGCGAACTACGAGTTTGTGGAGACTACAGAAGACTCAACTCTGTTACAACTCCTGACCGCTACCCAATACCGCGAGTCAAGGACTTCACTCATCATCTGTCGGACAAGAAGATATTCTCCACAATCGATCTCAACAGAGCCTACCAACAAATTAAAGTACGCGATGAAGACATAGACAAGACTGCAATAATCACACCTATGGGATTATTTGAATTTCCACGAATGACACCTGGATTGAAGAACGCCGGTCAAACCTTCCAAAGATTCATACACGAAGTACTTCAAGGACTCGATTTCGTATTCGCATTCATCGACGATCTTCTAGTTGCAAGCCCAGATGAAGAAACTCATAAGAAGCATCTACGTATTATTCTACATCGACTAGAAGAAAATGGCATCACTATCAACCCATCAAAATGCATATTTGGACAACAAGAAGTTCAATTTCTTGGTTTCGCCGTTAGTAAGGAAGGAATCAAACCGCCTGCAGAAAAAGTCCGAGCAATTGTCGATTACGCCAAACCACAAACAATTGAAGAACTCAGAAGATTTCTTGGAATGTTAAATTTCTATAGAGAACACATTCCGAATGCATCCGAAATACAAGCACCGCTTCACGCCTACCTTCATAATACAAAGAAAAGAGATAGAACTATAATCGAATGGAACGATGACGCCACGAAGGCATTCGAAGCTTGTAAAGTCGCGATTCAAAATGCAGCTTTACTTGCTCACCCATCACATGAAGCAACACTTGCTATCTTCAGCGACGCGTCTGATAACTCAGCGGGAGCCGTACTTCAACAACACATTAATGGAAAATGGCAACCACTTGGCTATTTTTCGAAGAAATTCTCCGATGCACAACGCAACTACAGTACATTCGACCGAGAGCTACTTGCTATCTACATGGCTATTAAGCACTTCAGGAAAACTTTCGAGGGAAGAAACCTGATAGTTTTTACCGACCACAAGCCATTGACTTATGTACTTCAGAAGAAACCTTCAACATCGGAAACACCACGTCGTGCAAGACAACTAATTTTTATCAGTGAATTCACCACTGATATTCGTCACGTCAGTGGGAAAGACAACTTAGTCGCCGACGCACTCAGTCGCACACAGATCGACAGTGTATCATGTCCAACGACAATCGACTATTGCAAGATAGCAGAAGCGCAAGACAGAGATAGAGATACGATCAAGCAACTATCGAACCAAAATAACTTATCTATCAAGCAAGTTATTTTACCGATGTCACATCTACCTATCTACTGTGAAGCTTCAACATCTACTATGCGTCCATACCTACCTGAAGAATGTCGTCGTGAAGCATTCAACGCTCTTCACAACATTAGTCACCCAGGCATCAGAACAACAAAGAAGCTCATTACAGAAAGATTCTTTTGGCCTTCAATGCAAGTTGATGTCGGTAACTGGACGAAGCAATGTCTACAATGTCAAACATGCAAAGTACAAAGACATACATCAAGCAGCCCATCTTCATTTCCACCATCGGATCGATTCGAACATCTACACATCGATATCGTCGGACCACTACCTACTTCACCTCAAGGATATCGATACCTCGTTACGATGATCGATAGAACAACGAGATGGCCTGAAGCAATACCTACAGATGACACTTCAGCAGAATCTGTTTCGAGAATTGTCTACGAAAATTGGATTACTCGATTCGGTTCACCAAAGATAATTACAACCGATCAAGGAAGAAACTTCGAAAGCAATCTCTTCAAAAAATTACTTCAAACAATGGGTATTGAGAAGACTAGGACAACGCCGTTTCATCCATCTTGCAATGGAATCTTAGAGAGGATGCACAGATCGCTCAAAAATTCTATCAAAACTCGTCTATCTGAACATACAACGTGGATTGATGAGTTACCTACAGTATTAATGGGTCTACGAGCAGCACCTCGCACAGATACTGGTATTAGCGCCGCACAACTCACATACGGATGCAGCCTACGTCTACCATGCGATTTCTTCACTTCAACATCAATAAACAACCAAGAGATGGACACCGATTACGTCAATCGACTTCAAGAATCGATTCGCAATGTATCGCATCAAATAACTTCGCACAGAAATAAGAAGCCAATATTCATCCATCAAGACCTACGTAACTGCAAAGAAGTTTTTATTCGCAACGACGCTGTAAGGAAACCATTCCAACCTACATACGACGGACCGTATAAAGTCCTAGAGCGAGATAGCAAGACTTTCAAGTTGGAGTTACCCGGTCACAGATCATCCGTTATCTCAATCGACCGACTCAAGCCTGCTTATACTATCAACGAGGATACTTCGGAAGACCTACAGGTACCATCACGTCACCCACCAGAGAGGAAGCAAGACAGCCCATCAACACCTACATCAAGTCAAAGAAAATCTATCTTGAAGACTACAAGATATGGGCGAGCCGTCAAGCCTCCGGTACGCTTTCGCTAGGGGGAGAGTACTGTAGCGGCAGTGCAAGTACCGCACAATATTTATATTCTTACTACCCCCGGCTACGGTAACAATGACTTGCATCAAGTACCAACATTACATTTATTATGCAACTACCCCGGCTATGGTTACAATGATGTTTTGATTTCTTCCGAAGAGGAAACCATATAAAGACGTTCTGAATAATTTGTTTTCGAAACAAGAAACAACTTCATCGTCGGCAAAATATCTTCAGCTTCAAGATTATCCATATAATCTTCATCACGCAGCATCATCGCCGGAACTCGCCGCCGCTTTCTTGGAGCACTCGCCGCCGCTGAGAGATGTCCACACGTCGCCGCCGCCGATCCGATGATGCGCGCGCTAGCAACCCGCGCTATATTTATAGCAAGCCGGCAGCACAAGCGAGACGGCCTAGATTTCTATTTCTTTCTAACATTTCTTGTAACTACCTTATCTATTATTTACATTTTTATTTATTCATTATTTATAATATTATTTACTTAGTTACATAAGAATTATTGGTAAAAATTCCTGTTATTTTATTGGTTTGTATAATTATTTAAATCATTATTGGTCGATCAAAATTGTAGCCGGGAATATAAATATAGGGTGCCTTCCTTAATAAAGCATTCCATTCAAGCCTCAACCTTCTGAACAACCAGTAGTTTTATTCAACCGCCACTACAATACCTGGAGTCAGTAGGACACCGCTACACCCTACAGTGGTGATCCTACAGACTTCAAATAGGACCCATGTTCTATTAGCAGTTGCTTACAGGTGTCCATGGGCGGCAGTGACCACTTACCTATATAGGTAAGTCTATATAGGTAGGTAGAACATGCAGAGGGAGCCTATGTCCCTCCGTAGACTCAGGGGTTCTAACCGATCGGTGACCCTTAATCCCTTAGTTTACTATAACTTTCCCATAACAGTAATGAGATTTGGACCACCTTTTTCACCACAAGAAAAAACATTTTTTTACTTTGTCGTACGACCTCTCTCTATACTATATTACAGAAACTATAGTTATATTAATAGTCTAACAATCAATAATGGATGATTAATATATGCGTAAAGCAACCTTGTTTTTTATCAAAGTGAAGGTTGATCCAGATGATCTAATATGATGATTTATTTACGATAATAAGCGTCATCTTGCAATTTGTCATCTATAACAAATAGCATTAATCAAGCTCTATATAATTCCTCTTCATTTATGGAATGATATAGGGCTGTTATTATTGATAACGTGTAACTGCTTTATCGTGATTTAAGTATGTAACTACTTTATAGTGAATAGTCACGTCAACCCATTATTGTCCCACTGCTGGGCACGGGTCTTCTCTCAGAATGAGAGAGTTTAGGCCATAGTCCACCGCGCTGGCCAAGGACGAATTGGTGGACTATAGTGAATAGTAATTGAATTAAAATAAAATTAAATAAATTATAGACAGTTTTCATTGTTAATAAAATTAAGAAGCATTCATTCACAAAATTAATTAGCTCTTCATATTTAAATTTTAAGGAAGCATTCGTAGATAAAATTTAGATGCACTAAGCTTACAAAAAATGTAGATATAATATTATCAATTTAATTTTAATTAATTGAAATGGCATTAAATTATTAGAATCCTTTAAGAATATTTTTCTGAAGTTAAATTATTTTTCGATGGACGAAATGATAAGTAATATTAAATTTATTCTATGTCTATATTTAAGTTCTTAAACTAATAGTAATATAAAGATAAGGAATACTTTTAATCTTATAAAGATCAATAAGTATTATGCCTTCATAACTTTATTGATATAATGGTTATTTTAACAGCAAAATTCTACTTTTTACTTGATAGGATGACTATATTTAGCCATAAACAATATCTTTGATCAGCGGTCGAGTATAAAGTTGTCTATGGAATCATAAATATGAATTCATGGAATTTTTATAATACCACGAATACAGGTGGCGGGTCAGGTGATCTTACATAAGCTAGTTGTTTACTGACTTTATTTACTACTCTATAAACTTTTTGTGGGTTTAAAATAATAGTATTTTTATCCGATTGAAGTAGCAACCGAGAAGTCTGATGGTAAGTAGTCACTGCCATAGACATGTGTAAGTAAATTTGTATAGAACAGGGTTCCTATCTGAAGTCAATCACCGATGCGTTGGTACTGCCGAGGGCTAAATGGTCATACAAAAGTGAGACGGAACCACACCCTTCCACCGAAACGCAAGTACTACTTTACGCAAAAATTGTAGAGTGGCGTGTACCTCCATGGTCGAACTACATTGCTTCTACCACCGGTTTGTTTGTCCAATGGTCACAGTAACCGTCTATATATTAATACGTGAAGCAAAAACTTATGATCCATTTTTAAGATACTTGCCGCAGACGGAGGAGTGAGAAATTACGCACGGTTATAGATGATGTAGAGAAGGATTAGGGAATGTTAACATTTTTTCTAATAATGCATAAAACATACATAAAATCAACTAAAACACATTACACACACTCCCTTGCACTTGACACAAACACATACGTAATAAATGAAATAGAACATTCAATGTCTTACTATGAAAACACAACTTCAAAAATGTCAGATGTCTTTCTCAAAGTACCCGCTATTGCTTTTAGATGCAGCTAAGTTAATAAACCTATTTTTTACCTTTCAGCTTAGTTAATTAAAACCTCTGTTTACCTTTAACGGGTGGTTTTCATCAATAAAATCAATATAATTTAATAATTAAGAAATATTCGTGCTACTATAGACTACGGTTAAATTACGGTCGAATTTTGACCGTTGCGACGTTTGACTAAGTAGTTTTACTAATATTGATAAACACAAAAGTTTGCGAGGATGGATGTTCGGTGGTCTTTAACACAAAAATTTATAATCGGATTTGGATAAAATTTGGCACGCAGATAGTTTATGTCCTGGATTAACATATATAATACTCTTTACCGCGGAAAAAGTTACACAAGTGGTCGGATATAAAAAAATATCAATACTTTATCAAAAACATAGAATATTATTGAAAGTATGCATTAGCTACCAAACATACAGACGAAAAACTAAAAATGTTTTATCTTTGCTTATTTAAACAAAGATAAAATAAGACAAAAGTATTTTATTATTAGACGTTATTTAAATAATGCTTGGCCGTTCTTAATTTTATTTATTAATCATAAAAGAACATTGTATTACCTAACTTTGATTATTTATTTATAATTGTAGTAAATGCTTATGTTCAAGCGAAAAAAATCGTAATATGTTTTAATAACTGCATTTAAATACATTAGATTCATAAAACCCACTTGATCCTTCAGTATACATTTGTCATAAAGTGATTACAAAGATTATTTGTTCAATATTCTTTATCATTGCCATGTTACCCTTGCCTAAGTACAAATGTTACATTTTCATATCACAAATATAAAACTGAAAAAGTATATAAAAGACTTTTTAAATATGATGATAATATTTATTAAGGAGGTATAAGTGGTTTGTCTCCAAGGGATTTATTTAGGTACATGTACCAACATCTTTCTGTCTTATATGTAGTTTTTAGGGATAGCAAAGATATAGCAAATAACTTGAATCCTTTTTGGGATCGATTGCAGCTGTCGATTTTATAATTTCATTACGGACTATCTTTAATAAGGGACAGCCTTAATAGTCCTCAGAACTATGCACATATCTGTGATTGGCGTCAGAAAGAGCTCCTGTTTTTTACGAAATTGCTCACAGATTTTCATGGTTGGTATCCACTTGTCAACAAATAGATTGTACGCTCGTGTGCTACATAAAAAAACATATGACAGTAATTTGATAGACCATCTAAAAGACGACATTCGCTACTTAAAACATTTAAAAAAGCATAATCATGTTGCAATTGTTAAACCAAAAAGGTAAGAAATAGAGTTTAAAAATACTATTAGAAATATAAATGTGTAGGCGATTTTATTATTAAATTACGATAACGTCTCAATCGTCTATACTGAATTGAGATGCGACAATTATCGAGCAAGTGGTGTAATTATAGAACTAGTTTCCATCTAAGGATAATACGACAAAATGGCGGACCGTTTGACATTATGATTAATGGCGGCCATGTTCAAATGTCATATCTCCCGCCATTTTTATGTGACAGCTTTTTGTAGTAATGGCTGGTTAGGTTTTTTGTGTATTCAAATCAAAGGTATCTTGATTATGCCAAGGATTTTTATTGAATCAAGTTTTCTTTTTTAGAATTGGAATAACTGACTAGCACTCTGTATAAAGTAGTAAAATGCATTTTGTTTACTTATTATTGAATTTAATTAGACAATAGTACATTATTCATTTAAATTAGATTTTTAAACCCATCACGGCTGTCCACAAAACAGTCTAAAAGAGTTTTAATTTAATCTGAATAGTGGTTTCGGAACTCATACAAGACAAACATGGAAACATAATTGGTTTAGATGTTTATTGTTTAAATATTTATTGATATTGTAAACGCAAATATACAGTTTGTTAATTCGTTGATTTTACTTTCGCCGTTTATATAGTTAACCATTTTTTAAGTTTATCGGTCATATAGTTAACGATTTAACCATTTTAAAAGAACTTAACATGTTAATTTCATAAAGTTTTAAGCGTTGTAACTTACTTCTCTTTAAAAAAATAATACATTTGGTACTAATCACTCTTCAATTCAAAACACAGCGCTAAAAACTTCTGATATAAGGAAAAATAGAGTTAGGCTTAAAACCATGGAATCCAAATTATTTTACTTTAGTATTCATAAAAGCTATTAAATTTGACATTTACGTTCACAAGAGCTTTCTCAATTTTGGTGTTTGATGTAAAAATTACGACTTGATAAACTTGATTTTTATTTGAAAAAGTAGGTTTTTCTGCCATGAAATCCGTTAGAAGTTTCAATCAACATTTTGGGTACTTTCTTTCTCGACCTACTAAAGAGGCGAGTCGTTTTATTTGAATAATTTTGGTGTAAAACTGTATTTCATAGAGAATAGTTTGTTTTTTATAAAAATTGAAGTAGGTACAAAACGAGCATGCAGTCCATTTGGTGGTAACAGGTAACTGCCGCCCATAGATATAATAACAAATTTACAAGTTCTATCTGAAGTCAATCACAGATGCGTTGCTACTCCCGAGGACTATGATGGTCGCCTCATGTGAAAGTGCGCCGGCAACCACACTCTTCTAAACGCAAGAAATGTTTCACGCCAGAAATAAGTGTAGCGGTGGTACTTCCCCGGTCGAACTACACTGGTTCTACCACCTCATCGTCATCCCATTACTGTCCCACTGCTGGGCACGGGTCTTCTCTCAGAATGAGAGAGTTTAGGCCATAGTCCACCGCGCTAGCCAAGTGCGAATTGGAGGACTTCACACACCTCCGAGAACTATTTTTTAAGAACTCTCGGGTGTGTAGGTTTCCTCACGATGTTTTCCTTCACCGAAAAGCAGTGATAATTAATGTATATACGCACATAAATCAGTGGTGCGTGCCTGGGTTTGAACCTCGGACCTCCCGATCGAGAGGGCAAATTTTAACCATTAGGCTATCACTGCTCTACCACCTCAATAACTCAAAATGGGCATTTTTTGAGTTAAGCGGTGTTAGAACTTAAGTGATATTGAATAATGTCCGAAAGACCAAATTATGAATTTAGGTACCATTTTTTTTCTTCTAGTATTTTGAGCAGACAAACATACTAAAGAACCGTATTTCAATTGAACTGATTCCAATGCACTTTCTAGGTGGCATAAGTACAAAAAAGTAGATTACTTTTCTACAATTATGATCGGTATATATTTAAAATACGATTTTATAAACAAATATCCAGGGTCCACGTGTAATACCCAGCTTTAGCTACTAACTACGTATTATGTACTCTCTAGCTGTAATGAAAGGTAATGACTATGAAGAAACTAACTTTTTGCCGTCTTGCTTAGGATAACTTCTGATTACTATCTCACGCAAACTTAGCTAATTTGTTAAGTAAGTTCGATTCTCACTTTTCGAATGCTTTACTGTTAGGTTAGGTTAGGCATGACTCACAATGATTGTAGAATTTCTAAGTCAATTATGTTGTTACATTCTAAGAAATAGAGCAGTGATAGCCTAATGGTTGAAACTTGCCCTCTCGATCGGGAGGTCCGAGGTTCAAACCCAGGCACGCACCAATGATTTATGTGCGTATTAGAAATTAATTATCACTGCTTTTCGGTGAAGGAAAACATCGTGAGGAAACCTACACACCCGAGAGTTCTTAAAAAAAAAAAGTTCTCGGAGGTGTGTGAAGTCCACCAATTCGCACTTGGCCAGCGCGGTGGACTATGGCCTAAACTCTCTCATTCTGGGAGAAGACCCGTGCCCAGCAGTGGGCCAATAATGGGTTGATGCGATTCTAAGAACTTAGGTTTTGTTTTATGAGTTAAAGTAAAGGAGCAGTTCTGGTAGTCACTGCCTAGACCGCACAGGGGCGGAGCGGTTACCATACCGGACGCGCAATGGGTCCCGGGTTCGATTCCCGGCCAGACAGGTACCTAAATGATGAGTTTAGATTCATGTTCTGGGTCTGGGTGTTTGTGTATTCGTTTGTGTGTCCATGGTACCCACGACACAGGAGAAAATTCTACTGTAGGGCTATGAGTGTAGAAAGCGTGTTTAATCTATAATGTGTCAATTTCATGGAGAAAACATTATATTTGGAGCCAATCACAGACGCATTGCTACTTCCGAGGACTAAGATAGTCGATATGAAAATGAGCCAGAAAGAGCAACTTGTCATCAAAACGCAAGAACAGTTTTACGCTGGAAATATGTAGATGACACGACAATATTTCTCCGGTCGAATCATAAAGGTTGTACCACATTGAAAGGTGTTTTTAGGACAATGAAGTTGCAGAGGACTGTGCAGATTACTTCATGTTCACCATTGGACATCTGTAAACAACCGAGGTCAAGTCTTTTTTGAGATCAACACAATTCAAGAGAGATTATTCTTAATAAAAATTAAATCACAATATTTTTTCTGTAACGTTTATTGATTTTCAGCGAGGGCTATGATATTAATATCGGATTGATTAAAGAATTGCAGCACTGCGATTTAATACGGTACTATGAGTTAACTGTTTCCGGCAAGTCTACGTTATTTTGAGATCTTTAATCACAGGATACATGAGAGTAGAAGCAAAATCTATATATTAACTAGCTGTCCCGACAAACGTTGTTTTGCCATATAAAAAATAAAAAAAAATGTTAAGGGTGGACAACCTTTAAGGGGTATGAAAAATAGATGTTGGCCGATTCTCAGACCTACTGAATAAGCATATAAAATTTGGTAAAAATCGGTCAAGCCGTTTCGGAGGAGTATGGCAACAAAAACTGTGACACGAGAATTTTATATAATAGAATACGTGAAGCAAAAATTGTGATTCGTTTTTAAGATCGCAGGCGGTGGAGTATGAAATTACGCACGGTTATAGTTGATGTAGAGAAGGATTGCGCAATGCTAATATTTTATTCAAATAATGCATAAAACATACATAAAATCAACTAAAAACACATTACACACACTACCTTGCATTCGACACAAACACATGCATAATAAACGAAATAGAACATTCAATGTCTTACTATGAAAACACATAACGTCAAAAGTGACAGATGTCTTTGTCAAAATACCCGCTATTGCTTTTATATGCAGCTTAGCTAAATAAACCTCTTTTTAACTTTAACGGGTGCGTTCAAAATAACTTGACAATTATAAAAAAATATTTAAATATGAGAAATATTGGTGGTAATTTGGACAATATGAAGTTTACTTTTTAATTTAAATGACGGTTGAATTTCGACCGTTGCGACGGGCGACGAGTATTGATAATTCTGCTAGATTTATTTGGCAACATAACATTAGCCTGTGTTAAATTAGGGTTAGCTTTGAATTTCTCGTATGTATCATTTTTATTGAAGTAGATTTAGAAAGAGTTAAATACTTCTTTCTTTTTAGAGCACGCGCTACAGTCCAAACGCTTTGACGGATTGTAACAAATGACATATCACAGATATTGACTAAGTTTGCAGTGACATGAGTTTTTTTATTTGACTAAAGTAGCAAACGAGCATGCAGTCCACCTGATGGTAAATGGTCACTGCCGCTAATGGACATCTGTAATCAACTACATACAGAACATGGGTTCCATAGGTTATAACAAATGGTTTACCAAGTTCGTATTTTGTCTTTACATTTTTATGTCCCGTAATCTTACATTTGCAAGTGAAATTACATAAACTATATAGTCTGAAAGATTTTAATCGTAGTACTGTATGAAATGACGAGCCTACATCAACCCGATGTGGTGAACAACTATCTCAACGCAGAAACAAAACAAAATGAAAATAAAATAAGTTGTGAATCAATTCATTATTAAAACAAATAACCGTGAAGAGAACCTTCTTATAATATGGATTGTATACTGCATCTTGAATCCTTAAGGCTCCGACTTATGCTAAGTTATTCTGTACCGTCCACATTAAGCAAGACCAAAAAACTAAAAGACTTAATGGGTTGTTAAAAATAAGGACATTTATTCAAAGTCACTTGTATTCCAAGAAAGACTTATTGTAGGGTGTTGCTCAGTATTAAATTCTCATCCTAAACACCTGAGAAAGTGTCTTAATAACTTTTGACATGATTATCCATTAAATTACAATATAAATCAATAGTGAGCATTCACCGTCTGATACATTTGCACATAAATGCTATGCAAGGTGGTAGAACCAGTGTAGTTCACCCGGGAAAGTACCAGCGCCAAACCTATTTCTAGCGTGAAGCATTTCTTGCGTTTCGATAGGAGTGGTTGCCGGCACACTTTCACATGAGGCGAACATCATAGTCCTCGGGAGCATCGCATCTGTGATTGACTTCAGATGGAGCCCATGTTCTGTATGAAGTTGATTACAGATGTCCATGGGCAGTGACCACTTACCATCAGGTGGTGTTCGTTTGCTACTTCAGTCAGATAAAAAAATGCTTGCTATGCTAAGAAACCTAATATTTCTATCGTTAAGTTCTTGCGACGACCATGTTAATCCTTTGACGGGTCAATGCACCTGTGATTAACTTTACATGCCACCCCTGTCTTTTATGAAACTGCTTGCAGATATATCCTTTTCGTTGCCTTTAACAATCTAGTTAAAGGCATCGAAAAGGAGTTCATAATCTATTAATCTTTTTTATTTATTTTATTTGATTACCTTTTATGATTTTAACCAAATTATCATTTAGAATTCAGACTGAATGATCATGCCGAATTCATTCTGAATTATCATGCCGAATACGTGTCGAATTATCTTGCCGAATCCGTGCTAAATTATTATGTCAATTCATTTTGAATTATCATGCCGAATTCATGTTAAATTATCATGCCGAATCCTGATTAAATTGTCATGCTGAATTCATGCTGAATTATCATGCCAAACTCATGCGAAATTATCATGCCGGATTCACGATAAATCATCACGCCGAATTCATACCAATTTATCACGCTGAATTCATACCAAATTATCATGCCGAATTCATGCTGTTATGAGCTTCATTTATATATGATGAAAAGGTACTGTGAGTGTACATGCCTAACACCAGTGTACATAACGCGATATTTTTCTATTCCCCGCTCAAGATTCCACACAGCGACTGCACGCCACTGACATGTTACAAGAAAGATTGATATCTCTCTTTGTATTTGAGAAAATGCAACAATGCGTTCATATGTTGTTTTTACTTAATTTCGATTGCTTAATAGAATCGAATAAGACCTGATAGTTTCTCATAGTATGTTGCATTCATTCGCGTGGTGATAGCGATAGAAGCCGATAAAAATTCGGTAGTTTTAGAACGAAGCTCTCTTATAACTCCTAATAACATAATTTCACAAGTTACATGATCAATATATGTAATGCAATTTATTTTCTTATTCATATGTACTTTATTACTTATATTCATATTAACACATATATATTATATTCAAATCAAATCAAACCAAATCATTTATTATTTGTGGAACATGGGTGCAATAAAATTCTCGCCACAGGTGGGCATACAATAAATTATACAAAACCATACAAAATCATAAGACGCTAACATTTTAAATATTAATACAAATACAAATGTTATAAAAAATTTGGAATATAAATTTATAATATTTAGTGTCAAACTGAATTAATATTTATTATACAATGATATTAAGAAACAGAGTTGTCAGTCAGTCAAATCATTTATCGTGTAATAACACTTGTCAATTATACATATACACCCTTTCTCACTCAAACGTACATACACACTCACACACACACACACATCCACACACATACACGCACGTGTTTACTTAGTTTTGTAATTGTTAACAAAATGTAAATCCATAAATGGCGCCAAGTCAAGCCTATGTGATACATTTGTGTTGTTTGTAATGCTGTGGATTTTGTATTATAAATAAATAAACATACATCGTTTAGTGAATTTAAAAGCGACAATTTAGTGCTAGAATAAAACTTATATAAATGTTGTCATTAGTATTATAAAGGCGAAAGTTTGTGAGTGTGTATGTTTGTTACTTCTTCACGTCTAAACGGCTGAAGCGATTTTTATAAAATTTGGTAGGGAGTTAGCTGATGCTCTGGATTAACATATAGGCTACTTTTTACTGTGTGAAAATATCCTATTCCCACGGGACAATCGATACATCATTTTATAGCGGGCGAAGCTGCGGGATTCAGTTAGTGTTTAATAAATTCAATCACATCTGAATGATATACAAAGGGCAGGGTAAATATTTTGTCAAATTCTAATTAATAAAGAATTCATATTAAGGGTAGTGTATGATATTATGATATTTTCAATAGTTGATGGATTTAAATAAAATGAAGCCTCAATGTTACTTCAAAATAAGGACAAAGTATATTATGAATCCTTTGAATTAATATTAACAATTGCTGCAAACCAGTGAACACTACTGAAATGAGGCAGAAAAGATGGCGGTAACTCCAGATTCATATTTAAAATGAGTTTTTTTTAAGTAGCAAACGAGCATGCAGTCCACCTGATGGTAAGTGTCAATGCCGTCCTTGTTCATCTGTAAGCAACTTCATACAGAACATGGCTTCAATCTGAAGACAATCATAGACGCGTTGCTGCTCCCGAGGACTAAGATGGTCGCCTCATATAAAAGTGTCGGCACTCCACCCTTTCATCAAAACGCAAGAAAATCTTCAGGCAAGAAATATGTCAGAGTTATTTTAAACCTTTTCTTTCTTATCATATATTATTCCAAAATAATAAGTTACTAATTTATTAATTATAATATAGTTATACACATATACCTATAATAATCAAATTTTTATAAGATTAAAGTAGCAAACAAGCATGCAGTTTATCTGAAAGTATCAGGTCATTACCACCCAGGGACGTCGAACAGAGGTTTTGTCTAAAACCTATCATACAGCAACTCCCGAAGACTAAGATGATGGCCTCATACTAAGGTGAGCCGACAACCACACTCTTCGACCGAAACGCAAGAACTTCACGTCAGAAATAATTATGGTAGTAGTACCTCCCCGTTCGTACCACACCCATTCTACCATGCAAATAATACACTTCAAGTAGCCACTTACAGCTTAGCTACATATTTGCTACTTCTGTATCATTAAACAAAAAGTTCCATACAAATCTAAATAAACGTGCCACAGAGGCGGTGCCTAGCGACAAAAAACTGTAACAAAGTTAGAAACTATTCACGCAATGAATTAAAATATGTGACATTTCTCTGAAAAATTCACCACCGAATATTTACGTTGCAATTCAACGAACGTTTTTTCATCTGCCAACTTGCATTTCTATATTCAATCGTGCGTGCTACACGACACTAAAAACAGAGAGTTAATTAGCAATACATATGTAATCGATCTACGTACAAATTAGTCTGTGGATTGTTGTCTAGCAAGAGAACAGAATAAAAATGTACGCGCCAAAAAAGGATATTTTATTTTCAAATAATACCATGTACTAAGCTGTTACGCTTTTTGCGACAATTCAATTTTACGATTTTCGCGTTTTACAATATTCCGTTCCGAATATCCCGTATTTTGTCGGGAAAAATGCGGTTCGATAGGTGCGAAAAACAAAATGGTCGTTTCGCGCCATTTTTTGCACAGATGCATAATGCTCGCATTGTTCTGTTTGTCATTTTTATACGACTATTTCGATGCTAATGAAATTAAAAACGTATTGGATGTTCCACATTCTTTCATCTTCCGTGAATGGTGTGAAAAAAAATGTTACACTTGTGTTGCCATATTTATAGAAATATACATATTTTTTTAATTGAAGTAAGCAAAGGAGTATGCAATCCATCTAAGGTAAGATAAATGGAAAGTCGGTTGTTTAGGATATGTGTATTAAAACTAAAGAATTAAACTTGAAATCGTTTATAGCCTGCTATTCTAAGTTTCAATGTCTTAAATAATTGATATTTCTTTACTACATCATTTTAGCCAAGACATTTGTATAGGTACTGTTGTTATGAGACAGAAAAAGATTATACAGTAGTGCTTATAATTAAACTGCGACGGACTCTACAACTATAAAATATCTTGTAACTTTTTAGTATATTTATTTTTTCATCATGTTTCTATTAAAATTAAATCATTGGTGATGGCTAATTTATTACATTAAAGATTTATAGAAGCCTGTAATTATTACACCATTCAAAGTAATTAAAGGTGATAGAACTCATAAAACTAAGTAATTGGTCATTATTTTATTAAAGTATAACTTTTTCTCTTTTGATGTTAAATAAAATGATTCTTACACGACTTTCGTGTAATCTTTGCTTTAATCAAATTATCTAAAAACAATATATTTTTTATAGTGGTTATTCCTTTGATGATTTGATGGCAAAGGTATAATTACACTTAAAGCCAGAAATGCTTAAAAAAGCATTGTAATGCTATTCTAGGCAAATATACTTGACATAAGGCATGTCTACTTAGTTACTGGAACTGAAGGTAGTATAAATGTCAATTTTATGGTTGTTACCACGTGTCACCATCAGATGGAATGCATCCTCGATAGCTACTTAAAGTAAAAAAATCTTACTACGAAGTTCAAAAAGATGACCATACAAAAAAACTATTAGCAGTAATACAATGCCAATAAACAAACCATAAATAAAATAGAGTTAAACGACCCATATTTCCCGCGTCAACAAGTAGCAGCCATCATAGCGATGGAACTGTCAATAACTTTGACAGCCAATTCAAAATGGCCGATATTCACACGCGACGACTGTTTACTAATTTTACGCGGCAATTCGTAATTATCCATTTTATTGGTTAATGAAATTATAGGTTGTGTCGTGAGTAAAATGCATTTTTATTTTGCACGATAGCATTTAGCGAAATTTATGTTGTTTCGCGCATAATAAACATGGATGTTTAGTTTTTGTTTCTACTTAGTGTAAGAACTAGTGTCTCATTTGTAATTAGTAACCATAGATAATGCACATGAATAGGAAACAATATTGCATTCTTAGGTTTGTTAAGTATTGACATATGTAATCATCCACAGATAAAATTGAAGGACTACTTGAGAATGACCATAGACACCATAGCTCTTATGAACTATTTTAAAATGACTCTTGTACCTAAGTACTTATCTCTTATCACAGCTTTCCAATCAGTATAAATGCTGTTCACACAGTACAGGTAGGATACAAATTTGAGTTGGAAATAAGTGTGGCGCTGAGGATACATACCTGCCTTTGAACCACTAACGATGTGGTAAGTAAGACTTACCTATAAGCTAAATTTAGACGATTAAAATGTAATAGATTTAAAAGTAGAACCAATTGATTAACCGAAGATATACCACTGTGAGCAGTGATAGAATGGTTGAAACTTGCCCTATCAATCGGGAGGTCCGAGGTTCAACCCGGGTTTTCTCTAAAATTATGTGCGTATTAGAAATTACTTATCACTGCTTTTTGGTGAAGGAAGACAGCGTCAGGAAACCTCGGAGGTGTATGAAGTTCACCAATATGCACTTGACCAACGTTGGACTATGACCTATAACTTTCAAATTTGGAGAGGACCCGTGCCCAGCAGTGGGACAATAGGTTGACGATTATATTCCATAAGCGTGAGATCCACTGAGCTTAATATTATTGACAAGTATTTCAGAGCAACAACACATTTGATCTATTTTGAATCTTAATGGAATACAGAAACATAGAGCCCCCATACGATATGATACTGAACCTTGATCCGAATTACCGTTTTATCTGCTCTACGCTGTTAGCGTTGACTACGGGCCTAACGGTGCCGTCATATTGCGGTATAGTTTACGCACTTAAAAAAAGGCAAAAAATGAAAAAAATATATACCACGGATACTTTTTAAAGTAACACTTTAAGTCGTTTTCATACGAATTTGCTGAAATAACTTGAAAGTATAAAAAATCAACCAGGGTACGTTTTGTTATTTTATTCAAGTTTAAAAAATGAGACTAAGGTCACTTTTAAACCTAATATGAAACAGTTGATTTATTATCATAAATCAATCGTGTGTATCATAAATCAAGTCTTACAATTAGTATTTTTCTCATTTCTTCTATCATAATTGTCATACTGTTGCTTTACATTTTGTTTTAGTACTCTTAAATGAGTACTAAAACAAAACTTTATAAAAATCTCTTTTGGTTGTCAATCCTTTTCTTTTTTATGCTTTTGTTTTGTAAATCACGAGCACCAAAAAAGAAAAACAAAAACAAAAATAAGTTGTGATTATAATCGAATTTCCGATACGGGGTAAACTAGTACATTTAATAATAAATAACATTTTACGACTTTATTTGTCAACCGATATATTTCTTGTTTATTACCTATTAACTGTCAAACTATCCGTGAAATTATTAATCTGTTGAATAATTTTACTATCACATTTGATCATTATAAACCCAAATCAAATTATATTTCGAAAATAATCTCCAAGTAGCATTTGGGACAATCAATGCGAAACAGGCTTTCAGAACAAGGATCTAAACGTGTCATAGACAATCGCATGACAGATTAAAAAACTCGACTCCGTATTAATTAGTAAAGACAATAAAACTTTGTGAATAATAATTACATCGCGTGCTAGCTTTACGATCGAAAATAGTGGATTGGCCACGGTATATCAATTTATGGATACCGCTACAGCCGGTATGTTTGAAGATTTAACGTTTTTGAGGAATTATTTTTTACTGGCAACACAGATTTTGGATCATTGACACTCTTGAGCGGGTTGTGGGATTTCTTTGATTTTACTTTTAAAAGTAAAATAAGTTTGTATTTTAACTACTCATCAATAATGAACTGTCCTACGGCTGGGCTCGGGTCTTCTCTTAGATTGAAGAGGTAAGTTCTAGCTCGCTGCGCTAGCCAAGTGTAAATTGATTTTACAAAATTTTGAGAACACTTTTTAAATCTCTTGAGTGTTACGGTTACCTTTTATTTAATGATTTATCTTCTACCCACGCAAATATCGATTTGAACCTTGACCTCCTTGATTATGAGACAGAGTTTCATCTACTAAGCTATGGTATTCACATACTGTTACTGTTTGATACACTCATTTTACGATGCCAAAAAGTTAAATTGTTTCTTTATTTTTGGTATGGAGTAGTGTAAAATGACATCATAGTTCATCTTTATTATATCTGTGGTAGTAAAAACGGGTATAACTCTTGTTTTTCCAAATATCAAATTGACTTTACCTAACACACACACACGCTTTACACGCTTTCTACACTCATAGTCCCACAGTAGGATTTTCTCCTTTGTCGTGGGTACCATGGACATACTTAAGACGAATACACAAACACCCAGACCCAGAACAGGAATCTAAACTAATCATCCAGATACCTGTCTGGCCGGGAATCGAACCCGGGACCCATTGCGCCTCAGACCGGTATGGGTTACCTGCACTGCTGCACCACCCGGGTCGTCAAACCTAACAATATTGTTATAAAAAAGGAAATCTTTTGGATTGATTTTGTTAACAAAGTAAAAATAAGTTTTTATTGACCTCAACATTATAATTTCTGCGGAGCAAAAACCTTTATAACTTTTCTGTCACATAATAATTGCGTCAACTTCAATTCATTTGAAACAAAACTCTCGATATTGGAAACTAAACTGCATTAATTTCACAGTTAAGTCCAAAATTGACCGTCATGTTAGACAGATGGCGTTCGATTGAGTCTTCAGAAAAAATTAAAGTCATGTTTTTTCAAACTGACATTAAATTACAAATGGCGCATTCTTGGCAATTAATGGCGCCTAGGGCTCAATTGTAATAAACCGGCTTCCTCCCTTCGTTGCGAAAATACCGGACGACTTGGAATTCAATTCCGAGACGATTTTTTAAGTCGTTTTTCGAAAGTGTGTAGTTCAAATTCAAATAATGATACATTATTGTCCCACTGCTGGGCACGGGTCTTCTCTCAGAATGAGAGTTTTAGGCCATAGTCCACCGCGCTAGCCAAGTGCGAATTGGTGGACTTCACACACCTCCGAGAACTTTTTTTTTAAGAACTCTCGGGTGTGTACGTTTCTTCATATGTTTTCCTTCACCGAAAAGCAGTGATAATTAATTTCTAATACGCACATAAATCACTGGTGCGTGCCTGGGTTTGAACCTCGGACCTCTCGATTGATGGCAAGTTTCAACCATTAGACTATCACTGCTCTGTATCTGCTGCTGGAAATACATCTTAAAGATAATATTACGAAGCAAAAACTAAGCCCGTTGAATTTCTTGCCGGATATTCTCAGTTGAGGCTTCAAATATTTTAAATGATAAGTTGTAAGTGCCCTGTGGGCCAAATTAAAAAAAAAATAAAAAAATGTGTGCGTGTACTAGCGTACACTCGTAAGAAGTGAAACTTCTTTATGACGTTATTTTTCAAAAAATAATTTACTATATGCGACTTTACAGAAATTGGTTAAATAAAGTTAAATTAGATAAAGTTTAATAAAAGGCTTTTATTAAACTTTATCTAATAATCTAATCTATAATAATCTATCTAATATCACGCGTGGTAGGGATAAGAAAAAGATGGCGCGTAACGGAAAAAAAAAGATGGCGCGTAACAGAAAAAGATGGCGCGTAACGAAAAAATGTTACACTAATTTTTTTTCCAACCCCGATAAAGAAGTTTCACTTCAAATAGATTTACAAAAAAGTTATATAAGTTTATTTCATAAAACTAAAGACTAATTTAAAATATATTTTTGAATACATTTATCATTGTCTTTTCGAAACCCTTTGCTGTCGTGTCTAAAGTAGGGGTCCGCTATAGTCCATTTCCACGGTCCACTGCGCTGGCCAAGTGCGAATTGATAGACACCTTTGAGATTTTTAAAAACACCTAGACATGAAGGTTTTCTTCTGATGTTTTTCTTTACATTTGTAGTAAATAATAAATAATACTCATTAGGATTTTTTCTTGTGTTGTCGGTGTCAAGAATAACGACAAAGACAAATAAAAAAACACCCTAAACCCAGATGAGAATTCTTAATACCTACATTAAATTTACATAGAAATCCCGCGTGGCGGAGCGGTTACCACACCGGTCTGACGCGCAATGGGTCCCGGGTTCGGTTCCCGGCCAGACAGGTATCTGAATGATGAGTTTAGATTCCTGTTCTGGGTCTGGGTGTTTGTGTATTCGTCTTGTGTGTGTCCATGGTCCCCACGACACAGGAAATCCTAGTGTGGGGCTATGAGTGTAGAAAGCGTAAGCGTATTGATATTTGTCTGAAAACTCTATCGTAACACATGCGGGTTGTTATATCTAATATATAAAATTCTCGTGTCACAGTTTTTGTTGCCATACTCCTCCGAAACGGCTTGACCGATTTTTACCAAATTTTATATGCTTATTCAGTAGATCTGAGAATCGGCCAACATCTATTTTTCATACCCCTTAAGAGTTGTCCACCCTTAACATTTTTTTTTATTTTTTATATGGCAAAACAACGTTTGTCGGGACAGCTAGTTAACTATATAAAACACACAACTTTAAAAAACAGGACCCAGGATCGAACCTCGGACCGATTAAAAGGAGTTTCAACTATCACACACAAATTGAATTAAGGAGCTTACAACAAAAGAGCTTACAAATTGTAGCCATTGAAGCAAAACTCTAATGAATACGTATATTTGTGGGGGCACTGTTTATGGCTTTTTCATGTGTTCCCATGAACCCTCCGTCCCGGATCAGTGGGCATACGTGCCCAGCGTTAAGTTCTGGTCTAGATATTTGTACTAATTGTAGTATTAACTGTAGTATCATCCTCGTATAATATATCTTTAATTTTTACTATTATTTGCCTCGAACAAGGTTTTTTTTTAAAACACACGCTTTCTACACTTTTAGCCCTACAGAGGGATTTTCTCCTGTATCATGGGTACCATAGACACACACAAGACCCCTCCGCCACACCTATTTCTAGCGTGAAGCAGTTCTTGCGTTTCGATGGAAGAGTGTGGTTGCCGGCACACTTTTATATGAGGCGACCATCATAGTCCTCGGGAGTAGCGACGCATCTGTGATTAGCTTCAGATAGAACATGTTATATAAAGTTGCTTACAGATGTCCATGAGCGGCAGTGACTACTTACCATCAGATGAACTGCTCGTTTGCTACTTCAATGTTATAAAAAACACAATAAAAAAAAATACGCTCGAAAAACATTACCTATCCTCTGACGTAAGCCACAAACAGGATTATGACACATTATAGAAACGCCCTTTGAATTGAAATATCGTTTCTAGGAGATATACACCTGACATTTGTAGTGTGACATGTACATAAATTCCTGTCTGTCTGTCATTGACACATTTGTGTTACACTTTAAAAAATGTGTTCGCTTGTCAGTACTATTGTAGGAAGTTTTACGCTATTTTATGGGACAGGGTGTAATAAGATTAACATATTTAGTGATAAACGAATGTGCTGTCTATATGAGAAGTCTAATAAGTAAAATAAAAAAACAGAGTGAAAGAAGTATAGATCGATCGGGCAGGTACCATTTTTTTTTTTTTTGTTTTCGAGGGGAAACCTTCAAAAGCGGTAGCGACGCAGGGTTATGTGGGATTTTTACCGCACTAAAACCCCCCCGATGGCCGTCCTTGGCGCTGAAAAGGAGGACTCCGGGATCTCGAAACGACTTCAACCGGAATCCTCCGAGCGCGTTGCCCCATCGGGCTCCTCCCAGATGGGCGGCTGGGCCCACCGGTCCGTCTAGTCTTTACGACGGTATGCGACCACACATACCGCCGTCCTTCCCGGGATTGCCTGACCGAACGGTTCGAGCTCCCACTCTAGCCGTCTGCAACCCCGGAAGCCCCTTTTAGTCGCCTCTTACGACAGGCAGGGGATGCCGTAGCCCTATTCTGATCCCGGAACTACAGGGCGGGGCAGGTACCAACGCCGCACAGTTTTCTAGAGTAAAGCACTACTTGTGTTTCGGTGGATGGGTTTGTTGACTGTTATTGATGACGTAACGGTTGAAATTCGAACATAATTTAAATTAAAAAACTGTCGTTTATATTATCCAAAGTAGCACCAACGTTCTCTAATTTAAATAAATTGTAATAATTTATAAGTTATTTTGAACGCACCCGTTTAAGGTAAAAAAGAGGTTTATTAACTAAGCTGCATCTAAAAACAATTGCGGGTATTTTGACAAAGACATCTGACATTTTTGACGTTATGTGTTGTCATAGTAACACATTGAATGTTATAATGTATGTTTGTGTCAAACGCAAGGTAGTGTGTGTAATGTGTTTTAGATGATTTTATGTATGAAGTATGTATTATTTGAAAAAAATATTAGCATTGCGCAATCCTTCTCTACATCAATTATAACCGCGCGTAATTTCATACTCCTCCGCCTGCGGCAAGTATCTTGAAAACGAATCACAAATTAATATATAACTTCATGTATTAATATATAGAAGATTCAATAATATCAACTCGAATATCTAGCTTGATTTGACTTGATTTACATGTTAACAACGAAGAGCACAAGTCTCTGTAACATCGCCCAAAGATTAATAACGTCAGTCGGAAATCAAACCCGGGACTGTAGACTAACCGAACATCAAGACTCATTGGTCCAATTGACCGTGTCGGCAAATGGTTTCTCAAAACCCTCTGACCCCGTGGGAGAGCTTCTAATTCTGTTCCGCTTAATTGAATCCCAACTTTACTCGAATTTTGGTCCAACGCGGTTTGATACACTTTTATATATGTCTGTCTTTTTATGAGTGATAGCCTAATGGTTGAAACTTGCCCTCTCAATCGGGAGGTCCGAGGTTCAAACCTAGACACGTACCACTGATTTATGTGCGTATTATACATTATTTATCACGGCTTTTCGGTGAAGGAAAACATCGTGAGGAAACCTACACACCCGAGAGTTCTTTAAAAAAAAAAAAGTTGTCGAAGGTGTGTGAAGTCCACCAATTCGCACTTGGCCAGTGCGGTGGACTATGGCCTAAACTCTCTCATTCTGAGAGATGACCCGTGCCAGTGGGACGATAATGGGTTGACGACTATCTTTTTGTTTTATTTATGCCTTACAAAGTTGATTAAAATATACCGTACACATTTTCTGAACCAAACCCCAAGGTTTAGAATATGTGTTTGCAGATTTAATTTAATAATTTATAAATCCCTTATGTCCTTTTATGTTCGTGGGTGGAAGTTACCACTTACTATGAGATAGACTGATAAGAAACTACTTATCGGATTTACGCTAATCTTTGTATACTGATAGTTTGTGATCTAGACTAAAACATATAATAACTTTTACAGTATTAGCCCCAGACTAGGATTTTCTTCGGTGTCGTGGGTACCATGGACACACACAAGACGAATACACAAACACCCAGACCCAGAACATGAATCTAAACTCATCATTCACATACCTGTCTGGCCGGGACTCAAACCCGAGACCCATTGTACGTCTGACCGGTATGGTAACCGCTCCGCCACGAGGGTCGTCAAAACATGACAGACCCGCGGGAAAAAACTAGTTATATACTCAAAAATGTAGTAAAACTTAAGAAATAAAATATCCAAGTATAATATTTACGACTATAATTTAAATCTGTAGTGAACTTTAAAGTAATTAATAGTATAATTTACAGATATGTGATAATTACTGAAGCAGGTGTTAAATAGGTGTCAATTAACCAATTAACTTATGTTTATCTTGAAGACCATCGTAAATCTTGTGACTAAGTAAGAATATCGATAATTTACTACCAGGTGGGAGAGTGTAGTTCGATCAGAGGTACTGTCTTGCTTACTTACTACCAGGTGGTAGTACCAGTGTAGTTCGACCGGGGAAGTACCACCGCCACACCTATTTCTGGCGTGAAGCATTTCTTGCGTTTCGATAGAAGGGTGTGGTTGCCGGCACACTTTCATATGAGCCATCGACCATCATGATCTGCGGGAGTAGCAACGCATCTGTGATTAACTTCAGATGGAACCCATGTTCTGTATGAAGTTGATTACAGATGTCTATGGACGGCAGTGACCACTTACCATCAGGTGGACTGGATCGTTTGCTACTTCAGTCAGATAACAAAAAAAAAACATATTTCTAGCGTGAACCAGTTTGGTGGAAGGATGTGGTTGCCCTCTTTCATATAAGGCGATCATTTCAGTCCTTGGGATTAGGCAACTGTTGTGTGCTATCCTTAAAAGCTGACAATAGAGTCTCACCTCTACATTTTAGATTTAGCTCTCTGTGAGTAGCAATACTTTTTTTGTTCTCAAGAGAGAAACCTTCAAAAGGTACCCAACGCCGTGGGCGACACACGGTTATGTAGGATTTTTGTCTCACTAAAACCTCTCCGGTGTCTATCCTAGACACCACAAAGAGGACTTCGGGACCAAAGGAACGCAACCGGTGTTCTCCTAGCGAGTTGCCTCATCGGGCTCCCATATGGGCGGCTGGGCCAGTCACCCCGTCTAATCTTTATGGTATGCGACCAGACATACCACCGTCCTCCCCGGGGTCGCCTGACCGGACGGTTCGAGCTCCCACTCTACCCGCCCGCAACCTCAGAAGCCTCTTTCAGTCGCCTCTTACGACGGGCAGGGACCGTAGCCCTATTTTGATTTACAGGGACGGAGTAGCTAACCCTAAAGACAACAAATCGATAACAAAACTATCGAACTAAGACAACAAGGAACGTGAAAGGGACGTTTGTGGTTTAACAACCCTTTTGCCGTGCGCCATTAATTTTATTGCTCTTATTTCATTAGAAAAAACTAATTGGGTATCGCCTACACATTCTCACAACCCATGAAGTTATACAAATGACCTACAGAATTGGGAAGGCCTTTTCGGCAAGTTCTTTGTGATAATTACCGCATCTCGCAGCTCTTTCTTTTCTATTTGGTTAAACATTTCCGTCTCTCTCAGTCATTAAGTTGCGTTAAGCCGGCGCCACCAAAGGTCAAAGCATTTTGTTTTTTGTTTGTTTGTGAGTTTGTACGTAATAATAATGTTTAGGGCCAACTAATTGGCGGAGCATTATTGAAAATTATTACGGTTTGCCGACATGTTTGTTGGTTTTGGTGACAAGTTGTTTGGTCACGGGTTTTTGTGTAGTAATGGTTGTCTTAAGGCTTTTGGCACTTATAGTGACCACACTTTTTTGTGACATGGGTGCTATGGACACACGCAAAGACAAAACAACCAATCTCCTTAGTTAAAAAGACATGTTAAACTAAGGATATTGGTTAATGTTTTTTTTCTTTTTAATATAAGTATTAGTTATTATAATTATTTGTATAGTTTATATATATTCGTTTGAGTCACGTAATTCTACATAAATATAAAATATTTTGTCATACGAAAATATTAAACAAATATCCGTCATTTAATATTTTAGAAGGAGGTCCAGAAATAATATTATAAATTATAATATTATAAATTAAGGATATTGGTTGTTTTGTCATCAATACCTTTATTATCTGTATTATATTTGGAAAAATAAAACTAAAAATAACTTAGCGCCAGATTTTGCTATTAAAGACAATTTAACTAAAAATATTTTCTTTGTTTCAGGCTACCGTAGCGGCAAAATATCAAATCAGCTTCCAAAAACCCTCAAAATTACCCGAATTCAATCCCCAAACAGCAAACCTAACACACTGAGTTTTTCAGATCCCTTCGGGCCTCCCCAGTCCTCGGACGGGGGGGGCCCATCGACCCCCCAGCCCGCCATGACCACCGAGGCCTTGGACCACCACCATCACCTGGGGGGTTCGCAAACCCCCCACGACATATCAAACTCCGCGAATTCAACACCAACCAATGTCTCCTCAAAATCCGCCTTCATCGAACTTCAACAGCATGGCTACGGTCCCTTTAAGGGGGGGTACCAACATCCCCACCATTTTGGGAGCCCCGGTGGTCAGCAGAACCCTCACGAGGCCTCAGGGTTCCCGAGCCCTAGGTCGTTAGGGTATCCCTTCCCTCCTATGCACCAAAATACCTATGGGTATCATTTAGGTTCCTACGCTCCTCAGTGCGCCAGTCCGCCAAAAGATGGTAAGCTGAAATTTCTATATTTTATAAAAATATTTATATTTTTTTTACACTTGTATCCTTTGAAGGTAATTGTAAGGGAGTCATACATATCTGAGGCTTTCGAACTGAGTTCAAAATATATTATATGAGGCGACTATCTTAGTCCTCGGGAGTAGCAACGCTTATGTAATTTATTTCAGAAAGAACCCCTCTTTCATACAAAACATATGTTTTTTTATAAGATTGAAGTAGCAAACGAGCATGCAGTCCACCTGATGGTAAGTGGTCATGCCGCCCATGGACATCTGTAAGCAACTTCATACAGAACATGGGGTTCTATCTGAATTAATCGCAGATGAGTCGCTATTCCCGAGGACTGAGATGGTCGCCTAATATAAAAACGTGCCGGCAACCACACCCTTCCATCAAAACGCAAAAACTGCTTTACGCTAGGAAAAGGTATGGCGGTGGTACTTTCCCGGGCGAACGACACTGGTTCACTACACTGGTACCACCTATAAAAATGTTTTTGATTCAATATGTCCATGGGCATCAAATTAACAAGCTACAAGTTCGTTTGCTACTTTAATCGTTTGAAAAAAGTCACTCTTCAAAACACTCACACTCACACAGCAGCACTTACCTACTGCCAGCTTTTACCTAGGTAATACAAAGCACCTGCTATCAAAAAACATAAAAGAAACTGGAAAATTGTTTCATTTGTTTTATTTTATACTAGATGACCCGGCGAACTTTGTTCCGCCTAAAAGTCAAAAATCTAAAATTATCAGTGTTTTTCTACTATATTATAAATGTATTATACATAAAAAATATACCTCCCTCTTGGGTCACTCTATCTATTAAAAAGCTGCATTAAATCCGTAGCATAGTTTTAAAGATAAGCATACATAGGGACAGACAGCGAGAAGCGACTTTGTTTTATACTATGAAGATAATAATATTTCTTTAAAACTCATTTTCCGAATAAAGTATAACGAATAATCCAACCATTCTAAATAATACAAATACTTTCCCTATAAATTTCCTATTTGAAATATCAAAGAATCCCAACCATGTCATTAGATAGGTGTAAACTAGGAATAACACCAAGTAACTACCTTGAGTAACGAATTGGAAAAAAATGTTTTAATATTTTACGATGAAGGGCGTTTAATACTAACGACAACGACACGACACTTGCTTTTGCCCGTAGGACGACATTTTCAATATTATTTCTTAAATTAGTAGTATAAGTACAATTATATTAGCGACTTAACATACTAAAGAACAAAACAAAAGATTATAAGTTTTGTTTGTATATGTATATTACTTATCTAAATTAAAAGTTTAACATAGAAAAAAGATAAAAAAAAATGCAACACAAGAAGCAAAGGCAGTAAAAACAGTAAAAAAGTAATTTATAGGAACCAAAACAATTTGATATTTTTTTTATAATTACGATAAATAATCAAAATTACAATTTTTCAATGACAATAAATTCAAATTACAATAAAGGTACTATTTCCTATGTAGCTAACAAAATAACGTTAATTCTTTTTATTATCAAACTAAAAATATTGATTTTACAATAAATATTACTATTTATTGTTAACGATTTGTCCGTGACGAACGAAGTTTACCGACATAGCTCTCAAAATTAGCAAGCTGAAGTGGCAATGGGCCGGCCACATCGCTCGTAGGCCCGATAACCGATGGGGAAGAAAGGTCCTCGAGTGGCGACCACGAGGCAAAAGGAGCACAGGTCACCCCCTACCAGGTGGACCGATGACCTGAAGACAGCGGGAAACCGTTGGAATCAGAGGGCACAGGACCGGTTGGAGCCGCGCCATTTAGGGGAGGCCTATGTTCAGCAGTGGACATCAAAAGGCTGATAGATGGATGGATGGTTACGGATTTTATAAATATACGGTTTTAATCGTGTCGTGCTGTATAAATGTTTCCTATAAAACTTTTCTCTTGCCGTCAAAATACTGTCATAATTGAACAGCTACTCAATTTACTCAATATTTCATACCCAATACAATTTACGAACATAATTCTTTTATGAGAACCTGACTGTAAAAATGTATCGTTATTTTCATAATTTTTACGTTGAACAATTTTCGTAAAACGAATTCATGATGTTTATTCGAGTTTTTTTTTATTATAATTTTGAAGTAAAATAAGTACAATCCTAATATGTAGTAAACGGTCACTGCCTTTCATGTACATCTTTAAACAACTTCATATAGAACAAAGGTACTAGCGGAAGCCAGTCACATGCGTTGTCAATTCCTAGGATTACACAGACCGCATACGAAAGTAGGCAACTCCAGCATCCTTACACCGTAAGAACTGAATGCAAGAAAAAGCTTTGGCAGTAGTAGGTACTCTCCATTTTTTTTTCAATTTGTCATAACATATTTTTAAAGATTTTATAAAGTTACTTAGTTAAGCTTTTTAGTTCTGACCGTATTTGATTTTGGTTATAAACATATTTGACAAAAAATAGAGCTTGCTCTTTAAACTATTTCAAATGAATATTTTTTGAATGGTAATATTTTAAATTTTCATTATGATGCATATCGGACAAAGTAATTCTATAAAAATGAATGAATAGATAAGGATTTAATGTAAACAAAACATGAATCATTACAAGAATAAAATCTCAAGCAATTTTAAACGAATCTAGGAACAAAATGGCCACCAACATCGACAAAAAAACAACACGCGAACAGATAAAAAATGTACTGTTCGCGTCTTGCCCGCCAAAAAATTACGTGTAAAGGAAATTCGACTATAAATTATTCCTTTCCGACACACGTTTTCCTTATAACCGGTTGTACCGTCAAGGTCGAGTTTCAAATGCCTCAGTTTCCCAAATACATCTAGATTTCTACTCGCTTTCCCGCGGAACGAAGGTCGATTACTCATTCTTAAAACACTTAAGATATCAATTTTTACCTTCATTCGTTCAGCGTTAGGGCATAACCACACAAATAATAAGCTGTGTTGTTATGCTTTAATAAAATATTTTGTAGCTGTGACATCTGTATTAATCATAAAGTTTATGAGATCTCGCTGTTTTAATGTATTTAATGTAAATAATTATAAGAACACTTTCCCTTCGAACTAAAATTACGCGATAAAAGAATATAAAAACACTATTGTATCTTAAATGCAAGGCTGTGTAAAAAAATAATCAAGTCATTTTTATTAGTTTTACGGATACAAACATACTATATACGGAACATCCCTTTTTACATAACGAAATTAGATTAAAATTGTTACCTTTTACCTATATACCTATATTTTAATTCGTTAAATGTACCTAATAACAGGAGAAATTAAATAATGTGAAAATATAGAATTAGTTGAGCAAAAAAAATTTGTAGTTTCACGAGTTGAATTGTTATGAAAATATGTTAACCATAGACAAATATTTTGCGCCTAATTGTATGATACAAAACACTGAAACAGTTTCGTGACAGACTAAAAATACATATTTGTCAATGATACATGTTAGCACAGACTATAATCATCAAATTAAACAAATCTAGAACTTTGTCCAATTCTAACCTTTAATTAACTGACCAAATAATGTGACCCTTGGTGCTCATATAAACTCATCGTAACCGTGGTTCAAGGCATAATGGCATTTTGATTGACTTATTACGAGGTGCTAAGGAGCATATTTGCTTGTTTTGTACTAAGCAAAGTAATAAATCTTTGTAGTAGGAAGATATTAAGCAATTTGGTTATGTAAATAAATATTAAGTTAATTACATAACAGTTATGATCTATATCTATTTAAATGAAATGCAGGAAGTATTTAGTTATGATAAAAAGTATTTTACAATTTACGGTATTTTGTAGATATATTTAAATGAAATTAAAATACGAAACGTGAGGTCTAAGTAAGCTACTGACGTCTGAGACCGTATATATCGCAACCCATTATTGTCCCACTGCTGGGCACGGTCTTCTCTCGGAATGAAAGAGTTTTAGGCCATAGTCCACCGCGCTAGCCAAGTGCGAATTGGTGGACTTCACACACCTCCGAGAACTTTTTTTTAAGTACTCTCAGGTGTGTAGGTTTCCTCACGATGTTTTCCTTCACCGAAAAGCAGTGATGATTAATCTCTAATACGCACATAAATCAGTGGCGCCTGGGTTTGAACCTCGGACCTTCCGATTGAGACGGCAAGTTTCAACCAGGCTATCACTGCTCTGAAACCATAGTACGAGATATTACCTCGGAACAGTCACTGCTTACGTTTACAGTTTGCAAAGTACGAAGAAAACAAAACGAAAACGTAGGTACAATGTAAGTTGCAATATATTGACGAAAACGAGCAATTGTATTTGTAGAAACTAGGCTAGAACTTGTAGAATATCAGGTAGAACCCGTGTTCTATATGATTTTTTTATCTGACTGAAGTAGCAAACGAGCATGCAGTCCACCTGATGGTAAGTGGTCACTGCCGCCCTTAGACATCTGTAATCAACTTCATACAGAACATGGGTTCCATCTGAAGTCAATCACAGATGCGTTGCTACTCCCGAGGACTATGATGGTCGCCTGATGTGAAAGCGTGCCGGCAACCAAACCCTTCTATCGAAACGCAAGAACTGCTTCACGCTAGAAATAGGTGTGGCGGTACATCCCCGGTTGAACTACATTGGTTGTATATTGTTATTTATGCACTGTTGTTTATTTTAATAATATTTGACGAATTAACTGATTTGTTTTTTTTATGTAATTACAATTTTCAACTTATTTTTAATTTAATATCAATTTTTAAATTATATTCTATTTCACGCTAACGTATTAGGTTAACCTGTAATGTTAGACGTAAGTTATGAGTAAATAAATAAATAAATAAATATATTACAGCGAAGGACGACATCTTGAAGAAACCTATGTATTTTAGAGAGTTGTTTATAAAAGTTTCCAAAGTTGTGTAAATTCTATCATTAGCACTTGGCTAGGCGCGATGGCCTATGGTCTAAAACTCTCTTCAAATTCAAATGGTTTATTTGTGTAAGCACAGGTACAAAGATGACATATTTCAGTTATATTATAAAACCCGATGTGCTTTGCCAATGTTGGCGTACAAATATCTGTTCAATATTTGTTTATAATTATAATGACGGTAACATTATGTAGTACCAAACATTAAAATCATTAAAATAAGTAATAGCGCCACCATAATAATTCTGTATGTTCATTAAAATAACGGGCACTGCTGGTACACGGGTCTTCTGAGAGAAGACTCGTGCCTAGCAGTGGGACAATAATGGGTTGTACCCCATAACATAACAGATTCAAGTCTTGAATACTGTTTATACTGACGACTTTGTATAGATAAAAGGGAATCTACACTACCTACTATGCTTCAAACCGATGCATTTTTATGTTACATGCATGTACTGTTATATACCGAAGGGACATACGGAAATAGGTGGCAACTGCATAGGGCCACACCATGTCATTACGACCCGGTAACGTCAAACAACTGTCCGCTGTATTCTAATAACACGTTACGACTAACGCATAGGAAATTTTAATTATACGTTAGCGTTAAATTTTTATCGTTTTTAACGAAAACCTCTCGCTTTGGGCGTACTGTTGTAGGGAAAAGTGAAATGGTGCTTGGATATTAATTAATTTATTATTTTACGACTAGGTTTACCTATTTAAACCTCTTTTTCTATTTAACGGCTGTGTTCAAATTACTTGAAAATTATTACATTTTATTTGATTTGAGAAATATTTGTGCTAAGTACTTTGGACAATATGAAGTTTAGTTTGTAATTTAAATGACGGTCAAATTTCGACGGGTGACCAGCATATATAAATACCTATGTTAATAAAAAACATTCTGTTTTTTCTAGTACCTCTAAGAACAAAGTTTCAAGTTTGTATACAAAGTCCTCGAATGGAGACCACGTCTGGGCAAAAGGAGTGCAGGCCGCCCCCCGACCAGGTGGACTGATGACCTGAAGAAGACAGCGGGTAACCGCTGGATTCAGATGGCCCAGGACCGGTCAAAGTGGCGCAGATTAGGGGAGGCCTATGTCCAGCAGTGGACTTTCAAAGGCTGATGGATGGATGGATGGATGGATACAAAGTTTCATGATAATCGATTTATTAGTTTTTGCCTAACAAACAACCTCACATCCACATTTATAATGTTCGTAGGGCAGCAGGGATTACATTACTGATGTATTTTCTATAACACTTTTGTGTATCACAGTACCAACAGAAGATACGCCAGATCTCCGTGGGCTGACCACACCTTTCTAC
Source organism: Spicauda simplicius (assembly GCA_949699795.1). Taxonomy (NCBI): domain Eukaryota; kingdom Metazoa; phylum Arthropoda; class Insecta; order Lepidoptera; family Hesperiidae; genus Spicauda; species Spicauda simplicius. The sequence continues at coordinate 6,135,533 of OX453085.1, forward strand.
GATCTCCCTTGAAGGGCCGATTGTACGATAAGATGGTACAAGTTTAGTAAACCAAAAATCGAACAGCTGGTTAACTAGTTTAAAAGTTTAAAAACGTAACGTTTTTTCAAAAACACATACAAGACGAATACACAAACACCCAGACCCAGAACATGAATTTAAACTTGTCATTCATTTCCATTGTTAAACCCATACATGACGACATAGAGGCGACATATTCAGATAGCAGTCAGTTCGGGAATAGAACCAGGGAACCATTGCGCGTCAGACCGGTATGGTAACCGCTCGGCCACGCGGGTCGTCAAAAGCTATTATTGTATAAGAAAATTGTTATAGTATAAGAAAAAGTTATAGTTATTATTGTTCACCAATTCGCACTTGGCCAGCGCGGTGGACTATGGCCGAAAACTCTCTCATTCTAAGAGAAGACCCGTGCCCAGAAGTAGGACAATAATGGGTTGACGACGTATAGTTATTATAGCTAACTATTTAAGCGCACTACTAAAGGATACCTCTTAATCGTATTAACAATGAACGGTACAAGTAATTAAAAATTATAATTTGATTCCCATACGACTATCCTTAGGTTGTTGAGTTTCATAAGATCCCTTTACATGTTTTGTTTTTTATTTCTTTAAGGGCATACAAATTTATAGGGCTTGGACAGACGAGCGACTCAAATAATCGTGTTCGTTCGTCAAAAATTAACTATAATCGTTCATATTTATTTTTAATCACCAGCAAAGAAGCTAGCCGCTGAAAAAGATAAGAGTAATTTAAAGCCAAGCTAATAAAGGTTGAAAACGAAAGGAAGCACTTGTTCTGAAATGTTATCTAGACAACAGTGTTCGATTCCCGGCCAGACAGGCATCGGAATGATGAATTGAGATTCTTGTTCTAGATCTGGGCGTTTGTGTTCGTCTTTGTGTGTGTCCACGGCACCCACGACGCAAGGGAAATCGTAGTGTGAAGCTATTAGTTTATAAAGCGTTTTTATAAGTAAAAACGTCATAGTAACAATATTAAAAAAAAACATTTTGAAGAGTTTACGAAGGTTATAATATTAAGAAGATAGTGCCAGATGACCTCGTCAAATTCATGGATTCCAGTTAATAATAATAAAAAATAAACATCCTACTTATATTTTACGTTTTATTACATATAAAAAATCTATATTATAATTAAATAACATAAATGTCTTGGAATCTATTAATTATTTTTAAAATAAAAATGATTTATCCATTAATAATGTTATCATGATGGAAAAATTATAAGACATGCATAACTTTTTATTGTTTTTACTGTTTCATTTATGACTCATTATATTTTTTGTAGTCATTGGAATTTAATAAAAACTTAAATAGACAGAGCTATATAAAATTATATTTTAGATATTTAAGTGGCAAATGAGCATGCACCTGATATTGTGTACCTGAGTTTATGTGACATTGATATACTTATTATTATTCTATCATCAAATTAACATTTTTTTTTTATTTGACTGAAGTGGCAAACGAGCATGCAGTCCACCTGATGGTAAGTGGTCACTACCATCCATGAACATCTGTAAACAACTTCTTACAGAACATGGGTTCCATCTGAAGTCAATCACAGATGCATTGCTACTCCCGAGGACTATGATGGTCGCCTCATGTGAAAGTGTGCCGGCAACCACACCCTTCTATCTAAACGCAAGAAATGCTTCACGCTAGAAATAGGTGTGGCGGTGGTACTTCCCCGGTCGAACTACACTGGTTGTACCACCTTGAATATAATACTAATATAATTGTATTTTGCACACCTTATTAGGTAGGGCATATGAAAATATAATGTTAAACTTGAGACCTATGTACTACACTATGTTCTGGAAAATAAATTGAATTTGATGGTATTTGACCATTGCCACCCAAGGAAATGTTATCAACCCCGTATAGGATGACAAATAACATATTATGATGTGCCTGAGGACTTAATTGGTTGCCTATAATATTTCAATTCCATGTTTACATTCCAATAAGCACATTAGCAGTAGCAGTTATACATGAAAAGTAGTTTATCAGTTGTCTTAAAAATGATGAAAAATGCGTTCACATTTCCGTTTGTAGACATTTATTTTCCAAAAATCTATCTTATTAACTTATAGTAAATAAAAAAGTTTTATTTTAACAATAACATTCGATTGATAGTAGTTATCAATTCGACACTATTATTTTGAGTTTTTTCTAATTAAATGTTTCACAAATATGTACTAAGCTACTTTGGTCTTGAGTTGTAAAGCGAGAGAGATCTTTCAGACTACTACGACTGTACTACTTAAAAGTCGTAGCACTATATCAAATCGAGGTCCTATGATGCACTAACCCGATGCAGAAAATGACTCACCCCACAAAAAAAAAGTTAAAATAACTTGTAAATACAATTAAAAATCGAGTCTCACTTAGAAGAAACTCAATAATAAATGGTTTAATAAAATTAAGTAAGATTTTTGCTCTGTAACGTATATTCTCTGTCCACGACAATCGCATAATCGCAAGTCTGTCCCGCCCGAGCGTTGTAAAGTGTTTTTATGCGGAGCTAAATGTTTTTGAAAGGGATTTTTATTGTTTTTAGTGCGCTCGTTTTATAGTTATCCTTTCGGTTTTTCGGTAGGCGGGCGGTGGGCGGGGTAGAATGACGCGACTCTGCGTCTGCGCTCTGCGTATTTTAATCGTGAAAGAATATTAGAGCTTGAGGGTTAAGTAAGGAATTCGAGGCGAAATTCGAGTTGCTTGGTTTTAGAATTTGGTGTATGTAATATTTCGAGGTTTATTTGAGCTTGTGAGGATATAGGGACATTTTTGACAAAAGCTTTAACCGAAGGTCAGTACAAGCGAATTTCACCACTTTCACTACAATTCACAAAGCAATTTCGTGGCTTAATAATATCGGATACATATTTGTTTAAACGCTCAACACGAAAGCTAGTGTTTTCGAGCGTGTTTCGTGGCCTCCGGGTAAAGGAGCAACCAAATATTCTGTGGCCTACAGGATAGGTACATGAAGTAGTAACGCATTCTACTCTCTTAGTCACACACAAGGACTTCTCCTGTGTCCTCCTGGTTTCTGTTATTTTCTCCTGTGTCGTAGGTACCAAGGACACACACAAAGACAAATGTACACACGCAAATAGACATAAAATACACAAACACCCAGATAAACAACCGATATCTAACTCCATTATTTAGATAGAATACACTACTACTGCTCTACTACAACGTAGTTACTATTAAAACTATACTTATTAATATCTAAGTAGTATGTACCTATTGCTAAAGCAACTGAGTCTAGGAACATAGAATTTTCCACGGGACTTGTTAAAAAACAAAGCATTGTACTAGGAACGATGCTTCAAAAATTCCTTAAGGGTTAAACTAACGGTTCAATATTTGTGAAATACAAAATGTATTTTACAAAATATAATTAGGTTTAAGTTGTCGTCAAAAATTAATTTAGGAAACAAATCTCTAGTATTACTTAAACATTTAAAACATGTGGTACAATAAGTATGGTACAAAAGAAGAGGTATCACCAGAGGTAGGTACACCTCTAATAGGTGGTAGAACCAGTGTAGTTCGACCGGGGAAGTACCACCGCCACACCTATTTCTAGCGTTAAGCAATTCTTGCGTTTCGATTGAAGGGTGTGATTGCCGGCACACTTTCACATGAGGCGACCATCATAGTCCTCGGGAGTAGCAACGTATCTGTGATTGACTTCAGATGGAACCCATGTTCTGTATGAAGTTACTTACAGATGTCCATGGGCGACAGTGACCATTTACCATCAGGTGGACTGCTCGTTTGCTACTTCAGTCCGATAAAAAACTTTTAGGTGAGGTTACCATCATAGTCCTCCGAAAAGCAACCCATCTGTTCTTCACTTCAGATAGAACCTTTGTTCTATATGAAGTTACTTACAGACATCAGATTAGACGAATGTTTACTACTAAAATCACATAAAAATATATTGCTCAAACAGACACTTTCATTAAAATCATATAACATTTCAAAAGACAAATGTCCATGATACTTAGTTTTTGTACTTACAATAAATCATAATTATAATTATAAAGATATAAAATTAATGAATACATTATATTTATTATACATTATATTTTTTTATTCAGCATTGTATAACTTTGTAGTTTCATATGGTAGCAGTAATATAGTGTTTTGACGTGTTCATAATGTGAGCAGTGGATTTTTTCATATTTATTTATTAACAACAAATCACAGCTCTTAAATTGAAAAAAAGACACAATCTTACAGACTAAACATACAGCCAATTATGGATATTTGCATCATAATATAGGTAGTGATCCACCCTGGCTTCGCATAGATATAATGTGGGTAAATTGCTTAAGGTAACTAAAGAAATTTCTTATTGATAAGGATAGGTACTGTGTCTATATATTAATACGTGAAGCAAAAATTTGTACGTGTAAATAGCTTTCCTTTTTTTATATATAATCGGTGTTCTATGCTGGTTTGTTTGTAACACTTCGAACGTCGTCAACTCATTATTGTCCCACTGCTGGGCACGTGACTTATCTCGGAATGAGAGTTTTAGGCCATAGTCCACCCCGCTGGCCAAGTGCGAATTGGTGAACCTCACACCTTCAAGAACTTTTTTTTAAAGAACTCTCGGGTGTGTAGGTTTCGACGAAAAGCAGTGATAATTAATTTGTAATAAGCACATAAATCAGTGGTGCGTGCCTGGGTTTGAACCTTAGACCTCCCGATTGAGAAGGCAGGTTTCAACTATTAGGTTATCACTGCTCTACACTTCCAACAATTAACGTTATATTCCTATGGTTGCCGGCACACTTTTATATGAGGAGACCATCTTAGTCCTCGGGGGTAGCAACGCGTCTGTGATTGACTTTAGATAGAACTTCACGTTCTATATGAAGTTGTTTACAGGAGTCCATGGGCAGCAGTGACCACTTACCATTAATTCAATCTTATAAAAAAAACGTCAACGATACTAGGAATACAATTATTATTTCATAGGACGTCTTACTTTTAACTCTCGTTGAACATCATAATTATCATGACTTAGAAGTTTCGAGATTCGATTTTAGGCAAAAAATAAACAAAATTACGAGTAAAGCTTGTCTTAGGTTTTATATTAGAACCTAGTTTTATAGTAACAATTTAATTGCAAAACTCAATTAATCTACAAAGAAAATGAAGGCCTTGTCCAAGTGCTTTGAAATAATTTATAGTAACGTTATTTGGATTTGAATCTACGACTTTTAAATTTAATATAACTGGTGAATAAACTAATAAAAAAGATAAAATAAGTCGTACAATGCCCCAACACTAAACAACATCGTAACATGACCCCATCACTAGCAGGGGTGTGTCCGGACTTCGGGCCATTGTTTTGTCTGTCTGTAACGCCGACATGAAGACAATATATACATATGTATAGGGCATGGGAAGGTTCTTTGAAAGTTGTAAGACGGTAGTTATATGTAAAGAATAAGTCTTAGTAAGTTTTTAAATAAAGACTTCTTTGACGACCCGCGTGACGCAGCGGTTACCATACCGGTCTGACGCGCAATGGGTTCCGGGTTCGATTCCCGGCCAGACAGATATTTAAATGATGAGATTAGATTCATGTTCTGGGTCTGGGTGTTTGTGTATTCATCTTGTGTGTGTTCATGGTACCCACGACACAGGAGAAAATCCTAGTGTCGGGTTATGAGTGTAGAAAGCGTGTTAAAACTGCTGTTTGGGTGTATATGAGTCAGTTGGGTGTATATTAGCAGTTTCATTTCATCACTCAGATAATATGTATCTAACCGGGGATCAAACCCAGAACCCACCAGATATCGTGACCGTTTATACAAGTAGAAAGAGGGTTCTTTCGAAGTCTAGCCAAATACCGATACATCTTCTTAATTTTTTTTTCCAAATGCGATGATGAATACAATTCATCCAAATTAATTTACTTACTAATAAATTTATTTAAAGTTAACGATCTTTCGAAATCGAGTTTCAATAAGGAAAGTATTGAAAGGAACGTTTGATAAAATCTTTCAACAACATTGTTTACTTATCAATTATTTTTGTTTAAATTAACTTTGTTATGGAGAAAGTTAGATCGCAATCAACCATAACTGTTTAAAATATTTTTTATAATAATAAAGTAGCAAACGAGCATGCAGTCCACCTGATGGTAAGTGGTCACTGCCGTCCATGGACAACTGTAATCAACTTCATACAGAACATAGGTTCTAACAGAAGTCAATCACAGATACGTTGCTACTCTCGAGGACTAAGACGGTCGCCTCATATGAAAGTGTGCCGGCAACCACACCCTTCCACCGTAACGCAAGAAATGCTTCACGCTAGAAATAGGTGTGGCGGTGGTACTTCCTCAGTCGAACTACACGGGCTCTACCACGTGTTAAAACACCTATTTATCGTAGGTTAGTACTTAAAGTATAAGTTAGTACTTAATAATTACTAATACTAAGTACTAATATATTTAAATCGACATATGATAAACGAAAAAAGCATTTTTCGTTACAATTGTAAAATGAAATAAAATGTCTAAAAAATAATATTTTTTTTTGCAAGAAAAAACTAGCTACTAACTGTATCGATCATAAATTAAAAAAGTTCTTACTCTTAGTATTAGAACAATAAAACGCACACAAAAGGCCACAGACTAAAAACGCGCGCAAAAAATATAAAAACCCGAATATTACAAACCAAAACGCTGGGTGTCGGGTCTCGGGGCGATCAGATGCAGCGATACGAATAATTACAACTTACCACTCACTATTATCAAGTAGCAGGCCTTTCATATTTTACAAAATGGATTCAGAACGGTCGTGTAACTTGAATATTTATACTGTGGATTTATTGCGCTGATTTATGTTGTGTGCTGCCCGAAAATTTTGTTTGTGTTTTGTGTAAAGATTTTATTTTTTCTATGGGATGAAGGGCGAATTGGCGCCAATTTATTCGTTATATGTTTTTAAAATAGTGACGTCTTTGCTTCTGCTTCCTGGGTTTTTGCCGTTACTATTTTAGTAACCTGATTGGTTACTTGTTTTTCAAATAATATTTAATTGTAGAAATGGTCATAATTATTATTGTTTAGTAAAAAAGAGCATTTTGGTTTAAAAATATGAATCCCGAGTTAGGTTTATATACGTTTAAAAAGTATTTTTTGCCCAATTTCAAAGTAAAAAAACAATTAACCATGTTTATCATAAATACGATTAATGCCCCATAATCATAATAATACTTAGACATAGCTGCCATCCAAATATACAATTTATACACCGACACTTCCCAAAAATAAAAAGGCAAACATGATTCACAATAAAAGCGAAAACTTGAAAAATTAGGACGGGACGAAGGGATACGAAGGGACGGTTCAACATGCCTAAAAAAGTTTTCATTTCATATTTACGTACATATAAACAGTATACATATACTTCATGAAGCATTTGGTGACGATGACGCGTCCAAACCAATAATTGTTCACTGAACGCCTCACGTTTTCACAAACTAAAACCAACTTAAAATTCCAGAAAAATGCGGCTTATCCGACGACCCAGGCCTCCGAGTGAACGGCAAAGGCAAGAAGATGCGGAAGCCCAGGACGATATACTCCAGTCTCCAGCTCCAGCAGCTGAACAGGCGGTTCCAGCGGACGCAGTACCTCGCGCTGCCGGAGCGCGCTGAGCTCGCTGCTAGTCTCGGTCTGACGCAAACACAGGTAAGTTGGTATTGATACCCAGTACAAGTACCTAGTACTAGTACCTGGTACATGTACTAGTACCTAGTACTAGAACCTGGTGCTAAGTATTGGTGCCTGGGTCTGACGCAATCACAGGTAAATTGGTATTGTTACCTAAGTACGTAATACTATGTATTGGTACCTAGATCTGTAAAAACTTTGTCCATAATGCATTGTTTTTAATAATTTGACTCAGACGTAACATTAGTTTTTTTATTGAATAAAAAAACCCAAATAAATAAAACGTATACAACCAAATGGCCACAGACTTAAAAATACAAGTATATACTCTGTGTGTATAGTTCAATAACAAGATATAATATTCAGCATGAAAGCCGGTACTGCACCGGCGTATCGTCTTTCCGATGTCAGATGTAAGGAATGCGTCGGAAAATTACCTCCGTGTGAATACTTTAAGGAATACTTGTTAAGTAATGCGATAAAACGCAGTGTGAATCTATCTTAATAGTTGCAAATTTATTTTTATATTTAATCGATTGATATGACGGTATGAAATAATCTTTAAAATATTTTTAAAGTTATTCCCATCGGTTTCTCAGAATAATAAAAAAATATCTTCAATTGATATTTGATCGGACTTAAATATCTCTAATTCCTCTTTCAGTTTTATTTCGTTATTACCCATAAAACATTTTCAGAAATCTCAAATAGGAAAAAAAACCTTCAATAATATTTAATGTTTGTTAACGTATATGATTCGACTGGGGAAGAACCTCCACCGATACACCTATTTCTAGCGTGAAACGGTTCTTGCGTTTCGGTGAAAAGGTGTAGTTACCGACATAGTTTTTTAAAGCAACCATCTTAGTCCTCGAGAGTAGCGGGTCTGTTATCTTCAGATAGATAACCTGCTCTAAATAAAGTCGCTTACATGGCATGGCAGTTACCGTCTCCCATCAGATTAACTGCATGCTCTTTCGCTACGTTAATTAAAAAAAATATTACCCATGAAATACTTTAGTAAATCTTTTTGACATACGAAACATATTTAATCTTACTAACAAATTTCAATCGTCACTAAAAATTAATGGCTACCTTATTTTTTATTTGAAACGAGAATAAAAAAATGGCATCGCACTAGAATCCACACGGTAATTATGTCGCACACCATATAATTAGACAAAATGGACGTTCACTAGTTTTTTCTTATCTCGAACCTGAAATAGACTCTAAGGTGTTAGAATAGAATAAAGAGTCGTGTCAATATTATTTATCAGTTACAAGACTATAATTACAAGTTTTTTAATGTCGCGATAGTGGCATTCCGACCGTAATAATTTAGTGTTCTTTTCTTATCGTTAAATATTTAAAAAATAACAGCTTTATTTTTGTCCAACTTTTATATACCTACCTGTTTAAGAAAAAAAACTTGTCGTTGAAAAAATTAACTTAAAATTATGATACATCGTGTAAAACAAAACACTGTTTGTTATTATAAACCTGCGAGAAACGAGAATTTTGCCGCCAATTACAAATTATTTTTAGGTAAATATGACAACAGTATGTAAAGTTACGTAAGATGAATACTATATTAGTAAATAAATGAATGATTTTATTAAAAAAAAAAACATTTTTGCTTTAATACATTGTTATAAGACCCATAAGACCACTTGTTTTACAGAAAGAAAAGAAAAAAAAAATGCTTTCAGAACTAATATTTTTATTTAGAACACGCATTCGTTCGCACATTTCTTGATTTGATAAATTCAATAAAATAAAATATAATAATACATTACTCTTAATATATTTTACTTAGGTACTATATTACTGGTATAGGTACTGAGAAATAGAATCTAATTTCGAAGATTATGGAACAAATTAACATAAAAAGCAAGAGAAAAAAATAAAAAATACGTTAGGCAATTCTCGATATTTTAATTTAGTTCTAAAACATTTATTCATTTATTTCTGAGCATACGATCGCACCAATTTTACGTTTTGTTTTCATTTTTACAGAACAAAGATAAAAAATACTTTACTATTAGTTAACTTTACAACATTTTATTTCACCTTTTCATTTATTTATGGTACATTCGCGCCAGTTTATTTTTTTCTATTTATACCTAATAAAAATAAAATAATAAGATATATAAAAATATTAAGAAATTTATTAAAGATACATACTATTACTCAGTAAACATTTTATTTTACTTTTTTCTTTATCTATGGTACGTTCGCGCCAATTTTAAGTTTATTTTTTTCTACGCAACAAAGACAAAAAATACTATGTCTCAATTTATAACATTTTAATTTACTTTTTCCTTTATCTATGGTACGTTCGCGGCGAGCACAGATAACGCAACAGTGAAGTCGTGGCAGATTGATTCGTCATGTGTCACCATGCAGAATGAATAATCGTTCTCGTAGCCGATAGTGTGGTGGGAGCTTTAGAAGGCATAGACTAGGCGGGTTGAAAATGTATATAATATTTGGAAATATATAGTAATATTAATATGGATTAAAAATTGATTTATTAATTTGAAAATGACGAGATAATAACTTATTGTTTTACAAATAAATACATACAGATAAACTTATACCTATGAAACGTCAATTTTATTCATTTCGTGATAATTTAATTTTGTTCCGAGGAGATAAAATAGAGTATATTTTAGTTCTTTTTTAAATTACAAATTGGTAATACTTACTGAATTTTATTTCAATTTACTTGTAGAATTATGAAGCAAATAAAATTTATATAAATTATATTTAAGATATTTTATTTCAATCATTTATAATGATGTCTTATTAAATATAGGTATTATTACATATTGATACCATTTCAAAATAAACGTAGAAAATTCTTTACATTTAATAAGCCTTTTGCTATAAAAAAATACTTTATGGAAATAAAAAAGCAATCACATAAAAACGTTATGGCCAGTTTTCCTATTTTTTATTTTTAGTTTTTATTCTGATTTCCTTTATCGTCGCATCAGAATATAAATGACTACATTATTATTCATTATAGGTATAAAAGATTATAAAATATTTAAGGCTTATGTAAATTAATACGTTTTAATAAACATATTCATAAACAGAAACTATTGTGAAATTCCGTAACTATGTCTATAATAAATGAACAGGTAAAAATACAAGGAAAAAATATATTGTAAAATAATATAGATAAAACAATACGTAATCTAGTATTTTTATAATTATTCCTTTGTTTTGATATCTAACTTCCACAAGTAGTCATATGATCAAGATTGTCTATGGTTTCAATAATTATTTTTTTTATTTCATTTTAATCAAGTCATAAAGTTCTTCCCGTCAAAATAAGTAAAGAAATGTGTTTCTTATTTATACAATAAAATTAACAATTATGTAAAACATAACTTGAAGGAAAGAGGCCACCTAAAAACAGGTGGTAACATGTCGATTTATTTTTTTCTATCGTAAAAACATTTTGAATATTATTGTCCCCAAATGTTTCTTATAAGGTTATTCCTGTTTTACCACAACTAGGTCATAAACTGTGTATTTACCAAATTTCAGCGAAACCTCAACAATTTTTGATTGAGAGAGTAACAAACACACATACATACTCACAAACGTTTGCATTAATAATATTAATAATATAACTTGAATGGAAAAATCTTAAGAACAGATGCCTGCATGTCCATTCATTTCTTTTATATTTGTAAAAAGTCTGAACACAATTACGCCTATTTCCTAGTGGCGTATTCCGCGTCTTAACCCGTTTCGGTCATAGTTACGACGGTATTGGGTATCTTATGTTTTATTCTAGGTCATAAACTGTGTGTGTGTCAGATTTAAGCGAAATCTGACTTGTAGTTTTTGCGTGAAAGCGTCACAAACAAACTCACATTCACATTTATTATATTAGTAGGGATTTTTTTTAATGTTCTACAAGGAAAGTAAGAAGTAAATGAAAGTAACTGCCACCGGGCTTTTTTTTAATGTAATTGGCCCTACTTTTGCAAAAACGAGTTTTCCTTCTAATATTATTAAAAATGTTAATGTTTTAATAATATCATATTAAATTATTAAATTATTTTGTGCAAAATTGTAAATAGTTTTTTATTAATAATATCTTTTTTTTCTTAAAACTGTCGTTGTGTGGGTTGATTCTGTTTTGCATAGGTCCAATTTAAAAACAAATTCTCATCCTAAACACACAAAAAAATATATCAACAGATTTTTATTTCAAACATCATCGAAAAGAAAATATACACATAGCTTCATTACTTCCTACATCAATAACTGTCTATCCGTTCGTACGTCTGTACGTAACGGGATAAAAAGTAATATAAAGTTAATTTTATTATAATTTAATATTTCTCAGTTATTGTCTGAGCTCGCTTTGATGAGCCCGCGAGTGATTGAAGATGGCTGTCGGCCTATCGAATGTTTTATCGATAATTGATTACAAATATCGATAATCGATAAGAAAATATTAATAAAATTTAATTGTATGTTGTGAAATGTTAATATAAGCAGGTAGAAATAACGAACAGTAGTTTAAAGTCGAAAAGATTTTTATTAGTTTTTTAACAAAGAAATTTTATAGTTGAAAAACTTTAATAATACAAGAAAGAACAAAAAAATAATTTAAAGTTATGTCAGTCACCAAAAAGGTAACTTTATTGTTTTTAATGCCTTAATTAAATTCAATGAACTTATTAAAGTAGTTATAGTATAAAACAATATGAAAGTAGTTATTATATAAAACAATTTTGTATTGTATAAAACAAATTGTATATTAGGAAATGTTCATATAAGCAGGTACAAAGAACGAACGGTAGTTTTCAGTCGAAAAGATTTGTTAGTTTTTGTAACATAATTTATTTATAGTTGAAAAACTTTATAAATACAAGAATGAATAAAAAGGAAAACAAACAAAGTTATGTCAGTCACCGAAAATGTCACTTTATTGTTTATAATGCCTTAATGAAATGCAATAACTTTAATAAGTACTTAGTTATTGTTAAAACAATTAAATAACATTATATCCCTGCAATCTATCAATGCTTAAATATAAGGGATATATTTTTATTCAGATAAAAATCAGATAAAAAGCATAGATTAAACAAGGCCAATCAATCATGCGATTCTATCAATCACAAAGTTAACGCAACACTTTTTTACTATTTAAAAAAATCGTATTGATATTAATCGATATCCATCACATCACTATAGAACCTCTATTTCCTATCACTTGATTCGATTCCACGTTATGAAAAAAAATGGGAATAGAGTGCGATAGAGCTATATCCGTCTCCCTCTCACAAAAACGAACTTAATAGTCTGTTGCTACATTACTTGAACTTAATCGAAGAAAAATGGCTGCTATTTGTAAAGTGATAGAGTCTTTTAAAAGCAATTTTATAACGCCGAGATACAAGGTAGAATAATTCTTATCATCTCGTAATAAGGCATAGAAAGAACCCGCCATTTTTTGTCACAGACAATAAATCTTGGCATTTGTCTCTAGGTGCTGTTTACGATCTATTGTCTCTAAGTTTATTCTAATTTTAAAATTACGTTTTTCCCTTTTTATTTCAACGGGATTGAAGTGATAAGGTCATATTTTTTATCTGTGGCGGCTTTTAAAAGAATCGCATGATTGATTGGCCTTGTTTAATCTGTGCTCTTTTTATCTGATTGAAGTAGCAAACGAAAATGCAGCCCACTTGATGGTAAATGGTAACTGCCGTATGGACATCTGTAAGCAACTTTTTTTATCTGACTGAAGTAGCAAACGAGCATGCAGTCCACCTGATGGTAAGTGGTCACTGCCGCCCTGCGACATCTGTAATCAACTGCATACAGAACATGGGTTCCATCTGAAGTCAATCACAGATGCGTCGCTACTCCCGAGGACTATGATGGTCGCCTCATGTGGAAGTGTGAACTTCAAATAGAATACGGGTTCTATGTAAAGAGTGATCACAGAGTTGCTACTTCCGAAGACTGAGAGCCTCGTATGAAGTGTGTGTGTGTGGTTGCACACCCTTCCACCGAAACGCAAGCAATGCTTCACGCTAGAAATACGTGGCGATGGTACTTCCCCGATCGAACTACACTGGTTCTACCACCGTAAAATAAGGTGGTTAAGGATTAGTTTTGAGTAATTAAACTGAAATACCTATACTTCTTACTTCAAATAGTTTTAAAAACAAAAAATGTAATTAATTACTTACGTAACTTTAACAAGAAGTAATAAAAAATGCTAAATACTATTTTTGCTACTTACATTTCCGTAACAAAATAACCGCTTACCAAATTTGTCAATTTTTATAACGATAATGTTTTAACCAAAAATATGTGAAATGAAATGAAATGTCTTTAATTTGCATAGGCCTTCGGGGGCGATTACACATTGTCAGTTACATATCGGTACTTCAAAACAAAAGGGCCACAACTCGAATAGACCTAATTGTACAGGAGAGCCATTTAAAGTTTTGAAAATCAGTTCTTGTATAATTGCTCTGTAAATTTAAATCAGAAAAATATGTGTTATACCCTGTTAGAAAGGTATTTTTATTCTTCTTTTAATGGTTAATTCGGATATGGTTTTTTTTACTAAAAAAAAAGTTCTAAAAAATAAGTTGAATATTTTTGATTTGTGGCCCTTTTGTTATAAAGTAGCGATATATATATATTTTACACTACCACCGGATCGGAACACGACCTCAACTGAGAAGATCCGGCAAGAAACTCAGCGAGTTTGTCTTTTTTTTGTATATCTTGTAGAATTGAAAACTAAGCGCTCCAACTACATCAAGGTTATTGACCTTTTAATTAATTTTGATTATTTTAACGTCATATATGAAAAAGATAAAAACAAAACGCATTGTTTAATTTTGACCCGACTGTATAATATTTGCGTTTTAAATTGTTATTAATCAATCCAAGTACGATATAATATCATAACAATTCTTCAAGTCAAAATATTTTTTGTTTTTAAACGTATAATATCGCGGCATTGATGCATCACTACATAGTATAAAACAAAGTCGCTTCCCGCTGTCTGTTCCTATGTATGCTTAAATCTTTAAAACTACGCTACGGATTTTAATGCAGTTTTTTTAATAGATAGAGTGATTCTAGACGAAGGTTTCTATGTATAATACATGTATAATATAGTGGAAAAACACTGATAATTTTAGATTTTTGACTTTTAGGCGGAACGAAGTTCTCCGGGCAACTCAAAAATTACAGATCTTTATTATAACTTAATCTATGTTCTCCAACACTTTTTAATATTTTCGATGTACAAACATACATAATTATTATATTAATACGTGAAGCAAAAATTTGTGACGGATTTTTAAGTAATATGCCGCGGACGGATTAGTATGAAATTTTGCACGGTTATAGTGGACGTAGAGAAGGAGTGCAGAATGTTAATATTTTTTTCAAATAACGCATATATCATACATAAAATCAACTAAAAAAACATTACACACACTACCATGCATTTGTCACAAACACATATGTACTTAGTAAATGAAATAGAACATTCAATGTCTTACTATGAAAAGACACAACGTCAAGAATGTCAGATGACATTTGATTTGAAATAAAGAAATATTCGTACTAATTTGTACAATATGAAGTTTAGTTAGAAGATGCGACGGGCGACTAGTATTAATAAATTTCTCCACGATTGTACCATAAATGTCACACAGTGAAAGTTTGATCTGATATCGGGAATATTTATAATTTACCTCTTTATTGGACACTTTTTGTCGATTTGACCTTTTCAGTTTTGACACTTGGTTTCACAAGATAATAAATTAATATAAAATACCCAGTAACTCTTTTTTAAAAGATATATAAAATAATTTCGTTTATTATTGGATAGTGTTTTCATTTTTATAAGACATTATTTTATCTAAAATCAAGTTGCATATTACAAAACTTAAAAAAAAAAACTTAAAATATGCTTTCTACACTCATAGCCCCACAGTAATGAATACAATAAAAGTATTATCTGACTGAAGTAGCAAACGAGCATGCAGTCCACCTTCTGCTAAGTGGTCACTGCCGCCCATGGACATCTGTAATCAACTACATACAGAACATGGGTTCAATCTGAAGTCAATCACAGATGTGTTTCTACTCCCGAGGACTATGATGGTCGCCTCATGTGAAAGTGTGCCAAAGAGTACATACGATTTTTTTAATTTGCATTCTATTTGTTTTGTTTGTTTTAAATGACTTATTTTTAGAGACATTTTAACCGAACTTTTCAGATCGTACCAGGTTCTTATAATTTTTTAATTTACTGTACTAAATTTGAAGTCTATGAATCGTATATTAGCGCTACCATCTACACATGTTTTCCTGGATTAATTTTAGTTTATAGCTCAGTTAAAGAGCTAAAAGCAGTTTTTAAAATGTTTTTTTAATTCTTATTTTATGATTGTCTGTTTGTTTACATTTGTATATTAAGCTAAGTCTTCTTTTGTAATATGAATGTCTTAGATTTTTAAAAATTTCATCTGTATTACAAACATAGTACAAAAAAATATAAATAATACATTTGCGTCTTGGAATCTTCGAAACGAATTTCAACTGAGATTTTTTATAACTTATACCTATATTAAACATTACGTTTTTCCAAAAGTTAACGACAGCAACCTTTAAACTTTTAGTTTTGGGATAAAAATAAACAAAAACATAACATTTTGTTTTGTTTCTTTATCCTACGTTAATTCGAGGAGCATTTTTCTAAATACAACAAAAAAAAATAATATAACCATTAAAACAAAACAAGAAAGAAAAATGGCGTTCCCGCGTAAAATGACATTGACATACGGAAGTCGATTTTTCCAACCAAACAAAAAGCAAAGATAATTCCCGCGTAATGCCAAAACTAGCCACACGGAACCCAAACAGAAAATACATCTTAGAGCATTCGTAGTGGCCACTTGGTCATTCGTCACAGCCTTATAATACAAATTAAGCCTCTACCGCTTCCATCCATCATCATTTCCTTTGACGTGCTGATCACAAATGAGTTTTTTCGTCACACCTCGCATGCGGTGTGCCTTTACGTTTTTTGCATCTAGCCTGTGCTTTGGGAGCACCCTTTCGAAAACTACGTATTTTTTTTTATTCGGTTCAGATGGTAATGTTTTTGAGCGTATGTACGATATCCATTCTTTAGCTCGCTCTATCTTGTTAAGGGGCCGTTGGATAGTTCAAATGTTCAAATATTACGTAAGCAGATTTATTAAAACTAGTCACCCGTAGCATCGGCCGAAATTCGACCGTAATTTAAATTAAAAATCAAATGTCATCTGACATTCTTGACGTTGTGTCTTTTCATAGTAAGACATTGAATGTTCTATTTCATTTACTAAGTACATATGTGTTTGTGACAAATGCAAGGCAGTGTGTGTAATGTGTTTTTAGTTGATTCTATGTATGAAAAATGCATTATTTGAAAAAAATATTAACATTCTGCACTAAAAATGTATTATTTGTACAGTATTGTAAAAAAGTAAATAACTAGCGATGACGTAATCATTATCTAGACCCCCCTACCCCCCATGTCATCCAAAATAAGCAAAACAAAGACGCCCCATCCCCACTAGTGCTTACGTGATACTTGAACGGCCCCTAACATAGGAATTTTAATTTATTTAGAGATTGTATAACTCGTTTTTCTCTATTTGGTTAGTAGTTGTTTTTTGTAATTATAATAATTTAATTAATTCGACTTGTCCACAAATTCGCACTTGGCCAGCGCGGTGTACTATGGCATATAACTATCTCATTCTGAGAGAAGACCCGTGCCCAGCAGTGGGACAATAATAATAACGAGAGAATTAATTTGAAAAATTTTAATTAGTTCATTTTCAAACTATAGTCTTTTTGAAGTACTAAAATTTATTAATTTTTAGCAGGAAAATTTACTAAAGTCGTGAGTACCATGGAAAAACACAAGACGAATACACAAACACCCAGACCCAGAACATGAATCTAAACTCATTCAGATACCTGTCTGACCGGGAATCGAACCCGGGACCCATTGCGCGTTACCGGAAACTCCGCCACGCAGGTCGTCATTACATTTGTACTGCTAAGATACGATTTCTGTTCATTTGTCTGTTCGTCACAAAACAACATTGTAATACAATTTAATTTTTAATTGCTAGGGGACATATAAAGAATTGTTGAACCGTATCGTCCAATTAAGGTTAATGGTTTTCAATTGGTTATTTTCCAATTGACTTTCCAGTATTGTGGAGATCGTACAAACAGACATTGTTAGATATATCTACGTTTGTTTCTAGCGTTTTTTATATTGAAGCAAACGAGCTTACAGTCTAGCCGATTGTAAGTAGACACTGCCATGGACAACTGTAAGTAACTTCATATTGAACATGGGTTCTATCTGAAGTCAATCACAGATGCGTTGCTACTCCCGAGGACTATGATGGTCGCCTCATATAGGTGTGCCGGCAACCACACCCTTCCATTAAAACGCAAGGACTGCTTCACGCTAGAAATAGGTGTGACGGTGGTACTTCTCCGGTCGAACTAGTTCTACTGTAGAACTGCGGTCACTTTTAAATGAGGTGACCATCTTAGTCTTCGGGAGTAGCAACGCGTCTAATTGACAGGTTGAGCCAATGTTCAATATGAAGTTGCTTACAGTTGTCCATGGGCGGCAGTGACCACTTACCATCACGTGGACTGTAACTAAAGCTGCGGAAATAACCTAGTTATAAATGTAGTCAATTCTAGTCAGTTCATAGTAATATCAGGTGTCTACTTATAAATACTCGGATAATAAGTAATAATTAAATCTATATGACTCCTTATATGGTTAACTTGCAACATAATTAACTTAGTCATGCGCACGTGTCTTTTTTATAAAATATAGATAGATATAGCAAATGTGCATGCAGGTTACCATATAGGTCAGACACAATGGGTTCCGGGTTCGATTCCAGGTTAGACAGGTATCTGAATGAGTTTAGTCTTGTTCTGGGTTTGGGTGTTTGTGTTGTCTTTGTGTCGATGGCACCCACGATAAAGGAAACTTGAGGCTAGTTGTCACATGTCTAAGAGTCTCCAAAAAATGTTCTCAATGGTGTGTATAGTACCTATACCAATTCGCACATAGCCATCGCGGTGGACTACGGCCAAAAAGTCTCTTATCTGTGAGTAATTAATGCCATGTAATGCCTGCGATTCGAACCTGGGACTTCCCTTTCACAATGTACTTAAAACGCTTTTATCTAATATATAAAATTCTCGTGTCACAGTTTTTGTTGCCATACTCCTCCGAAACGGCTTGACCGATTTTTACCAAATTTTATATGCTTACTAGCTGTCCCGACAAACGTTGTTTTGCCATATAAAAAATAAAAAAAATGTTAAGGGTGGACAACCCTTAAGGGATATGAAAAATAGATGTTGGCTGGTTCTCAGACCTACTGAATAAGCATATAAAATTTGGTAAAAATCGGTCAAGCCGTTTCGGAGGAGTATGGCAACAAAAACTGTGACACGAGAATTTTATATATTAGGTTCAGTAGGTATGAGAATCGGCCAACATCTATTTTTCGTACCCCTTAAGGGTTGTCCACCCTTAACATTTTCTTTTATTTTTTATATGGCAAAACAACGTTTGTCGGGACAGCTAGTATCCTAATAAAATAATGACAGATAAGGCCTAAATAATTATGATAATTTTAACGTAGGAGTACCCAGCCACCGTATAAATAGCAATGTCGAAATTAGCATAAAACATTGTTTCTTTGATGCGCAAAGCATGGGAAAAGGACTTGTTTATCTAGAATTACCGTGGAATACAGAAATATATGTAAACATCTAGACACCGTATGGAAAATATTGACAAAAAGAGTGATATTAAAGGTGATAGCACCAGTGTAGTTCGACCGAGGAAGTACGCCACACCTATTTCTAAATTTCTGGAACCCAACATGGGTTCCAGAACTGTATGTAGTTGATTACAGATGTCCCATGGTCGGCAGTGACCACTTACCATCAGGTGGACTGCGTGCTCGTTTGCTACTTCAATCAGTTAAAAAAATATATATTTCTGGAAATATTGTGAATAAGCGTTAAAAATGTAACTTAACTTTAAATCGTAATAACTTATGATTAAATAGATTGATTTTTTGTTGTTTTCTTTTTGTTCTAATTCTTTGAGATACCTTTTGAAAATCCTCTTGTCTGGGTGTTTATGTAATTTTTATGTGTGTCCTTGATGTGCAATATACCTTAAAAAGGCTCATTTTGATCTGTAAGTGTAAAAAACGCTATATTTATTATAATAAATAAATGTGTTGACAACTGTAAAAGAAACATTTTCATAATGTGACACAATAAAAGTAAGACAAAACGGCTATGACACAATTTTACACCATCTACTCAATTTCAATATTCTAAATGTATCGTACTTTACGTACTGTTTTAATTATCAATGACAAGAGTTTTGCATGTTTAAATATTCTAATTAAACGTAATTACAGTAATGTACCCAAAAAATTGCGTGCGCACATTTTTGCATTAATTTTCCAAGTTTTTACTAAAACGTAGGCAATATATCAAATACTATTTTATATTCGCAAGTCTGTTTTTTTGTGCGTAAGAAATAGATTTTTGGTATACAAAGTTGCACAAATATGTAATTGGTGTTTTTATCTGACTGAAGCAAACGAGCAGTCCACCTGATGGTAAGTGGCCACTGCCGCCCATGGACATTAATCAACTACATACAGAACATGGGTTCCATCTGAAGTCACAGATGAGTTGCTACTCCCGAGGACTATGATGGTCGCCTCATGTGAACGTGTGCCGGCAACCACACCCTTCCATCGAAACGCAAGAAATGCTTCACGTTAGAAACAGGTGTGGCGGTGGTACTTCCTCAGTCGAACTACACTGGTTCTACCACCTTGAGAAGTGTCTCACTACCGGGATTACATAGCTTTATATCTGTACTTCTAATGAAAAAAAGTGCAAGTCTGATTTTTTAAAAATTGATTTCTTTTGACATTTAAAAAAAAAAGCGGAGATTATAATATGAAGATTTGTCGATCATTTTCGAAAAACTTTTATAAAAAAGCACAACTATTGATAGATCCACGCTTTTGTATAAAATATTTAAAAAATGCAATTTGGGCAAATTTGTCACTCGAAATAGAGAAATTGTTTTAAAAGTTGGTATTATAAATATAGCATACACATTATAAATAAACATTTTTAGACAAAATATGTGGCAATAGTGTTTTTTTTATTATCGTATATTTTTTTATAAAAGCGCCTTAAACATGTATAGAAAGAAAGAAAGATCTTTATTTAGTCAATTTTTGGGTTACAATAATATTGATTACATAAGATGTTTAAAAAAAGGGCGCCAAAAATTGAATTGTTAAGGCGTTCTAAATGTACGGCACTCACATACTCGTATTTATCATTAAAAGACTTACAATTAGACACTATATTACGATGCTGATAACTTTAGAAAATTAATATTTTTTGTATTTTTATATATTAAATCATCGTTTAAGAATTCGTCATACGTGTAATAGCATTTTTCTATTAATATATTTTTTAATTTTCTGGCACATATGTGCACTTTATTTGTTTTAATTGGTAAGATAGTTTATTATATAACTTTATGGCCATACATACCTACCTATATGCGTTCTTTCTAAACCATAGAAGAGCCTTACGCGTGTATACATGTATTTCTGTGTATACGTGTATTAAAATCTATAGAAATACCAGTTTTAAATATAATAAAGTAATCTTGTCGAGTTGAACCGATCGACCGATATTCAATCCAGTTAGCTGACGGCAGGTGGCGTTGCAAGGATTAACGGGACATACATACCTACATAGTATAAACATACAGGAATTTATAATACAGCGTTTTTGGTTTTACGAACGAACTGCATTTTTATTTATTATTTCTTTTATCAGACTGAAATAGCAAACGAGCATGCAGTCCAACGGATGGCAAGTGGTCACTGCCGCTCATGGACATTAATCAACTACATACAGAACATGGGTTCCATCTGAAGTCAATCACAGATGCGTTGCTGCTCCCAATGACTATGATGGTGGCCTCATATGAAAGTGTGCCGGCAACCACATTTTAGGAACGCTGAAACAGTGTCCCTTTAATAATGGAAAAACATTTGCGCACTATTTCCATAGCGAGTATATAAGACATACAATCACAGGAACAGAAAAGCAGGCAAAAAATATTTACAAACTCTACACTTTGGTGTGGCGTCAATTTACAGAGACGAAATAAATAAAAATAACGCTCATAACTTATAGGTGCTTTAATATACAAAAATCCAACCAAACAGATTAAACTCAACACTCAAAACGCAAAAGCCGGCAAAAAAAATCAAAATTACATTCAAATTCTATAGAGACATACGAAATATTCTTTGTACATCCCGCTGGTCAAATAACAAAAGATCCGACTAGTATCGTCATCCAAAAAAGAAAAGCATTGCCACTTTAACGGAAGCCGCATCACAAAGTGCTCAGTCATCCGATTTGACGAGCTCTGATTGGTCCACCTCGCGCGTTTGACAGCCAATCACGGCGGTCATTTTGAAATTCGAAAGTCATCCTTTCTAACTCGGTATGATGACAGAGCATTTGTTTGGTATATAATGTACGAGTTGGTACATTGCCTTCGAAGTCCGGATGACAACACTATATATACGAGAATGCAGTTTACTTGGTCTTTTTCTATAATATTGAAGTAGTAGTGTTGGTAGAACCAGTGTAGTTCGACTGGGGAGGTACCACCGCCACTCTTTAATATAAAGCGACCATCATAGTCCTCGGGAGTAGCAACGCAGCTGTGATTGACTTCAGATAGAACCCATGTTCTGTGTGAAGTTGATTACAGATGTCCATGGGCGGCAGTGACCACTTAGCATCAGGTGGACTGCATGCTCGTATGCTACTTCAGTCTGATAAAAAGAAAAAAAAACTTAACATAGTTCATTGCAATCGGTTCATACATTCACCGAAATTCAAGAACTGCTTCTCGTTAGATTTAGAAATGAGGGTGATACCTCCTCGGCTGAACTACACACCTACCACCTTACAGGAGAATGCATACAAATTAGTTATATATAAAAAATATGCCAAAATATATGAAATGAGAGGTGTTTATTTTGCATAGCTCTACGGGGGCGCTTACAAATTGTCAGTTGCATATATTTTTTTAATTTCTAATACGCACATAAATCATTGGTGCATGCCTGGGTTTGAACCTCGGACCTCCCGATCGAGAGGGCAAGTTTCAACCATTAGGCTATCACTGCTCTGCTTTTCGGTGAAGGAAAACATCGTGAGGAAACCTACACACCCGAGAGTTCTTAAAAAAAAAAAGTTCTCGGAGGTGTGTGAAGTCCACAAATTCGCACTTGGCCAGCGCGGTGGACTATGGCCTAAACTCTCTCATTCTGGGAGAAGACCCGTGCCCAGCAGTGGGCCAATAATGGGTTGATGCGATATATTTTTTTACACTACCTCCTTGATACCAACATTTTTACATGGGTAATAAAAGTTAGCTCCAGTATCTTACATTGCCTTACTTATATAATTTTGTATCAAATATCTCTAAAGCAAGCGTTTGAGATAGTGCTCTACTCTCGCCTCGTCTATGCCTCAATGCCTCAACTTAAATTGCTTTATCACATATATTGCACTTAAGTAATGACTTCCCGTATATTTTGTCTATAGACTGCAATAGTGGCATCAAATCGCATGTCCAATCGCCACTTAATTCCCATAAAAACGCGATTAAAATGCGTCGATAACAAATCTACCACTTTGCAGTCAAACGCAATTATAATTACTAAGTTCAGTATTACTTTTAATTGCAAATACTCGTAAAATGACTAAGTTAGTAACTCATTGAAAAAGTCTAACGGTAGATTTTTTGTTCGCGTGGCATCATGTTGCGTTTGTGTGCGTGTGTATGTGTATGCAGGTTGTATTTGTGTGCGAGTGGGGTAAGTCCCTTTAGTACGAATTTATTAGGTTTCCTTATAAATGTAATTTTTATATTTTCGCTCATGCATTGCGGTGTAGATTGCAAACTTACGCTTTCGTTTCCAGACATAACTTGCAATGGACTTTAAAATGAGGGACACACGCGCTTGCTACACTAATAGCCCCACAGTAGGATTTTCTCCTGTGTCGTGGGTACCATGGACACACATAACACGAATACACAAACACCCAGACCCAGAACAGGAATCTAAACCCATCATTCAGATACCTGTCTGGCCGGGAATCGAACCCAGGATCCATTGCGCGTCAGACCGGTATGGTAACCGCTGCACCACGCGGGTCGTCAACAAGGGAACCTATGTTCTGTAAGAAGTTGCTTACAGCTGTCCATGAGCGGCAGTGACCACTTACCATCAGGTGGACTGCATGCTCGTTTGCTACTTCAGTCAGATAAAAAGGTCATTACCGATGTCTGCGGACATTGGTGGCCACTTACCAACTAGCATTTACTTTTTAAATTTTCCAAAAAAAGCTCGTAAGACTCGGAATTAAACGCGGAATAGTCTCAAATGGCGTTTATATCCATGGCTAAAACTGAGAACTCAACAAGCGTTTAATTAATCTTTGATAACCAGTTTATTAACTACAGGATATAAGTTATCTATCACTTCTTGATCTACAGTTACGTTCTGGTTAGTACATTTTATTTTATAATAATACTAGGTTATTTTATAATACTAGGTATAATACTAGGTTATTTTATATAATAATACTAGGCTTTCTTATCTGACTAAAGTAGAAAACGAGCAAGCAGTCCACCTGATGGTAAGTAGTCACTGCCGCCCATGGACATCTGTAATCAACTTCATACAGAATATGGGTTATATCTGAAGTCAATCACAGATGCGTTGCTACTCTCGAAGACTATGATGGTCGCCACATATAAAAGTGTGCCGGCAACCACACCTTACCATCTACGCAAGAACTGCTTCACGCTAGAAATAGGTGTGGCGGTGGTACTTACCACTACACTTTAGAACTACACTGGTTCTACCACCTTCAAAACTTCCAACTTTTCGGTCACGTCTATCATAATAATGAGTATCGTATGTAATGTAATAATGTATAATATATAATGTAGGTCATAAAATGTGTGTAGTTTATGTAGTAGATGTACAATTTGATACTAACAAAACCATTTTTTATTTGTGAAGGTATTTTTTTTATTACAAAGAACGTACGGCATGTACTTTCTCAGCCAGTGTATTGCGTATGCTTAAAGGAGGAAAAGAGTCATTCTGATCTCCCCCCCCCCTCTAAACATATAAAAGACGTCAAAATCAAATTGAAAAGACAAGTCTAAAAAGTCCAATCCGCAAGTGCACGTTAGCGCAGATACAATCAGCCGTCAACATGCAGCCGCGTTATCGGCAATCGCAGGATGCAAGCGGAACGCTATGTTGCCACATCCTGGTGAGGGGGAGAAAGAGCCCAAACCTCATAAATCCCTCCTAAAACTGGAATGGCCATAAGGATCAAACCAAGAACTAGTAAAAGACAATTTGATAATAAAACCCGTTTTTTATTTGTGAAGCTAAAGATTATAAAAATTGCCTATGTTATGAGGGGGATAGGAGTCGTTCTGATCTCTCCCCCTCTCCAAAAATATAAAAGACATCAAAATCAAATTGAAAAGACAAAGTTTAAAAAGTCCAATCCGCAAGTGCACGTTGGCGCTGATACAATCAGCCGTCAACATGCAGCCGCGTTATCGGCAATCGCAGGATGCAAGCGGAACGCTATGTTGCCACATCCTGGTGAGGGGGAAAGAGTCCAGGCCTCCTAAATCCCTCCTAAAAGTGGAATAGCCATTAGGATCAAACCAAGAACTAGGAAAAGACATTTTGATAATAAAACCCTTTTTTATTTGTGAAGCTAAAGATTATAAAAATTGCCTATGTTATGAGGGGGATAGGAGTCGTTTTGATCTCCCCCCTCTCCAAACATATAAAAGACATCAAAATCAAATTGAAAAGACAAGTTTTAAAAGTCCAATCCGCAAGTGCACGTTAGCGCTGATACAATCAGCCGTCAACATGCAGCCGCGTTATCGGAAATCGCAGGATGCAAGCGGAACGCTATGTTGCCACATCCTGGTGAGGGGGGGAAAGAGCCCAACACTCCTAAAACTGGAATGGCCATCAGGATCAAACTAAGAACTAAGAAAAGACAATTTGATACTAATAAAATCCTATTTTATTTGTGAACTATTACAAAAACGTTACGTATGCTGACTTTCTCAGCCATTTTTCGCCTATGCTAAAAGGAGGAAAGTAGTCGTTTTGATAAATATAAAAAACATCAGAATCAAATTGAAAAGACAAGTTTAAAAAGTCCAATCCGCAAGTGCACGTTAGCGCTGATACAATCAGCCGTCAACATGCAGCCGCGTTATCGGCAATCGCAGGATCCAAGCGGAACGCTATGTTGCCACATCCTGTTAGTGCTGTGTTTTGACGGATATTTTCGCTGATTTTGACTTTTGTAAAATTTTAAGAAACTATTATATGAAAAGCAGTGATAATAGCCTTAAGAAAGTTTCGCTGATTTTGAATTTTAAGCATTGTTAGATAGAGGTGCCGTTGTAAAGACTAGACGGAGCGGTGGGTCCATCCGCCCATCTGGGAGGAGCCCGATGGGGCAAAGCGCTCAGATGATTCCGGTTGCGGTCGTTTCGAGATCTCGGAGTCCTCTTTATAGCGCCGAGGATGTCCACCGGGGGGGTTTTAGTGCGGTTAAAATCCCACATAACCCTGCGTCGCTCCCACGGCGTCGGGTACCTTTTGAAGGTTTCCCCCTCGAGAACAAAAAAGCTGTCTCTGTGCTACCCCAGTCTAAATACTCATTCTACTTGCAACTTATTTCTACTACATTCTAACTCCAGATTAAAGTATAAGTGGTGTTTTAAACTGAGTTATAAACCGAGCCAGTTAATTTAACGGCAGAGTAACTTTTACTTTTGTTTCTACTACGCTACTAATTTACTTCGCTTGACTTTTACTTTCAGTGGTGTTACTATATCGCTTCCGACCTTTCTGTCTGTATTTCTATGTTAGGTGTACACTTTTATATGAGGTGACCATCTTAGTCCTCGGGAGTAGCAACACATCTGTGATTGACTTCAGATAGAACCCATGTTCTGTATGAAATTGATTACAGATGTCCATGGGCGGCAGTGACCACTTACCATCTGGTGGACTGCATGCTCGTTTGCTACTTCAGTGAAATAAAAAAAAAGGTGTATTCTAACTACATACAAGTCATCTAGTGATGACAGTATTACGACGACCCGCGTGGAGCGGTTACCATACCGGTCTGACGCGCAATGGGTCCCGGGTTCGATTCCCGGTCAGACAGGTATCTGAATGGTGAATTTAGATTCAAGTTCTGGGTCTGGGTGTTTGTTTCATCCTGTGTGTGTCCATGGTACCCATGATACAGGAGAAAATTCCAGTGTGGGGCTATGAGAGTAGAAAGCATGAAAGCGTGTTATTACCGAAATGAAAAGCATAGTCCTTGGTAAGGTTGGTCACTCATACTATGACTTATGACATAAACTAGTTAACTCGGAGAACTTCGTTCCGCCTAAAAGTCAAAAATCTAAAATAATCAGTGCTTCTTCACTATATCATACATGTATTATACATACAAACCTTCCTCTTGAATCACTCTATCTATTATAAAAACTACATTAAAATCCGTAGCGTAGTTTTAAAGATCTAAGCATACATAGGGACAGACAGCGAGAAGCGACTTTGTTTTATACTATGTAGTGATATAATAGATAGATAGAATTTGAATATCGTCTTTTACCTAATAACGATGTTAAAATTATCGGCTGCCTAATTTTAAATACCCTTTTTTAGGTCGTCAAATTACAATTCGATTTCAATTTGGATAGATTTGAACCATTTTTTTGCGAAGTATTTCAATATTCTCAAAACATTTGCGTACTTTCGAATGCAAATATTCGCTACATAAATACACATATACAGATATACGTTACATACAAGTTAAATTGTACAAAAATAATAGCATGTAACTCTCAATACTCGTCAACCCATTATTGTCCCGAGAGTTCTTTAAAAAAGGTGTGTAAACAACACCTTTTTTAAAGAACTCTCGGGTGTATAGATTTCCTCACG
Organism: Spicauda simplicius; assembly: GCA_949699795.1. Taxonomy (NCBI): domain Eukaryota; kingdom Metazoa; phylum Arthropoda; class Insecta; order Lepidoptera; family Hesperiidae; genus Spicauda; species Spicauda simplicius. The sequence goes on from OX453085.1 coordinate 6,163,570, forward strand.
ATGTTTTCCTTCACCGAATAGTAATAATTAATTTCTAATACGCACACAAATCAGTGGTGCGTGCCCGGATTTGAAGCTCGGCGCTCCCGATCGAGAGGGCAAGTTTCAACCATTAGGCTATCACTGCTCTAACTTCCAATACAATACTTATTAAGCTCGATTTTCATTACCGTGAAAATCCAGTACCATTTTTCCCACAAACACTAGAAACAAGGAAAAATCCAAAGATCCGCAGTGTAAGGTAGCGATGGTTTGATAGCACGGAACCAAGGCCACGCCATTGTATGCTAATCTGGGATGGAGGGTGTACTGACACCATGGAGTCAGGTTTTCTGGGGATTTTCTTAGTACCAATTTATTTAAGTATCAAACGAGCATGCAGTCCACGTGATGGTAAGTGGTCACTGCCGCCCTGCGACATCTGTAATCAACTTCGTACAGAACATGGGTTCCATCTGAAATGGTGGTCCTGAACGATCCTGAAGGTTGGACCTTAACGGTCAAATAGCGTTATACCACATCGCTAATGATTTTTAAATTTGGGTTCCTGGTCTCAGTCAACCCTTTACTGTCTTGCTTCTGGGCACGTAGCTCTAAGAGGAGGTAAACAAACACAATAAAACAAGGTCCGTTTTTGAATTGTTTTTATTATGGTAAGGGGCATCCAAATATTTTTTATTCTTTCCCAAATTTAGGGTCAATTAAGAAAACATTCAATTTTTTATGGTCCACTTTCAACAGGACAAAGATTAGGATAAGATTTTTTTCCAATTTTTAAATTATAGTTTAAAAAATCAGCACTGAATGCACTTATCCCATAAAACCGAAACGGGTGGCCAACGCTGCATGGGCCGGTGGGTAAGTCCACAAAAACAGCCGGGCCAAGGGGAGGCCCGCTAACATATCCCAGTAATGTTAATTAAAACATTATATTGTACTTAGAACCCTTTTTACCAAATTAACAGTCTCACTAATATTATGGGTGAAAGTTTTGAGGGCGTTTGTTGGTCTTTTATGCAAAAACTTCTAGGTGACTTTCACTAAAATTTGCACACACATAGTTTATGACCTAGATTCGTATGATCAACCCATTATTGTCCCACTGTTGGGTACGGGTCTTCTCTCAGAATGAGAGAGTTTTAGGCCATTGTCCACCGCGCTGGCCAAGTGCGAATTGGAGGACTTCATACACCTCCGAGAACTTTTTTTTAAAGAACTCTCGGATGTGTAGGTTTCTTCACAATGTCTTTCTTCACGCAGCGATAATTAATTTCTAATACGCACATAAATCAGTGGTGCGTGGGTTTGAACCTCGGACCTTCCGATTGAAAGGGCAAGTTTCAACCATTAGGCTATCACTGCTGACCTATGATCTAGATTAACACATAGGATACTCATTACCGTAAAGGTGACCAAAGTGGTCGAAGGTCGGGAATACCCAATAATATTATAGAGTGAAATTTTATGAACATTGATGAAATTTTGTTGCTCTTTCACGCAATAACTTTTGATCAGATATGGATGAAAATTTTGTGATTATTTTTAATTCGGTGGGGAAACCCACCATGGGTTCTTCTCGGCGCGGAGGCAGCTAAGAAGATATACCGGACTCATACCGGCTAAAACCCCACGGTGTTCCTCTGTACGTCCTTTGTCGGGACTGCGGGTACGCTAGTAGCATTCGTCCGCGGACCCGACGTCTGCCCTCAGCAGGACACATCTCTTTTTGGGATGGAGCTGGAGTCTATAACTTTGTGACTCTTAGTAAACTTAAACGTAGTTAACTTAGTGGGTAGAGCTGCAGGAATATACTAGTTTATATACTAATACAAACTTTGTACGCGACTGCGTACGCGCATTTCAATACAAAATTTAACCCAACTCCACTCACGAGGTGAGAGTAAAGCACTATCTCAAACGCTTCGAGTAGAGACGTGTAATAAATGAATATCTCGTACATTGCCATTCTTAATTTGAAGCCTAGTGAAATAAATATTAGTAAACCAATTAGCCAATTCAAAAACGGTCTAATTAAAGTAAGATAAGGTACAAATTTATTCACAGCGCTTATCAAAGAGTATGCAGTAAAAAAGCATTTCTCGATTCTGAGAGATAATTTCTAAAATTAACACCATTTGAATTTAAACTTTAACCCCCAAAACATAGAGTTTAATTTTGTCTACGTATTTCCATGATAGGCTAATAGACTTTTAAATGCTTTTGTGAAAATGAATATTGAAATACTTGTTACGTCTAATGGGGAGATAAGGATAGATATACGTTTTTCGTACGAGCGAAAGGGATAGCTTATCGTTGAATGAAGAAAACTTATAAATTGTGCCATTTTTTTATGTTGTCTTGATAAATTATTAATAAACGAATATTTAGCATAATAATGACCAAGTTAGTTACATTACTAAAGTTTCATTGATAGGCGATACTCGCCGTTAGATATTAAAAAAACAATAGTAGTCAAACAGAACTAAATAAATTATTGTAAAAATAAAACATCGACTGCTCACACTACAAAGAGAAAAATAATCTCTACAATTTTACATTTCTATATATTAATACGCGAAGCAAAAACTTGTGGTGCATTTTCAAGTAATATGCTGCGGACGGATTAGTATGAAACATTGCACGGTTATAGTGGACGTAGAGAAGGAGTGCAGAATGTTAATATTTTTTTTCAAATAATGCATATAACATGCTTAAAACCAACTAGAAACATATTACACACACTACCGTGCATTTGTCACAAACACATACATGATAAACGAAGTAGAACAGTCAATGTCTTACAATGAAAACACTTCGTCAGAAATGTCTTTTTGAAAAATACCCGCTATTGCTTTTAAATGTGGCTTAGCTAATTAAACCTCTTTTTATATTTAAATTACTTGAAAACGATTACATTTTATTTGAATTTGAAAATATTCGTACTACTTTGGACAATATGAAGTTTAGTTTTTTAATTTAAATTACGGTCGAATTTCGACCGATGCGACGGCGACGGCTGACTAATTAATAAATCGCAAAAACTCGCAGTAGATTTTCTTCTTGTAAACTAAAAAAAACCCTCCCATTGATTATTAATTGGATCTCAAAAATACTAGGATAACATATTCGAAAAACGCACGAAATTTTGTTGTTCTTTAAACAAACAAATAAAGTATCTTGTACCATTAGTGCCTCTAGATAAATCCCAAAAGTACTAGGACAACATATTCGAAAACTGGATTTAATGAGTTTTATTCAAACTAAACAAAAAATCCCACTTAATATTAGAAGAATTAGATCCCAAACTACCAGGGCACCATAATCTAACAGATAAAAATATTCCTTAGCGATTATAAATTCGAATCACAGAATTACCGGATGTGTCAGTACAAAAAGTTCGTTCCGCTACGCTCACGTCAAAACACCGTTAGATGTTAGAACCCTTTGGCTTAGTAACAAATGGCCGCTTCCAGTACTCAGAGTATGAGTTATGTTTCTATAATATAGTAGCTTAGCATGCAGTCCACCTGATAAGTGGTCACTGCCGCCCATCTGTAATGAACTTCATATAGACCAGGGGTTCTATGACGTCAATCACAGACACGTTGCTGCTCCCGAGGACTATGATGGTTACCTCATATAAAAGTGTGCCGGCAACCACACCCTTCCATCGAAACGCAAGAAATGCTTCACGCTAGAAATAGGTGTGGCGGTGGTACTTCCCCAGTTGAACTACACTGGTTCTACCATTTGTAAAGTTTTAGGCCATAGTCCACCGCACTGGCTTAGTGTGTATTCACACCCTTTAAATAACTCTCAGGTTTGTTTCCTCACAGTATTTTGCTTCACTGTAAGTCACTAGTCTCATACACAGTGGGTATCGAGTTCGATTCCTGTTGTGGGTTTGGGTTTGTGTGTGTCCACGGCACCTATAAAATATGAGGAAACCCTAATGTGGGATTATGTGTATATAAAGTCTACAAAAACATATTTCTACTACGCACATTATTTTCGAAAAAACAATAGTGCCTGGGATTCGAATCTTGGACCTTGAGAGGCCGAGATTCATTACTCTAACGTACAGTTCATCTTATAGTAACTTACCAATCATTCAAAAGTATAGTTATATAATTCTCATTACTATACATATTTTTACTCTTAGAAAAAAACGCCTTTTATAATTTTTTGCATTCGCAAGGCCGCAACCTCACGTGATGGAAAGTGCTCAAGGCAAAAAAACTAAAACCTTAGGTCCGAGACGATTATATCCTGATATACCTTAGGCTGTTAACACACGAACGATTTTTAGGCGCTGTCTGAACACTGCGATGTTATGAAAATTTAAAGATTTTGTGGTGGGGATGCCTATGCGAGCTGTTTCAACTTGGCCCTCAGTGGTGTGGCATCTGTGGTTATCCTCAGTTAAATTGTAATAATCAAGGTGGTTGAACCCTATTTCTCGCGTGAAGCATTTCTTGCGTTTCGATAGAAGAGTGTGGTTGCCGGCACAGTTTCACATGAGGAGACCATCATAGTCCTCGGGAGTAGCAACGCATCTGTGATTGACTTCAGATGGAGCCCATGTTCTAAATGAAGTTGATATCCAGATGTCCATGGGCGGCAGTGAGCACTTACCATCAGGTGGAGGGCATGCTCGTTTGCTACTCCAGTCAGATAAAAAAATAAGCTACGTCCGTTCAAAATTTCACTTAAATCGGGCCAGTAATTCTTGCGTGATAAAACAAATAGAGACACACCATCTCATTGTATCCTGCGCGTGCGTACAAAAGAAAAACACACACGAAACCTTCGCGAGCTCATGAATAACTTTGCTAAAGATCATCACATGATCAAATGAATAGTTTACGATTCTTTATAGGACATACAGACAAACAATCATGTTTATAAAGAAGAAGATACTAAGAATAAGATTTTGAAGCGTAGGTACATAGATTCTTGTCCCTGTAGTTCCGGGACCAGAATAGGACTACGGCACCCTCTGCCTGTCGTAAGAGGCGACTAAAAGAGGCTTCCGGGGTTGCGGGCGGGAAGAGTGGGAGCTCGAACCGTCCGGTCAAGTGACCCCGGGAAGGACGGCGGCATGTGTGGTTGCATGTTGCCGTAAAAACCAGAAGGTGCGGTGAGCAGTTCCCGCCCACCAGAGAAGAGCTCGATGGGGCACACGCTGAGGACACCGGCGGCGGTCAATTGGAGTTCCCGGAGTCCTCTTCGCAGCGTCGAGGTCGGCCACCGGGGGGGTTTTAGTGCGGTAAGAATCCCACATAACCCGCGTCACTCCCACGACGTCGGGTACTTTTTGAGAGTTTCCCCCTCGAAAACAAAAAAGGTACGTAGATTCTATTTTATAGAATTGTTAGTAATCCCATAATAACAGTATTAATAATCCAATTAAAATTCTCCATTTGCTAATTAATATGTAGCAGTACGGATGTCCTAGCTACTAATCCAGTATATGTGCCATTCGAGTTATATTTTATGACTTTATCACTAGCTTGACGGATCTATCTTGTTCTAACTTAGATCTAGATGCATTTCATTATAGAGAACGGGGTAGCGATAGCAGAAAAATGTGGTTAGGTTTTTGACGTCACAACGTTGTATAATTCGATGGAGCTGCACGCACCAAAAACATGACTCAAGCGGCGTTATCTCGCTCTGAGGCGTTCCATTTAAGGCTTGAAGTGCAAGCAAGAGCGCGGAACGAGCGACAAAGAAGCATAATCGGCATAATCTAAAAATAAAATATCAAATATAACAGTCTATCAAACAAACATTTTTTTTATTAAAATTAAAATTACAATTAAAATTTTCTTTTTCAAAATGCAACCATTCCATCAGTATTTTCTTGTGACGTTGTCACGTTCAACTCTCGTCAGTAAACCGACTTTACAGACAAACAATTTTTTAATTTGGAAGTCATAAGTGACCACCCATGGACATCTGTAATCTACTCAGGTAGGATCAGAGTCTTAAGATTAGCTTTGGATGCTTTAAGGACAAAATGGAATGCCTCTGTCATAAGTATTTTAAGGTGGCAGAGCCTGTGTAGTTCGACCGAAGAAGTACCACCGCCACACCTATTTCTAGCGTGAAGCATTTCTTGCGTTTCGATGGATGTGTGTGTTTGCCGGCATTCTTTAGACAACAAGACACCAATAAGGAAGGCCATATCCAGCAGTGAACTTTAAAGGGCTGGCTGATGGTTGGAAAAATTTAAATTTGATCTCATATTATAAATCTAGTCCGTTAAAAAACATGCTCATAGTCCTACTCTAGGATTTTCTCCTGTGTCGTGGGTACAAAGAAACATTCTTAGAGACTCCTCCGGTGTTGCAAATGTCCATAAACGACGGTGACTTTTCATGAAATAGACCGTCCACGCTATCGTAAGATCATCTGTAAAAAAGTCTGGATAAATTTCATGTTATTCTGCAATTAAAGGAAAACAGGGTACCGACAGCATAAAAACTTTAAACTTTAAATTTCTTGTTGCACAAAAACCGTGTAGTTTGAGGTAGGTATATCTAAATTAATATTTTAATCTCTTAGTAAAAAGTCTTGTAATTTTAAAGCAGATATAAATACGCTTCATTATAGAGTAAAACTTGGTAACGATAGCAAAATAATTTAATTTAACTTTAGGTTTGTACATAAAATTGAAAAAAATACTAACATTATGTTTTAAATATTTATTTAACATGAATTAAAAAATATAATGTAGGAAATGGTAAATCCAAAAGTCCATATAAATGTAAGTGTTGTCATATTACAGATTTTATGAACTAATTATAATTTTGAATTATTGATTGTTAGTAATAATTTTGTAATTAATGCATAATTTTATGCGTAAATTTAACTTAATTACCATATTTCATTACTTTATGAAGAAAACGCAAGCTAATTCTGCTGTTGTTGAATAGATATTGAGAGAACAGATATTAAGCGAACTATAAGAAGTTGTACGAAAAACGATCTTAGAATGTTTATAACTTTGGTCCTTCAAATCCACATGGGAATATTTCTTGTTCCATTGTCTTAACCTCAAACGTCATAACAAGGAATGTTATGACGTTTAAGGTTAGTATGGAAAATAAAAATAACTCAATTAAAACAGATAACATTATTAAATCCTTGAAACGAAAACAACGGGCGGCAATCGGAGACTGCCGCGGTAAAGCTATTGCATAGCATTTTTTCTTTGATATTTTAAATCAAGTTTTCTCTTAAATACTATATACATTCACTCAAACAGCTGCTTACATATCCGATTTCCGAGCAGCTCGTCTCGATCCGTGCGAGCTTCGTACTGTCGTACCATATACATACACGTTAAGCGAACGTTGCGGAGGGAGAAGGGGTTAGGTTTTTTCGTTACGGAATTTCTTGATTCGGTCGCTGCGCTTAAAGTTCGTCTTAAAAATCCGACTACTTAAAAAAGATTTGTTGCGTTTGGGCTATACAGCTTCCAAAGAAATGGGCATACATACATACACACATACATATGTTCGAAAAACAATTACTCATATAATGCAGTTTAGTAAAAACCAAACACTTTGAGATTATTCTTATAAAGTACCGTAAGAATAACTATTCTGCTGACGGTACCTTATGACTTATCAAACTGATCTAAACGCGCCTGTGTGCGCGTGTACGCCTGTCAATGTGTGTGTTTCCTGCAATTAAAACAAGTCATTTATAATATACAAGTTTCTTAGTAGTCTCATAATGCATGCATCCATGCATATATTATATTTCACCTGCATTGTGCAAGGGCGCCATGACTGTCATGTGATGTCATTTCCTGTGGAGTTTGCCATTATTTTTCAAAGTTTATAAACTCTTCGTGATGCTCCGGTACTTATACCAGCCTGGTAGCGCTGCTGTTTTGATTAATGTACAAGGGATACATACTCCTTAGTTTTAGTCACTTCAGACTTAGGTAGCAACGCATCTGTGGCTGACTTCAGATAATGCATCTATTTGGGAGAATTGGCAAGTTCATTTGACAGTGACTCTGAGCCGAGAAGTAATTGTCGTCAGCTTAGTTATACTTATCTCTACTGGGCAAGGGTCTCCTCTCAATAAACGGTTTAAACCTTCGTCTACCATGGTCTCCCGGTGGCCAAGTAGGAATTAGTAGAATTCCTACCTATAAGAACTATTTTTAAGTGTTCTCATGTTTGTAGGCTTCACGATGTTTAACTTCGCCGTAAAGTAGTGTGTGGTAGAGAATATTTTCTACTTTAGAGGACAAGTTTCAACCATTGGGCTATCACTGCTCTAAGAAGTGTAGACACTAAAAATTGTTCGCAATAAACAGGTTTCCCATTTTGAAGACATTTTCTTTCCTTGCTTTTAAGGTATGGAGGGAGTAAGTTCAGAAACCCCCGTAAAATTTTCAAAAGTTAAATTGTTCTAATTACGTAATGAATAAACAGGAAAATATTATTAAAATATTAAATTATCTCACTTACAAGTACTAGAAGTACATAGGTGGCAAGGGTCGTCTTTAAAGACAATTAAAAACTTTACAAGTAAAATAATGAAGCTATATTTTTTGTCTTAAAATATGTTTTATTTGGTATACTTATTTTATTACTGCAACCGTATTGTACTTTAAAATTACAATAAGTTTACTTTACAAAGGCGAACTTCATACTAGAAGCATTCTCCATCAGTCAAGCATCTATAAAACATAAGGGTTTACAATCCTAAATACTTTATTACACAAAGATTACCCAAAGGAATGAATTAAAAAAATATATTACGTAGTTTGCTTTATATGACTAGTCTTTGCATTATTATACTCCCATAACCATTTGAATAAGTTACAAAACTTCATCAGTCAATGTTAGTTTTATAAAGTAGATAATCGAGAATATTTTTTGTTATCGGCATCATAAATTTTAATATTATAGTACCATAAAATACAATTAAAATTAACAAAATGATACATTAGCATTTAACCGTCAATCTACAAGCGCGTTCCAGCGTTCTTTATTTAAAATACGCCTCGTTTTGCGTAACAGATGCACGAGCGAGACAAACATACTGCGTTCAATTAGTTGGACAGAGACAGCGCACGCTCAGTGCAACCTCAAGGCAATCAACGTTTACTCAACCAGTTTTCCAGCAATGACACTGTGTTTACGTGCTTTAGAATTGTGTTCCCTCTGTGTTACACATTCGCTGTGTGTCCTGCCGTGTCACAACATCGCGCTGCTAGCCGTTTTCTTGATTTCCAAGTATTTGTTGTTATTTCTTTTCTTTCATGTGCGCCTAGTACTTTGCTCGAATAAAGTCCTGCGTAAAAGGAAAATTGTATGTGTCCTTTTGTTTATTTTATCTTGCGTGTAATTGTTAAATGGAAACACATATAAGCTTTGTCACGGGTTCAATCTCTATAAACAGTTCTATTAGTCCTACAAATTGCTTGGAAACAATAAAAATCAATGACAATTATTCAGTTTGATTTCGGTGATAGACACTATTACCTAGCTCATAAGGCGTGCAGAGTTAGTTTAACTTCGAACGCTTCATAAGTAGAATATAACAGACACTGTTCAATAGAATATGCAAAAAAATACTCAACAGCAGAATAGTTACTAAAAGTAGTAAGAAATATAGGAATACATATAGATAATACATGTGATACGGCTTGTCTCTCTCTAAATCGGATATATTTGCAAAAAATGTTTGGCAGACTGAAATTAAGTAATAGACATGTATATATTTTTAAAAAATTTGTACGTGTGTTTAAATTCGCGTCAAAGAAAAACTACTGCAATAAAATTCATTTACTATTTAATCGACTATCAAAAGTAAAACACCGGAGGGCTAGTAAGACGTCTACTATTAAGTTGATTGTCTCAATATTAAAAACACTTTTAATTAGATTTGAGGGCTAATGTAACCAAATCAAACATAACAAATTTAAGAACACTATAAATTTCGAAAGGGGCGTTCACACGGTTTATTTATTAATTTTCGCGTCATGAGCGGATGCAACAGACACATTCACAGTTCACACCCAATGGATGCCTTTACACCGAAGGGAGCGTATGCTTATAGCTTAATGGTAAATATTTTTGGCGTCACGTTGAGTATGAGTTATTTTTACCCAATACGATCGTCGTGTACGTTTTTACACATTCACTGCAACGTGTTTTTTTTCATGTTACACGTTTATGTTATGTAAATTATGTATACGTATAAATGAAAATTATGTATACGTAATTTTCTGGCTCAAATTCCAAAAAGACATCGATTTTCCGAAGATATTTTAGCGTGTTCTACGTACTTTATTATAATTTAAGTTAATTTGAACAGAATTCTCAAAAGAAAGGAGTTATCTATTCGCTACGTATATTTCATACGAATAATTGCGTATTTTTTTATGTAATACTTGTTGACCCGGTGAACTTCGTTCCGCCTAAAAGTACGACATCAAATTATAAAATCCTAAAATAATTAGTGTTTCTCCTCTATATTAGGCATGTATTATACATAAAAACATTATAATACGCAGCCTAGTTTTCAAGATCTAAGCGTACATAGGGACAGGCAGACAAGCAACTTTGTTTTATACTAGGTAGTGATTATCATTGTTTGTTGCTTTCGAAAACGTTCTAGGTTGGTTCTAGCGTAGCGTTTTAGCACCCTGATTTGATTTGTGTACCTAACTTACGTTCTTGCAAATCATGGGACATACAAGAATTAAGGCAAACACTATGATATTCCTACCTAACCACTTGTGAACAATAAAGAATACAAGCCTGCGTAACTAATGTATAAGATTATTAGTTATTTTAATTGCCAAGGAAACCATTGCAAAGTTAGTAGCTTTATTGTTCTTCATGGTGGTCTAAAAGGGTTGTCAGAAATTACATAGATCTTACAGTCTTATGACCACAAATCCAGGCAGACAGGGATTAAGTAATATTAAATATTCCAATCTACGTCTGTACCGTACTTACATTATTTGTAATTTGTATTTCTTATGTTAAATTAATTGTATTCGAATGAGAAATAAATGTCTTAAACCGTAACCGTAATTTGAAGCTTCCTGCAATCAAAATCTTATACCTAACCTCACCTAACCTAAATCTGACGTAACAAATAATCACTACATAATATAAAACAAAGTCGCTTCGCGCTGTCTGTCCCTATGTATGCTTAGATCTTTAAAACTACGCTACAGATTTTAATGCAGTTTTTTTAGTATAGAGTGATTCGAGAGGAAGGTTTTTTATGTATAATACATCCATAATACAGTGGTAGAACACTGATAATTTAAGATTTTTGACTTTTAGGCAGATTAAGTTCTTCGGGTCAACTAGTTACATATATTCTAAAATTCGAGTTCCTTATTAATGTTTAAAGTAGGGTTCTTCTAAACAAAGGGCTCATCAAACGACGCACAAACAAAATTAAATAGTTTTAAACTCTATCGGTCATAAAATCTTGTATGAACTAGGTAATGTTCATACAAGATTTGTATGACCGTAGACCGTTAAGTCGCAAGTTATATAAAATAACTCTGCCAAAGAATAGTTACTTTAGTACAGTTATTTTATATAACCTGCTACTTTACTTATAGCAGTTACATAATGTTTCTTAGTTTTCCCGTAGATAAATATTTATAAACAAATCATTGCCGGTTATGATTAAACTGTCTCCTGCCACGCCTAGTATTGAATAAATTATTTTATCAGTATTAGGAAGTAATTCTAAGTATGATTCTATCTTCTGTAGTAGGCTCTAGAAGTTTCTGATAGGATTAGTTTAATTTAGGAATTTAATTCAGTAGAAAAATATAGGTATATATAGTCTAACTGTGACACGTGGATTCACATGCGTTTTAAATACACTTAATTTTAAATTGTATCAAATTTTATAGAGGAGAGGAATTTTAATATTTTTTTTTAGTACCTATATTTTATTTTTTTATAAATATATTGTTATTTTTTTCTAATTGATTCGGTAGTTTTAGTGTGATGCGTTTTCAAACACATAGGCAAACAGACAGACATAGCAAACAGACAGAAATTGATATTCCATTTAAATTTTTTCTCTGTCACCTAAATACGGAATACGAAAATTTTATGATTGTTTTTTATGAATGGTTGCGTTACCAAAAATATATATATTCTAACACTAATGATCTTAACCATATTTAAAAATTACTAGTCACCTATTGCAAAGGTCGAAATTCGACTTTAATTCGACTCAAAAACTAAACTTCATATTAAACACGTTTTCTACACTCATAGCCCCACAGTAGGATTTTTTCCTGTGTCGTGGCTACCATGAACACACACAAGACGAATAAACAAACACCCAGACCCAGAACATATATCTAAACTCATCATTCAGATACCTGTCTGGCCAGGAATCGAACCCGGGACCCATTGCGCGCCAGACCGGTATGGTAACCGCTCCGCCACGCGGATCGTCATATTGCTCAAAGTAGCACAAAATATTTCTAAAATTCAATTAAATTTATTAATATTTGAGTTTGTTTAAAGATAAAAGAGGTTTAATTAATTAAGCTGCATTTAAAAGCAATAGCGGGTATTTTGTCAAAGACATGTGACATTTTTGACGTTGTGTTTTCATAGTAAGAGATTGAATGTTCTAATTTGTTTATTATTTGTGTTTATGTCAAATGCAAGGTAGTGAGTGTAATGTGTTTTGAGTTGATTTTATGTATGTTTTATGCATTATTTGAAAAAATATTAGCATTGCGCAATCCTTCTCTACATCAACTATAACCGTGCGTAATCATACTTCTCCGTCCGCGGCCAGTATCTTAAAAACGGAACCCAATGTTTTACTTCACGTATTAATATTTTATAAACAAATAAGTAATCTAACCTAAGCACATTAAAAAATGAGAAAAAAGGAAAAAAAATATCAGAAAACTAAACAAAGAGCGTGGACCAAGTGTTATCTGTGACACCTTGTGACACTGACATACATGTGTAAGCTTGAAACACATTATCCTCTTCCTGTAAGGGCAGTGATAGCCTAATGGTAGAAACTTGCCCTCTCGATCGGGAGGTCCGAGGTTCAAACCCAGGCACGAACGACAACACAGCCTAACACAGCTTAAGCTATGTTGTCGCTGCCAGGCACGCACCACTGATTTATGTGTGTATTAGAAATAATTATCACTGCTTTTCGGTGAAGGAAAACATTGTGAGGAAACCTACTCACCCGAGAGTTTAAAAAAAAAGTTCTCGGAGGTGTGTGAAGTCCACCAATTCGCACTTGGCCAGCGCGGTGGACTATGGCCTAACTCTCTCATTCTGAGTGAAGACCCGTGCCCAGCAGCCAATAATGGGTTGATGAGAGATCGTCTTCCTGTAAAGAGAAGACAACTTTTTATTTGCGATTTATTCGGTACGTTGTAACAACCACCCACACAGAAGGTGTGGCAAGCGTATTTATTAAAATCTCTTCATTCTATAGGAAAAAATAAACTTTCTTATCTCAGTGCATTCCGAGAGAAAACTTGTTTTTTTTGTACAATTTCTCATCCATATCAAGCATGGAAGAGTTTTGTGACTGAACATTTTAAGGTAACAGTAAAACATCACCACAGGAAAAGAACGGAATTAAAAGAAATGAAAATTTCGGAAATTTGAGTTAAATAGCTGCCTTACAATGTAGTTTTTATATAAAATTAAGATAGCAAACGAGCATGCAGTCCACCTGATGGTAAGTGGTCACTGCCGCTCATGGACATCTGTAATCAACTACATACAGAACATGGGTTCCATCTGAAGTCTATCACAGATGCGTTGCTACTCCCGAAGACTAAGATGGTAGCCTCATATAAAAGTGTGCCGGCAACCACACCCTTCCATCGAAACACAAGAAGTGCTTCATGCTAGAAATAGGTATGGCGGTGGTACTTTCCCGGTCGATCTACACTGGTTCTACCACCTGGTAAATATACTGCATCAGTTTTATAAAAAAAAATCGTTTCTTTCATAAACAATGACTATAATGAGGTTTCTAAAGCCATATATCACATTAATTTGTATTAATCAAACGCTTTTAACAAAACTAGACAAATGAACTTAAATTAACTAAATAATGAAGATAAGGATAAATAATGGGTGTAATTTTAAATATGAAGTACAAAGATATGAACATTAGTATAATTTATTCGTCTTAGTTTTAAGTAAATAATAATGAAATGTGGTTCTAACCAAAAAGGGTGTAAGTCTGTTTTTGCCAAATTGACTTTTACAAAAATTATTGGAACTAAACCTATTCTATTTAAAGGCCGATTTCTTGACCCCTAGTTTCCCAGTAAAACGGAGATCTTTTGATAGGCCTATTTCTTGAACCCTAGTTCATTCAATCAATCAAAAAAAATCGGAAAGGAAAGGGATTCTTGAGACAAACTCTAAGATGTTAGAATTTGCTTCACAAACGCTATATGCATACCTAGCTTTATTTTCACTACATATTGTTGTTATTTTTTGCTTTTATGTAATCAGGCACACATGTTTTTTTAATCAAGCAGTTACGTGCTCGATTGACACCTGAAACAATGTTTCATTACCTTTGCATACAAGATAAACGGACGATAACCAAATCAAATGCAATGTCTCTTTTCTTTTTCTTTTGTTCTCGAGGGGGAAACCTTCAAAAGGCACCCCCCGTGGGAGCGACGCAGGGTTCTGTGGGACTTTTACCGCACTAAAACCCCCCGGTGGCCGTCCTCGGCGCTATAAAGAGGACTTCGGGACCTCCGCAGGACCGCCGCCGGAACCCTCTGAGCGCGTTGCCCCATCGGGCTCTTCCCGATGAACGGGTAGGCTCACCGCCCCGTCTAGTCTTTACGGCGGTATGCGACCATGTTTATGTTATGCCTATGCACTTACAAATTGTAACCAATATTTTTCTTACACTACCACCCGACCTCAACCTAAAACAGCGAGCTGTCACAACCGCCACATGCGTATCCAGCCTTATTATTTCGATAGACCTACCGTGTCTATATACGATGAGCTCGTTGTCTCAAAAGCCGCATGCGCACCTAGCCTTATTATTTCAATATACTGTATCAATATACGATAAGCCTCGTCTGAAACGCCACATGCGGACCTGCCTTATTATCTCCACATACGGTGTCTATACACGTTGTTCGTCGTTTCAACCGCCACATGTGTAAACGCCTTATTATTTCGTGCAGTTATACAACAGTCCCGGTTCTTACGACCACGCAATCCCCCGCGAAGCGTAGCCACTTTTTCCGACACTATATTCGATTGTTTCGAACGATAACGATTAATCTGATTATAAGAAACAGGAGTCGCTTTTACGTATCATTATTTACCGTTTTCTTTTGAGTATGGAGTGTATGGGAGGTAGATAGGTACTTAACTGAGGCGTTCTTAGTTCTCAGGGATAGCAACGTATGTTTAAAGGTAGTAGAACCAGTGCAGTTCGATTGGAGAAGTACCACCGCCACACCTATTTCTAGCGTGAAGCAATTCTTGTGTTTCGATGGAAGGGTGTGATTACCGGCACTTATATGACACGACCATCATAGTCCTCGGGAGTAGCAACGCATCTGTAACCGACTTTATAAAACCATGTTCTATTTGAAGTTGTTTCCAGGTGACCATGGGCGATAGTGACCACTTACCATCAGGTGGACTGCATGCTCGTTTGCTATTGCAATCAGATATAAAAAACGTGTCGATATGTACGATAGTATTATGATCATATCTGGTAGATTGTTGTTCATGACAGTGGTCGCTTACCATCCACTTGACTGAATGCATGGATAAAAATAATCAGTATTAAATAAAATTGAAGCGCAAATAGTAGACGCCTAATCTTTTTACTTGCACCGACTAGTTTTTAACGCGCATATTTGATGGTCATATTTTTTTTACCAGAGAGTTACTGAAAACCGTATTTACCTTATGACCTTTTACTGCACCTACATAGCATTGATAAACGATCTTTTTTTATCTACACTCATACTTTCTACATTCCACACTCATAGTCCCACAGTAGGATTTTCTCATGTATCCTGGCAACACACACAAAGACGACACTAACACCCAGGCCCAGAACAATCTAAACTCAATTCAGATACCTGTCTGACCGAGGATCGAACCCGGAACCGGCGTGTCAGACCGATATGGTAACAGCGCCACGACGTCACATTGTTCTGAATCGCAACACTCATACTATCGGGTTACGTAAAAGCGGTCGCTTTCACTGTTATCTCGAAAAATTATTTATTAAGTTATTAAGTTATTAATTATTAAGTTATCTGTTATTATCATTTGACTTACTTGTTACTCGCTCCTTTTTGCAAGCAGTCTTCGCCTATAAATGTAGTTGCACTTAGCTTTTCCGTATTGTATAATTGTGTTTTTTTATATTATAATTGGTGTAAACTATGTAGGTGATCAAAAATAAATAAATAAACGTACCGGCCTCTGTATGTTCCGTATAACCAATTGATAAGAGATCCAGCCTTTGAGAGCGCCATGACATTTAATAAGTCTTTTCTTTATCTTACTGAAGTAGCAAACGAGCATGCAGTCCACCTGATGGTAAGTGCCGCCCATGCACATCTGTAATCAACTTCACACAGAACATAGGTTCTATCTGAAGTCAATCACTGATGCGTTGCTACTCCCGAGGACTATGATGGTCGCCTCATGTGAAAGTGTGCCGGCAACCACACCCTTCCATCGAAACGCAAGAAATCGGTAGAACTACACTAGTTCTACCACCTTATGAACCTGATGAATGAAGACATTTTGATTTTTGGCTCATTTTGAAAACCATTTCGGCAAAACCTGAATTTCGAGTATTACCGAATTCTGCGATAATTAATTCTGACGATAACCAGATTCGAACTTGTTTAATTGACATGTCCAAATCGTAATGTTTATGTTTCATTTTTACCCGACACCGTCAGAAGAGAGATGTTTGATAAGTGTATGTCTCATGTATATATGTTTGTATGTATGTCCATTTGTTTGGCATGCGCTTCAACCCAAACGCTTTGACGGATTGTAATATGTTATATCTAGACATAGGATTATATACATTTGCATGTGCATATACCCAGACCCAGAACGAAGAAGAATCTAAATTCATCATTCAGTTACCTGTCTGGCTGGGAATCGAACCCGGGACCCACTGCGTGTCAGACCGGTATGGTAACCGCTGCGCCACGCGGGTCGTCAAACTTCAGCTTGAACCCACGTTCTGTATGAAGTTGATTACTGATGTCCATGGGCGGCAGTGACCACTTATCACCAGGTGGACGCATGGTCGTTTGCTACTGCAGTCAGGAAAAAAAGGTGACCGCTATATTTTTTGGAGATCTCAGAGTCCTTTTTACAGCGCCAAGGACGACCACCGAGGGGGAAGGTGGGGTTTATTACCTACGATATAAATCCCACATAACCAGGGGTAACTTTTAAAGGTTTCCCCTCTTGAAAACAAAAAAAATAAAAAAGGGTATCATAAGTTTCATGCGTCTTTGTATGTGTGTATGTACAAACGTAACTCCGAAAATAATTTACCGATTTTAATGCAATTTTTTTTATTTAAAGCTGACGTGATCGAAATGGTTCTTAGCTATAATTTATGAAAATCTGTTCATTGTTAGCTCATTTCCTGTTTAAATTAGGTAAACTCTTATAAAAACTAAATCCCGACTGCTTATAATTAATCCCTTCCCAGTTAATTACTAAGCATGGGTTTATTGTCTTTATAATTATTTATTTAATTTCATTTAACTCTTCATTTGATTGCGTTGATATATAAACATAAATATGTTATAATACGTTTATTTTTGGAAGGAACTATAGACTAGGTTTGAATTAAATATCCATATACTTAGAAAGAAAAGACCCCACTAATTTCTTTTTTGTTTAAACAATTATAATCTATATCTATACTAATATATAAAGCTGAAGAGTTTGTTTGTTTGTTTGTTTGAACGCGCTAATCTCAGGAACTACTGGTTCGAATTTAAAAATTCTTTTAGACCATTTATCGAGGAAGGCTTTAGGCTATATAACATCACGCTACAACTATTAGGAGCGAAGAAGTAATGGAAAATGTAAAAAAAGAATTATAAAGCTGAGGAAGTTGTTTGCAAAAATAAATTATGCCCAAAATAACTATTCCACGCGGACGAAGTCGCGGGCACAGCTAGTTAAACATAAAGCCTATGTCATTCTACAATTGAAACGAATCCATCAAGACGTTTGTTTTATAGCCAAAAAATAGAAACACACACATACATGTGTTCAAAAAACTAACAAAGGTATTTCAGGCGGTTTCAAAAGCATATTTAGTTAGATTATTGCACATATATAGCTCCACCAATTCGCACTTGGCCAGCGCGGTGGACTATGGCCTAAACTCTCTCATTCTGAGAGAAGACCCGTGCCCAGCAGTGAGACAACAATAACAACACACACACACACTTTCTACACTCATAGCCCCACAGTAGGATTTTCTCATGTGTCGTGGGTACCATGGACACACACAAGACGAATACACAAACACCCAGACCCAGAACAGGAATCTAAACTCATCATTCAGATACCTGCCTGGCCGGGAATCGAACCCGGGACCCATTGCGCGTCAGACCGGTATGGTAACCACTGCGCCACGCGGGTCGCCGATTTGGGTTGTCGACTGTGGGGGGATTTGGGTTGGAATACTGGGTTGACGACGACGACATATTTAGCTAGATTATTGTACATTTTTGTCTGTCCCCGTTTTTTATTTGACACTCATATTCTTCTCCCTCTTTCTCCCTCTTTTCTCCCAAATTTACTGTTCGCAAACACCATTTTTTAAATTATAATACAGTTTATGTCACTCTGGCTAGGCGATTCCGGTGATCATACTAGTGATCATACTTCATACTTATCATATTAGAAAGGCGAAAGTTTGTTAGTGTGTATGTTTGTTACTTCTTCACGCCTAAACGGCTGGAGCGATTTTCATAAAATGTAGTAGGGAGTTAGCTGACACTCTGGATTAACATATAGGCTATTTTTGAGTGTGGAAAAATATTTTATTCCTACGGGTCAATTGATACATCGATTTTCTTAACGCGGGCGAAGCTGCGGGGTTCAGCTAGTATGTAATATGTTACAATTTGTCAAGCCGTAAGAAGTCTAGTAGCCAAATAGAGTTAGAGGGCTTTCACATTAGGTTGCAAGTAGCGCGGCTGCAGCGCGACAGCCGCGCGACTGCAGATAATGCTTCCTGTTTACGACTATATCCGGGAGAATTTTTTGATTACGGCGGCGCGCTGTTCCTTTACAATGGAACTACTAATAAAAATTAATAAATACTGAATAATTATATCAATAATAAGAAAGCATCCGTAGCAGTTGCGCGGCCGCAGGCTGCCGCGCTGCGGCCGCGCTACTTTAACCTAATGTGAATGCGCTCTTACATACAAACATACTCGAAACATTACCCTCCGTCTCACGCAGTCGGTTCAAAATCAATAGAAATGAATCATTCAAGAGAAAATACAGTTTAGTTACGTTAACGATAGAAATTCCATAAATAATTGATCAAGCTTATTACTTTCACAAAGATGCATATCTTTACGCGAAGGATATTGCATAAAAGATATAAATGTTTATAGTTACGTACTTGCTCATAGTGTTGATAAATCCATGTTAAATATTGTGAAATGGAAATTTAGTTTATGTTTTTCTTAACTTTCTCCTATATGTAGGACTCCGGTTGCGTTCTGCGGCGAGTTTGTTTGTTTGTAGTGATAGTGATAATTTTTTATGAGGTTGAAGTAGCAAACAAGCATTTTTTATTAACTTATGCAATTATAGTTATTTATTTATTTGTGCAGTATTTTTTTTCTTTGATATTAAATCTCTTTTTTTTTTGATACTATATACTTTCTCATAAACAGCTATGTACTTACATATTCGTCCGATTTCCGAGCAGCTCGTCTCGATCTGTGCGAACTTCGTACTGTCGTACCGTATACATACACTATAGGTGAACGCTCGGCCGCACTAAATGGTAGGCGGAGTGGTGTTAGGTTTTTTCGTTACGGTATTTCTTGATTCGGTCGCCGCGCTCACAGCCCGCGATAAAATATGCTAACGCTATGCAATGGCTTAAAAGAAAATGTAAGTTTATAATTATTTCATACTTTTTCAATTAGGTACAGTCATTTACCAATTGTGTAAGAAATACTTTATCTGCGAACCTTTCTAAATACCACAGATAATACAAATTTGACTAATCGACTTATTGGCACTATAAAATTGTGACATATCTCCGCAATTAACTTTTGAAAGTAATTTGAAGGAATTTCGGTAAAAGGTGCAGAGTACAGTTCGTTTGGAAAATAAATATGTAGATTATTTTGTGCGTAAGTAATTTTTTCTTAATTTTTAATTTATTTATACGTGGGCCATGAAATATGCAGTCCACCTGATGGTAGGTGATCACTGCTGCCCATGGACATCTGTAAGCAACTTCATATATTCTATTCAGTCAAGTTACAAATGCGTTGCTACTCCCGAGTACTAAAATTCTTCATGTTTAAGTAAGCTAGCAACCAAAACAGATGACCATGGGCGGTAATGACCACACTGGAAAGTGTAGTTTATGCTTTCTTGCTAGTAAAGTTTTATAAAATAACTAGCTGATCCGGGGAACTTCGTTCGCCTAAAAGTCTACTATTTTATATATGTATTATACATAAAAACCTTCCTCTTGAAACACTCTATCTATAAAAAAAAACTGCATTCAAATCCGTAACGTAGTTTTAAAGATCTAAGCATACATAGGGACCGACAGCGAGAAGCGATTGTCAGTTAGATATTTTTTGTTAATGATTTATAATATTATATAATATTTTATTAATAATTTACACTACCACCGGATCGGAACACGATCTCAGCTGAGAAGATCCGGTAAGAAAATCAGTGGGTTTGTCCTTTTTCTTTGTATATCTTTCTGTGCCATCTTGTTTTTACATGGGTAATAAAAGTTAGCTCCAGTTACCTTGTGATTGTGTTTTATACTATGTATTTGTAGTGAAAAAGCTGGCCAAGTGCGAGTCGAACGAAGGATTCCGTAAGCTATAAAAATCTCGTTAGTTTTATGAGAGCCCCCCCCCCCCCTTAAATGTATTTTTTTTTAATAGCAGCACCGGAAATACATAACCGTTTCATGGCATAAAGCTTGTTGACAGACAGTCAGACGGACAATAGTTTTAGTAATCGGGTCCCATAATTATTATTAGCTACAGAACCTAAAAACTTAACTAAGTAATAAAAAAACAAAGATATCGGTAGGTATCGTTTTCAAAGTGTGTATATGCACGTGTATGCGGGTTTCTTAGTATTACTTACTCATGCGCAGTTTTTCTTTACTTAACGAACGCATTCTGAACATTGTTCTAGCGAGTTATGTGGTGCTAGTACATTTTTTATTAAAGTCGCACTAGTTTGAATCCAAGGGTCGGTCATCATTATTGTCCCACTGCTGGGCACAGGTCTGCTGTGTGTGAGAGGGTTTTTGGTCATAACCCACCTAGTTGACCAAGTGTGAATTGATGGACATTATATACTGAGTTATTATGTGTTAAATAACTCTTGCCCACCAATTCGCACTTGGCCAGCTGCGGTGGACTATGGCCTAAACTTTCTCATTCTGAGAGAAGAGCCGTGCCCAGCAGTGGGACAATAATGGGTTGACGAGAGAAATAACTCTTAGGTGTACAAGTTTCCTCACGATGTTTTCCTTCGTCCGCAAAAATCTAAAATGATGTTTAGAAATCAGATGCATGTCAGGGATTTGAAGCTTGGACCTCCCGATTCTTAAAGGGAGTTGCAACCATTAGGCTATAGGTGCCCGATATGGTCTTTAGAAAAAAATAATATCACCACTACATAACATAAAACAAAGTCGCTTCCCGCTGTCTGTCCCTATGTATGCTTAAATCTTTAAAACTACGCTACAGATTTTAATGCAGTTTTTGAAGTGAAACTTCTTTAGGCGCATGAGGGTAAAATTTTTACAGATGAAACGTCACGCCGGTATGCAACGGAAGTGTCGGAAAAGAGAGACAGAGTGATCGAGACGGATAGAGAGAGAGTAAGACAGGGCGAACGTAGCATGAGCAACTAGCCGTGGAGTGAGAGTAGGGAGCAAGCGAGTGAGAAAGATTGAGAGAAAAAGTGAGACAGAGCGAACGTCGTATCACGCCTTTTTCCCTTCCTCTTAATCTTGGAAATTTAAAGTTTTAGATTTGTATAAATATAAACAAGATTTATAAATTAGTTCGCCAAAGTAGTTTCACTTCTGACATGTGTACTTTGTACGCACGCATGTTTTTTTAATAGATAGAGTGATTTAAGAGGAAGGTTTGTGAGTATAATACATGCATAATATAGTGGAGGAACACTGATAATTTTAGATTTTTGACTTTTAGGCGGAACAAAGTTCAACGAGTCAGATAGTTTTTTTATAATATTGAGTGCATTCTCGATGGTAAGTAGCCATTGCCAGATAAACATGTGAACGACATCAAGGGCAGCAGCAAAGAATGTAAAGAGCACATATGCATTGCTTTCCCGGAGTAAAGGGATTCATTTGAAAGAGCCACCTTCCACCGGAACCCAAGAACCGATTGACGCTAGAAATAGGTGTTTAAATTACTCCCTTCTTCGCATCAACCCATTATTGGCCCACTGCTGGGCACGGGTCTTCTCCCAGAATAAGAGAGTATAGGCCATAGTCCACCGCACTGGCCAAGTGCGAATTGGTGGACTTCACACACCTCTGAGAACTTTTTTTTTTAAGAGCTCTCGGGTGTGTTGGTTTCCTCACGATGTTTTCCTTCACCGAAAAGCAGTGATAATTAATTTCTAATACGCACATAAATCATTGGTGCGTGCCTGGGTTTGAACCTCGGACCTCCCGATCGAGAGGGCAAGTTTCAGCCATTAGGTTATCACTGCTCTACTAAATTACTCCCTTAATCACTTATATTCGAAGACTTCGAGGCCACGACACACTTTCAATCTTATGACGTATAAAAACATTGATGCGATATTTATAAAACAAGAATAATTAATTCAAAACCTACTAGAAACTTCTGTCATATTGCGTAATAATACTACATCATTAATTTCATAAAAAATGCATAGGAAAAAATGCAACAACCGTCCAATCTGCAAGAGCCCTGCGTTGTAAAGTACTGCGCGAAATCGTACCACTTTGAAAACGCTTATACTAACCAGGGGTCAAGTTACACTGGCTGCATTGCAACTAAAGTTTAGACGTGAACAACTTTACGTGCACGATAAATTCACCTTTAATAGAATGCTTTTATTGCCCATTATTGCGTGCAGTGATTCAATACCTTGTCATAACTTTGTTTGCGCAAGTAACGTCCATGATAAATGACTGCTTAGAACGTAGAATGATGGTGTTTGATGGTTTTTCTGCGTTCGAGGTGTGATGGATACTGATTGAGAACTGTGTAATGATTTATTCCGAAAAATATTACTTGCAATAACAAAAACGGTGGTGAAAAAGAGATGGTAACAGTCGGAGTTCCACTCCACGTACTACGGTGCTACCATTTTTTTGTTGGGAAACCTTTATAAGGTACCCGACGTTGTGGAAGCGACGCGGGTTATGTGGGATTCTTACCGCATTGAAACCCCCTCGGTGGCCGTCCTCAGCACTGCGTGGAGGACTCCGGGATCTCCAATGGAACGTACTGGTGCTCCCTAGCGCCTCTCATGGGCTCGTCTCTTGAGAAACGTATAACTGTCCCCCTGCACTTCTGGTGTCTACAACAACATGCAGCAACGTAAGCCGCCGTCCTTCTCGGGGTTGCTGGCTGAGCGGTTCGAGCTCCCTCTGAAGCCGCCCGTAACCCCAGGAGCCCACTTTTAGTCGCCTCTTACGACAGTCAGAGGACAGTAGCCGTATTTTACTCCCCGATTGCAGGGGAATTCAAATACCACCTAAAGTGTGGTAACCACATCCTTCTACCAAGAAAAGAAGAGAAACAAGAACGAAACACAAGAACTAGAAGTCTTCTTTCTTCTTCTTTATAAAAATGAATGCTTGCCTGTATGTCCTCTATAGAATCGTAAACTATTCAGTTGATCATGTGATGATCTTTAGCAAAGTTGTTATTCATGAGCTCGCGAAGGTCCTGGTGTATTTTTTGTGATGCAGTAGCAAGCACGCAGGGTACAGCTAGTATCAGAATAAAAAGGGATGACAGTTCTAACAAATTGAGTTTGAACTAATCTTAAAAGGCAGGTGTCATTGGCGGCAGTGGCCACTCACCATCAGACTCGATCACCATTAGACAAACACGTTTCAAAGAAATATAAAAAAAAGTAATTTACTTTGCCGCTCAGTTCCGATAAATAAATGTAAAATTAATAAATGCCTTGACCGGAAATCGAACCACTTACCCTTATTGCAAGCTTCATACATTATGCTCTGTAATAAAATTGGAGCTCACAGCAAAAACCCCTATGTTTATGTAAAAACAATTAAAATGCTTACGCACCCTTATAGTCTAGGAGTTTGTGAAGAAGCGTATAGACCAGGGAATTTTACTTAAATAAAATTCAACTAAAATATTTTTTGAAGTGAAACTTCTTTATCGGGGTTGTTGAAGTGAAACTTCTTTATCGGGGTTGTTGAAGTGAAACTTCTTTATCGGGGTTGGAAAAAAAATTAGTGTAACATTTTTTCGTTACGCGCCATCTTTTTCTGTTACGCGCCATCTTTTTTTTCCGTTACGCGCTATCTTTTTCTTATCCCTACCACGCGTGATATTAGATAGATTATTATAGATTAGATTATTAGATAAAGTTTAATAAAAGCCTTTTATTAAACTTTATCTAATTCAACTTTATTTAACCAATTTCTGTAAAGTTGCAGATAGTAAATTATTTTTTTAAAACTAACGTTATAAAGAAGTTTCACTTCTTACGAGTGTACGCTAGTACACGCACACATTTTTTTTAATTTCGGGTAAATTACTA
The DNA here is from genome assembly GCA_949699795.1 of Spicauda simplicius. NCBI lineage: Eukaryota > Metazoa > Arthropoda > Insecta > Lepidoptera > Hesperiidae > Spicauda > Spicauda simplicius. The sequence goes on from OX453085.1 coordinate 6,188,673, forward strand.
GCAAAGACTAAAAACACCCAAAACCATTACAGTAATAAAAAATATATGTTTGCTGTTGGAATCGAACCTTGGACTATTTTGACACTAAAACTATATATAAATCTTAGCGTAAATAAGGTTTTTTTTCATTTTATTCTCTGTTTAGGCTTGTTGGAAATGTTTTTTTAAAATCCTTTCTTAGTGCTTCCCTACATTGTTTAAGTCATGGTATCTGTTAATTAATTTATTAAGAAATAGCGCTGCCCGGCGGTTTCTCCCGCCTATTCGTAACACAACTTTAAATTACAATCTTTTGTTAGATTTGCCGAACTTTAATAAAACAAAAACAAAATGTTATTTCAACTCACTCTAAATACATCTATAATAAATTAAATTAATTTTATTTGCTAGTTTTTGTCTGATACTATTATATTTAAAAGGCATGACAACTCAAAGAATTATAGACACAGCTATTTTAAATTATTGACAGTCTTTTAATTATTATTATTAATTCGTCTTTCTTTTTTCATATAATGGGTATAACCCATTATTGTCTCACTGCTGGGCACGGGTCTTATCTCAAAATGAGAGAGTTTTACGCCATAGTCCACCGCGCTGGCCAAGTGCGAATTGGTGGACTTCACACACCTCCGAGAACTTTTTTTTTAAAGAGCTCTCCGGTGTGTAGGTTCCCTCACGATGTTTTCCTTCACCGGAAAGCAGTGATAATTAATTTCTAATATACATAAATCATTGGTGCCTGGGTTTGAACCTCGGACCTCCCGATTGAGAGGGCAAGTTTCAACCATTAGGCTATCACTGCTCTACCTCAAGTTAGACTGATCTTATCTGTGATTATTTAATGTTTATGGGAAGCCACTTATCAGTCTACCTCTCTACCACCAATGCACCTGTATGCACAGTATGCAAATTTACTCCCAGATCATTAAAAAATCCATAAACAACACAGACTGTCAAAACCTATTCCTACGTACAAAGATCGCATTAAAGTCAACTTATACACAAACTTATAAAATAATTAAGTGATTGCATTTAATACGGAACCCTAAGCCAAAAGGTCGGTCAGGCGAGCAAAAAGCAAGCTGTTTATGTCGCAACTGACAGGACCACAATTACAATTTAAGACCCCCTCGTGGATGATTAAAAAGCTGTAATGACATTATCTGTGGTGCAAAAAACTGTACGCATTACCAACGGGCTAGATGTTGCGTTATCGCGGGTGCGGTTATAGGCACGCGGATTTGTCGTACGTGTAACCTGGCTAGAGTTTTTGACTATATTTAAGTGTTTTGTTAAGCTAATTTTATTGACAACAAATACACATTATGAGCACATGTTGCGTTATGGCGGGTGCCGTTATAGACGCGCGGATTATTCGTACTTGTAACCCGTATGTATTATTCTTAGTACCTACGAGGTGGCAACTGCCTACATTTGAAAGGAACTTTATGCACAAAGGTTCTATGTAGAGTTAATCACAGATAAGTTACTACTATCGAGGAGTATGGCACACTTTCACACGAGGCGCTCTCTCATTCCCATGAGAATATCGATGTTTGATTAATTGTTACAAATTTAGTAGTTCCAGACGTTGTTGATAGATGGAGTTAGTAAAATTCATTTGCAAGTTCTGAATCACGCTATCAAATGTTAACTGTAATTCCATTTGACCGTGCGGGCGAAGCCACGGGTAAGAGCTAGTGTACTATAAAATGAGCGAAAACAAGAATGCTTGTTTTGAGGAAACAACACACTATTTATATTTTAGTACTTTTTGTTAAGCTGATGTAATGACATTGTTTATACGGGTGGCGTTACAATAATAGGTGCGTTTATAGAGACGCGGATTTATCGTTTAACATAAATTGGACATTGTATTGCATTGTGTTGTTAATTGTTTATAAATATGCGTGTTTATTGTACTATTTTTATTACAAGAAAAACAATTCAGATCACCACAATAAGTAACGGTATTTCGGATTTTTCTTGTAGTTGTAATTTGTTTTTTTTTTTTAATACGTAATTACGAGACACATCATACTGATATTATAAAGGCGAAAGTTTGTGAGTGTGTATGTTTGTTACTTCTTCACGTCTAAACGGTTGGAGCGATTTCCATAAAATTTGCTACAGAGTTGGCTGATACTCTAGATTAACATATAGGCTACTTTTTCAGTTGGAAAATATCTTGTTCCCACGCGACAATCGATTTTAGTTAACGCGGGCGAAGCAGCGGGATTTAACTAGTACTAAATAAAATGTTAAATTTCTTCAATTTAAGCTGTATTGTATGACCTTATTTTGATGACAGCACACTTTCACATGAGGCGACCATCATAGTCCTCGGGAGTAGCAACGCATCTGTGATTGACAGATGAAACCCATGTTCTGTATGAAGTTGATTACTGATGTCCATGAGCGGCAGTGACCACTTACCATCAGGTGGACTGAATGCTCGTATGCTACTTCAATTAGTAAAAAAGCGAAATAATGTAAAAATATTTCATAAAGTTTTTATAATTACATTGACGAGTGACGATGTGACATGACGAGTCAAGAAATATATAATGTTATTTCTTGATTCGTCATTGTTATATTCTGTGGTTATGTTAATTGATTTCTTATCTTCTGCCGTAAAGATGGCGCGTAGGTACATTGTTATGATTTTCCTTAATAATTTATTTTTTCCACTATTTTTTGTTATTTTTATGTTATTCTATGTTGTTTCCTGGTCTGTTTTGGTCTAAGGTAATGAGTATCCTATATTTTAATGTAATTGACGACCTGCGTGGCGGATCGGTTACCACACCGGTCTGACGCGCAATGGGTCCCGGGTTCGACTCCAGGCCAGACAGGTATCTGAATGATGACTTTAGATTAATGTTCTGTTGTGTTTGTGTATTCGTCTTGTGTGTGTCCATGGCACCCACAACACAGGAGAAAATTCTAGTGTGGGCCTATGGGCCTATGAGTGTAGAAGGAGTGTGTTTAATGCAAAGAAAATGTCATAAACTATGTGTGTGTTAAATTTCAGTGAAACACACATCTTCACAAACTTTTGTACTTATAGTATAAATATCATAATATAATTTAAGATTAGATAAATAAAAAATGATTGTGCAGTCAATCTAGTGCGAATTCTCTATACATAAAATCCAATAACCATTTTAGGTGACCTTCCATTTATATGACAGCGCATACTACAGAGAGATGAAGATGTATCTTCATATCCTCCATTAGGCCTCTTTCCAGCAGTAGACTTCATAAGCCCCAGAGGATTCCGGATGCGATCGTTTAGTGGTCCCGGAGTCCGAGAACGGCTACCGGGGGAATTTTAGTGCGGTAAAAATCCCACATAACCCTGCATCGCTTTCACGGCATCGGGTACCCTTTGAAGGTTTCCCCCTCGAGAACAAAAAAAAAAAAAGACAAGTCATAAGCCTGGAAATAAAAACAAGAAATCTAGAACGATACTAGGTACTCCAATCAAAGATGAATATTACGAGAAATAATTGCGTTGTATGAACATAATTGTGAACAAGATTGTGCAAGCTTTTGCACTCATTTTCTTATAGTTAATATTAACGGGTTCAAGTCTTGAATGAAACTGTTCATACCGTTTTCTATTTTTACCTGATGCATGCAATCCACCTGGTGGTAAGTGGTCACTGCCACCCATGGACATTTGTAAGCAACTTCATATAGAACATAGGTTTAATCTGAAGTCAATCACACATGTGTTGATACTTCCGAGGACTTTGATGGTTGCCTCATATAAAAGTGTGCCGGCAACCGCACCCTTCCATCGAAACGCAAGGACTGCTTCACGCTAGAAATAGGTGTGGTGGTGGTACTTCCCCGGTCGAACTATATTATAAGGTGGTAGAATCAAGAAATTCCGTAACGAAAAAACCTAACACCCACTCCGCCTACCATGTAGCGCTGCCGAGCATTTTCTTAACGAGCAATAGCTTAAAATAAATAGAAGGAGCTAAAGTTTACAGTGCATTTTTCATGTTTCTTTCAATCAATCAAGGTAAAGACGTATTTACAATATAACAAAATCCATATTACGTGCACGTTTTAATAAAAATGTCGCAACGCAACGTCACAATATTTTGGAAAGGTTGCCTGTTTTTGTTTGCGTTCGTTTTTTACCTGTCACTCATGCCATAAGACAGTTTTTAATTACTTCAGAAATATGAGTTTTAATGTCACGGGTATCACTTGTTGCAGTGAGAGCGAGTAGCGATTAACGATTTACTCGCTTGCAAAAGGTTGAAGGTTGCAGTTGATTAAATTTAAAATGCATCTAGCTTCTTAGACTGTATACGCATACCTAGCGTTTTATTCTCCTACGAAGTGGAAGAATATATATTGTGGTTGAATATGCTGCATGGTTGAAACTTGGCTTTTCAATTGCGGGTCCTTGGTTCGATTTCAGGCAGACACATCTCAAAATATTTTTCTGCACTATAATGCAGCAAAGGCAGCAAAATATTGCTAAGAAACCTAATTACCTGGGGTACGAAAAAAATAAATCTCTAAGATGAAAGTGCCCTCAACCTTTCATTGGGAGAGATGACTCTTGCTCAAAACTGGGACAGTAATGCCTCTTATAGACACACGTTTTTTGGAGTAATAATCTACGGTTAATTCGCCGTGTGTAGGCATTGTATGGATCACTGCCGTGCACTGGTCTTTGCCGTGCCATGTACATGCTAGCACGTTTTTTTCACGGTAAGGTAAAGACGCCGTACGGCTCAAAAAACGTTACATGTACAGGCCTTATGGACATACGATACCACATGATCGATTGCTATTTCAATGTAAAAAAAACATTGACGATTTTTTTAAATTATTAAGTGAGATTAAACAGTGATAACCTAATGTAAATATGTAATGGCAGTAATTTAGTAGAGCAGTGATAGCCTAATGGTTGAAACTTGCCCTCTCGATCGGGAGGTCCGAGGTTCAAACCCAGGCACGCACCAATGATTTATGTGCGTATTAGAAATTAATTATCACTGCTTTTCGGTGAAGGAAAACATCGTGAGGAAACCTACACACCTGAGAGTTCTTAAAAAAAAAAGTTCTCGGAGGCGTGTGAAGTCCACCAATTCGCACTTGGCCAGCGCGGTGAACTATGGCCTCTCATTCTGGGAGAAGACCCGTGCTCAGCAGTGGGCCAATGATGGGTTGATGTGGAAGTGAGATTATAATAAATTTAATGATTGACATTGGAATTCATCGCTTAGCTCTGAGTCAGACCGTAACCTCACCCGACCAGTAGGATACGCGAGTTGCATAATACCATCCGTCATATTTTTTTACTAAAACATGGAATTAATTACAATTTAATTGAGTTTCTTTATTCAATTATGAAGATATCGGAGGTGTAAGCAATTTGTTCGTCTGCTAATGACCAGTAATGACCAACAGTATGTTGGATAATTTTAATACTAATACAGCATTTATCGTAATTTCTAGAAAGAAACTAATTTTAGTTTTTAGATCGTTGTTTTTTTTTTTGGGACTCTTTATGGTCTTCATAGTTAAGTTCATACTCTAAATTTGTTTTTCTTTCGCTTGAACAGAAATTAATTTAGAAAAAGATATATACGTTCTATTTTCCTTGTTTATTATATTACTTGTCAATGGATTATACCATTTGATGGTAAGTGACCATCTTCAGCTATGGACATTCGTAGACAATCGAAGATAAAATTGGTCGTGAGGATGGTCATAGTTGCGTTACTACCGATCGAACTCAACAGATTTCATAAAATCCTTTACGAATGAATTTGCAATGGAATATAAAATACTCTCAATTTTTACGACAATCGTATGAATTTATTTAATTTCGTGACGAACACAAATAAATATTATTTTTCTCTTTTTTTGTGAACATAAATTATGTATTAATTTGTACTGGCACAAAATTAAAATAATTTCTTATTTGCTTGACGATCGCAGAAATATAAAATCTCATTTTTGCGTGACGATAACATTATGAAATTATTTCTTATTGTGACTAAGAAGTCACAATTTCACAAAATATAAAATAACTTCTTATTTTTGCTTAAAAATAGCACAAAATTAAAATCATGTTTCGTTTTTACTGACGATAGCACAAAATATAAATTAATTTCTCACTTTTGCGTGACGATGTCATAAAATATAAAATAATTTCTCATTTTTTCGTGACGTACGTACAAAATAGCTTCAACTGGTCACACAGAGGTCCAGTTCGAAAATCAAACGGACGAATTTAAAATGGAACAAATCTGTGCGCTGGGACATAAGTAGGAAGTCCCGATTAAACTGTAATACGCTCAAGTGCCACGCTCGTTGTCACTCCGCCAGTTAAACCCGACCCCCACCCCCCCTCTCTTACCTTTGTGGCCGGTCGACAACAGCGTCACGTCATACTGTATCTAGGATCTAGTTAAACTGGTGGAAGTACCTACCGAACGGCAGCGCAGCTTGTATAACGTGAGCTGCGTCTCCCCGCGGATTGTTGAGGAACCGGACAATCGCGGGGGAGGTGGCTGGTAGAGGAAGGCTCAGCGTACACCGGTCGGTATATTAGCTCGATTGGTCTACCGGATGCTTACTCAAGACGTAGTTTGTAGGTTACCGTTTTTGTCGTTCTGTTGCAAGAGTCGCCTTGGATGTTATTTGTTTCCCGGTTTAGTGTATCCGAAATGAAAATAGCGAAACTGCGAATTGGTTTTTTGATTCGCGACTGTTTGCGAAACAAGCTTTGTTTACGCTCATACATAGCACGTTTACGTATTCGTTTTCGTAACTTACAATGTACTCTGAAATTATGAGCGAAATAATGATTGTTATAGGGAAACTAGATTGTTATAGAGCAGTGATAGCCTAATGGTTGAAACTTGCCCTCTCAATCGGGAGGTCCGAGGTTCAAACCCAGGCACCACTGATTTATGTGCGTATTAGAAATTAATTATCACTGCTTTTCGGCGAAGAAAAACATCGTGAGGAAACCTACACACCCGAGAGTTCTTTAAAAAAAAGTTCTCGGAGGTGTGTGAAGTCCACCAATTCGCACTTTGCCAGCGCGGTGGACTATGGCCTAAAACTCTCTCATTCTGAGAGAAGACCCGTGTCCAGCAGTGGGACAATAATGGGTTGACGACTATAGGGAAACAAGAAACTAGTCGGTTTGTGCTTGTTCCTGCCGCGGACGTGCAAGATGTGGAATGAGCTTCGTCCTGAGGTATTCCCGGAGCGCTATACGAATGGAATGAGAGAGTTATAGGCCATAGTCCACCGCGCTGGCCAAGTGTGATTTGGTGGACTTCAAACACCTCCGAAAACTTTTTTTAAAGAACTCTCAGGTGTGTAGGTTTACTCACGATGTTTTCCTTCACCGATAAGCAGTGTATCCATCTATCCATCCATCCATCCATCAGCCCTTTGAGGTCCACTGCTGGACATAGGCCTCCCCTAAATGACGCCACTCTAACCGGTCCTGTGCCTTCTGAATCCAACGGTTTCCCGCTGTCTTCTTCAGGTCATCAGTCCACCTGGTGATAATTATTCCATATCTACAACATAAAAACATAGACAAGCAAAAAAGATAAACAAACATAACAAAAAAATCACATCACTCACGCATTTCTCGTTTGTCCAACCGAGAATCAAACCCAGGACTTTTAACCAGTTACAACTAATTATTAACAACAACAACAATTACTTTATAGTATGGCTATGTCATTCCATATTCTATAGAATCTCGCAGATCAAATGTATTTCGCTTACTTCACATCCACAGAGCTATAGACGTCTCTAATATAATAATATATAGCAATATAATAATATTGTGCTAATTAACACTGCGTTTTGTTCAGCTATTAATCATTTACGATAGATCAGGTGTTACACTAGATGTCAGAAACGAATCTAGGATGGATGTGGTATTTTGTTATGAAATTCACTAATCGCGTGTTTCAAGGCAAAAAGGAGTTTTGGGTTCGGCCGAACACATATCTGAATGATGGATTTAGATTTATGTTCTGAGTCTGTGTATTTATGTTGACACTTGTGTATATCCATAAGACCCAGACAGGAAAAGAAAATGCCCCTCTTAACGCCAAATAAATTCACAATCACTGAAAATATTTAAAATCATGCAAGGCAAAAACTTTTGCAAGAAGGAACGGGTTTTCCTCCTATTAATATTATAAATTTTGATGATTTTCAATAATATCATATTTGTATGCATAAAACAGATTATTTTGTGCAACATTGTATACGCATTTTATTAAAAATTACCATAAATTATACAGTATACAAAATTTTGTCAAAAATGTCTTTTTCGCAAAACTGTCGTTGTGTGGGTTGATTCTGTTTTGCATAAGTAGGTCCAATTATAGTAGGGTTAACCTATATAATAGAAAAAAATATATTGCTTATATCAATCCGACTTGAGACGAATCCAACAACACATAAAGATAAAATATGACAAATACTTGAGATGTAGAGCGTGCCAAATATGGACATACATACGGTCAAAAAACATACCTCGGAATTATACACAAAAAATTAGAAAGAAAAACAAAAAGAAATCAAGTATATATATATATATATATATATATATAAATCTTAATATATATAAATCTTAATAACAATTGTGCGTACCTCTGTAACCAGCGCTACAAAACATCCCTTATTAACAAAATGCCTCCTCAATTACAACCTAACTCCGCAACGGACAAGGCTACAAATGATCGAGTTTACAACTAATTAACCACTAATGACGACTGAACAAAAAAAGACATCAGAATATCTATCAATCATTTCTCTATTAGAAAAAATGAAGAATGGAACTGGTCATTTGAATATTCCTATTGTTGCTGCTTGCCTGGTAATTGGAAATGTTTGTTCTATAACTTTATTAGTTGCACGACGTCATTGTCGGGTGCTATCCCACTGCTGGGCGTGGGTCGTCTTCCACGCGAAGCGACCATTTCCTGTTGTTGCTGCTTGCCTGGTAATTGGATATGTTTGTTCTATTATAACACGTTTTTACGTGTTTGCACGTCATTACGTCACTGCAGATCATTGCAGTCCCACTGCTGGGCATTTGTCTTTTCTCACTGAGAGAGGTTTGGATATTATTGTGGTAGTAAAGCGGTACGAGATTAGGGGGTTAAAATGTAGATATGCAGTAGTATTTAACTGTGTAACTAGGTGACCCGGCAAACTTCGTTCCGTCTAAAAGCCAAAAATCTAAAATTATCCGTGTTACTTCATATATGCATGTATTATACATAAAACTTGAATCACTCCATCTATTCAAAAGTTGTATTAAAATCCGTAGCGTAGTTTTAAAGATCTAAGCATACATAGGGACAGACAGTGAGAAGCGACTTTGTTTTACACTATGTAGTGATATCAACACGTCCTCTTTTAGTCCTCTGACGTACCAATACATCTTCCATAACATTAAAAAGAAGAAAAACACTTGAAATGTTGTTACGGCTAACATTAACCACATAATATAAAATAGAATTCATACTAGCTTACTATTTTCTGATTTAAAAGTTTATTAATGTGGTATAAGCTAGGAGCATGTAGGTACAAGTATATTTCTTAATAAAAATCAACGGAACAGACAAATAACACTAAGGAAAACAACATAGAAGTTATAATAACACCACAGATTAAACAAACTTCCTTCCACAGATAAAAAATAACCTCGTTTCCTTTGTTCGAAATATGAATGTTTTTCAAAACCATTCGCGGGTCCATCCGTTCCGACTTTTTAGACGCCGGAAGTCAAATGAGTAACTTGAGTTCCAATTCATGAGTTATTAAGAAAATATTTTATAAAATAACACGATGGAAGAGTTTTATGCAACTGTCTTCAAGTTGCTGGCGTTTGATAGCTTCTTTTATTTATTTATTTTAAAACTAAAGATAACAGAAGGCGATTTTAACGCCTATCGGCATTCACCACCGACTATAATACTTTGGTAGAAAATTATTGTAGTAGGAAGTAGTAGTAAGGCATGCCTAAAACCACTTACAGTAAAATCTGGTACTCAAAGGTGCTAGAACCAGTGTAGTTCGACTGGGGAGGTACCACCGCCACACCTATTTCTAGCGTGAAATATTTCTTGTGCGAGATGGAAGGGTGTGGTTGTTAGCACACTTCATATGAGGCGACCATCATAGTCCTATGGAGCAAGGCATCTGTGATTGACTTCAGATAAAACCTATGTTCTATATGAAGTTGCTTCAGATGTCCATGGGCGGCAGTGACCACTTACCATCAGGTGAACTGCATGCTCGTTTGTACGCACATGTTGGGCGTTCCTGACCAACACAATTAACATTAGCTCTTTCTGCACCTCGAAAGCCCGCATAAATCCACTAGCGGTCACCCATCCAATTACCGATCACGAGACATTGCGCACTATTATAGATACTGCAAATCTAGATACTACGGAACGATTTACCTATCAATTAAATCCTTTAATTAAAACAGGTTCCGCAGTTTTCAAGATTAGTTAAAAAGTAATTATGTGTGCAATTACTTTTTACCTCAAATTACGAGAACTTGAACCCGCTTTTATATGTAAACGACATTTTTCCTTATTTTGCTACTTTTACCTTTCATACGCATACATGGTTATGTAAGACATGTGTTGTATCATCAGCGAATAACTCGAACAAAATATAAAAGCAAACGAGTACGCTGACAGTCAAAAACTATGTAAAACTGTTTTGCGATGACTTTTGAAGTTATATTTCTTTGGCGCCTCTTTTTTTTGTTGTCGAGGGGAAACCTTCAAAAAGTACCCGACGTCGTGGGAGCGACGCAGGGTTATGTGGGATTCTTACCGCACTAAAACCCCCCCGGTGGTCGTCCTCGGCGTTACAAAGAGGACTCCGGGAACTCGAAACGACCGCAACTCGGACACCTCTGCATTGCCCCATCGGGCTACTCACAGATGGGTGGCTGGGCCCACCGCTCCGTCTGCTCTTTACGTAGCCCCTTTTAGTCGCTTCTTACGATCTTTTGGCGCCTAAATAAATAATAAGTCACACCTACTTCTAGTGTAACATGAAATAGAACTCTTGTGCTTTGTGGTTGCTTACAGACGTTCGCGGTCAGCAGCGACCAATCCACATCACTGCATGCTCGTTTGTAACACTAATTTAAGACTTAAGCAACTATTCAATAGCTTACGCGAGAAGATAGGTTTATACAAGATTGAAGTAGCAAACGAGCATGCGGTCCACCTGATGGTAAGTGGTCACTGCCGCCCTGCGACATCTGTAATCAACTTCATACAGAACATGGGTTCCATCTGAAGTCAATCACAGATGCGTTGCTACTCCCGAGGACTATGATGGTCGCCTCATGTGAAAGTGTGGCAACCACACCCTTCCATCGAAACGCAAGAAACGCTTCACGTAGGTACTTCCCCGGTCGAACTACACTTGTCCTTCCACCTTGAAATATAGGTGCGATTTAAGAAAATAAATCCTTTCGGCTTTTCTTATTTTTAGATTTCTTAAGATAAAACTAATCGCATCTCGCCGTTAGTGAGACGCGTCGGTAATCCGGAAATCATTGGCCCAATTTCCATATAAAACTTGACATTTTTTACTTTTATTCGCCGCTACACTTTGCACAATCCGGTCCTGTGCCTTGATATTACAATCCTGTTTTTATTGACATTTGACCTTTCGTGCATTGACTTTATCAATACGTATTAAGTACGGAAGCACTGCAGGCCACCTGCAGCTACTCTGATGTAGTTAAGTTCTTAAAAAAAGTCTTAAAACGCTCTCTACACTCATAGCCCCACATGAGACGTACACATGAATACACAAACACCCAGACCCAGAACAAGTATCTAAACTCATCCGAGTTAGGTTTTAATTGATAGATAGATAATTGGACTTACCTACATAAGCAAAAAAGAATCAACCCACACAACGATAGTTGAGAAAAAGCCATTTATGTCAAAATTTCGTATACTATATAATTTAAAGTTACATTTAATAGAATCTATTTACAATGTTACACAAAATAATCTGTTTTGTGTATAGAAACCATCAACATTTTTGAATTTTACTCCTTAAAAATCGATTTGCATTAGGGCCCGGAATGAGAAAAATGTGAGGAGCAAAATTTACTGAAGAATGTCATCGTTACGATTCGGTTCTGATTTCAAAATCGTTACGTAAACAAAAGTTTCCTAATAAGAGACTTGCTTCGCAATTTGGTCGTATTATTTTTAATAATAATAAGGAGGAAAGCTCGTTGGTTACGCTACAAAAGTGCGCCCAATTTATGTATGTCCTTGCTCATGGCTCTCTTTTTATATTATTCTATCCATAGACAAATTTATCTACTCCCTTCTTTATGGTTCTTAAAAACCTCTCACATCGTAAACCATCGTGGTTAGACCGTAAAAATTATGTACAGTTAAATTTTACTGTAGTGATTACCGTTAACCTGTCATCAAACATTTTTTTTAACACGCTTTCTACACTCATAGCCCCACAGTAGGATTTTCTCCTGTGTCATGGGTACCATCGACACACATAAGACCAATACACAAACACCCAGGCACAGAACAGGAATCTAAACTCATCATTCAGATACCTGGCCGGGAATCGAACCCAGGACCCATTGCGCGTCAGACCGGTATGGTAACCGCTGCGCCACGCGGGTCGTCAAATTAATTTTAAGATGCAAGGGAGGGTAGAGGTGTAGAGAAATGTACATATCGACTTGATTTAAGTGTATGTATGTAGGAAAATATTCCAAGGTTCAGATATATTTTGCTTACATAGGTACATCACTCTTAGTTTTTATTATTACCTAGTAAACCTATCTAAGTAGGTACAACAGGAAACAGACAGGAAAAACACTCATATTGTCTGATACAAATCATAATAACTAGGTACAATTTAGCTATTTAACATTCCTAGGTCCATATAAATTATTGTACCTAAGTATCTACCCATACATTGTCAACCCATTATTGTCCCACTGCTGCGCACGGGTCTTCTCTCAGAATGAGAGAGTTTAGGCCATAGTCCACCGCGCTGGCCAAGTGCGAATTGGTGAACCTATCTATACAATTTAAAGTACCTAACTCTTGAAAAACCATTAATACAAAAATTACCTAACTTTAATTATATAATTTAAATTAAAACAATTTAACTCAATAATAGATTAAAATCAGCAAAAAACTAATTCATAAGCAATTCTTAGCCAAATGTATGAATAATGCATAATATTAAAGGTTTCTTAAACGTAATTAATGTTTGTGCTACTTGTAATGAATAATTATGAATAAGAACACTTGCATCCCTACTAATATAAATGTGAATGTTAGTTTGTTTCGCTTCCAAATAAAACTGCTAAACCGATTATCATAAAACTTTGCACAGATATTTTTAGTGGTAATCACTACATGTAAAACAAAGTCGCTTCCCGCTGTCTGTCCCTATGTATGCTTAGATCTTGAAAACTACGTTACGGATTAATGCATTTTTTTAATAGATAGAGTGATTAAAGAGCAAGGTATTTATGTATAATACATGCATAATATAGTAGAGGAACACTGATAATTTTAGATTTTTGACTTTTAGGCAGAACAACTCGCCGGGTCAATTAGTTAAAAATATTTAGCTTATGCCACTTTAACAACTGAGAAGATTGAAATGTTATAATCCGTGTAGCCGTTTGGGCTGTAACGCGCCAAACAAACGGACATACATGCAAACAAAAATATATACGTTAAAAACATTGCACTCCTTTTAACGCAGTATGTTATTAATATTCAATATTCGCAAATGAGGGAGCACAAGAATAAAACCCGTAGAGATGAACATCACAATTTTTACTACACTAGATACCGTATAAAAGTTGTTTTACGCAAAAACTCGAAAACAGTATATCGATAATCTCACGATAAAAGTTATAACGTTTGTGCATCAAGCGTGGTTACCGAACGATGACGTCACGCTCCCATGCCTTGCGTGACAGATTTAGAACGAGCTCCCATTCCCTTTGTTGTGACCTTTATTACAAATACATAAAGACCTGTTTCGTACAACATAAGTGGCGCGTTACGCTGGCCTAGTTCGGCGATTTAGAAGTTCTCTTTTCAAATTTGAATGTTTTTTAAATTGCTTTTTTATTGGACTAGAATTTATGATGGCCGGCGTCTGTTTTGCCGCCAAATGTCAGTTCAGTAACTTAATTACATTTTTTTATTTGTTTAACTTTGATTGCTTGAGTAATGTACAGTAATTTATTACTTCTTTGTTACAGGTATGCGCGGTAAACGCTAGAGATAAGATGGGTACGTATAAGTTAATATGAGAGTTTTTATGCCAACGTCGACGAAGAGTGAGATAGTGTGTAAATTTACAAACTGTTATCTAAATGTACAGTTATGGTTAAAAGTATAAAAAAGTGCTATTACCACTTTACTAAAAACAAACATATTATTATTGTTCCTTTTCATTTATTCTAATTAAGACGCAGTTGGTGGATGCTTTGAATATCTTGACTGTCAGAAAAATATTGAAATTGATTTTTATTTTTCAGTTTTTATTAAAATACTACAACTTAAACGCTTTATGCCTTTAGATTAATCTCTTAGGCTTAAAAACCAAGCAACCGGGTCTATAAAGATAAATAATGTTAACAAATTTAGCTAGGTAATCAAAATTATAAACTACATTTATCTCGCCGTCTAGAATTGCAAACTAAAATAAGTCTATTAAAAAAAAGCGATTTTTCCCCTTTTACTAATTGAAATAGTAAATAATGTTCATATTAACTAAATACAAAGCAGCAAGCTTAAAAAACTCAAGACACTTTTATATACAATACCTACATATTACCAATTCTGCCAACAATGTCTAAAACATAGCTAATAAAAAACTTGTAACCATAGACAAGAATCTTTTTTACAACACAAAGAGTAGGTAAAATCTATTCTATTCTGCCAACAAATAACTAAAAAATTACGCAACAGAAAAAAAGCGGATTTACGAATGCGAAACCAATTTGGCTGCGTTTTCCCACTATTACGGTGCTTGTAATAACAAAATGGCGTCACGGATGACACACACGTTAATGGCCTTTATCTCAAGTGTGGCATCGGCCTTACGCGCATCCGCTGTGTGAACTTGGCCTTACGACTTCAAATGTCTATTATTAAGTCGGATTTAAGTAGGTTATTTTTTTATAAATCTAAGCATAATAATTAATTATCTTTCCAAGTGTGTTAGTCATAATGGAAACCTACTTTTATTGAATGTTTTCTTTAAAGTTATGAAGTTAAATTAAACTATTAGGAGTCAGTGGCCTTAATGTTATTTTGGGCAAGCTTCACAGCATTAGATATTAATTATCATTTCTTTACGGTATAGGAAAACATCGTAAAAAACACCACCTGAGAGTTCTTTTAAAAAAAATCTCAGAGATGCGTGAAATGTACCCATTCGCATTTGGCTAGCGCGGTGGACTAAAGGTCTCAATCTGATAGAAGACGTGCCCAGCAGTGGGACAATAATGGGTTGACGAATATACCTTAACTAAGTTAGAACGTCTTACTTCCCAAAGGTATATCTACATTGTCTCCGAAAATGTAATAAAATAAATAAAACAGTTGATTTTTTTTTACTTTTTCCCATTTTCATTGTTTTATTACAATTACTCGACAGCTCTCACGCGCGTCACGGGTTCGAATCCGAGTGGGTTTTAATTCGACGGTAATATATACATAGGTACTCGTTATTAATGGATTCCTGTTACGGTAGAGTGGTGAAGGAGGTTAAGTAGGTTTTTCGAATTTTACAAAGAAAAGTTTTTTTTTAGGTTCTTGTTTTTTAATATTTTATTATTTGTTAAATACGGTGTTTGAAAATGAACTTATGGAACACATTAAAATGATTTAAATATTTTTTTTATGTTTATTACAAAAAAAATATGTCAGGTAGGTCATTTTTTTGAGGGGTTTAGTAAAGGTTTTATGGAATATATATTTTATATAAATACTGATTCACAACCTTCTAACATAATTTTAAAAAAATGTTTTGATAAAATATGTCATTTTGATTACTTTTAAAAAAAAATAGGTTTTGGTTATGGTTTCATAAAATACTATATTTTACGCCTTATCTGTATTGTATGTTTTTGTTATGTTTGTCTGTTTCTAGTGTGTGCAATAAAGAATATTCTATTCTATTCTATATTTTCAATATAAACACTCATTAACGAAAGAAATGTTTACATAAATCCGTAAATAATTATTTATTAAAGAGTCCTTTGCAATGGATTATGATTATTTAAAATTACAATATAATTTTAATATAATTATTTTATTTTCCATAGGAAGTCACAATGTAAGAAATTTACATATTTCCTTGAAATTAGATTACCATCTTTTTCACGGTGTTACATAAAACTTATTAATATCGTATTTAACAAAAATATATACAGTATGAAACTTATTAGATAAAAGGCAGCCTAACGACATTTCGCAATATATTAAACTATTAAGCAATCATATTTTGCTTAATCTAATGTTAAATTGTATGTTACGAGGAAATACAACTTACGTAGAACGCAAATATAAACATAACAAAAATAATATATAATAATATCTCGTCAACCCATTATTGTCACACTGCTGGGAACGGATCTTGTCTCAGAATGAGAGAATTATAGGTCATAGTCCACCGCGCTGACCAAGTGCGACTTGGTGGACTTCACACACCTCCGAGAACTTTTTTTTTAAACTCTCGCGTGTGTACGGAAAACATCGTGAGGTAACCTCACGATGTTTTCCTTCACCGAAAAGCAGTGATAATTAATTTCTAATACGCACATAAATCAGTGGTGCGTGCCTGGGTTTGAACCTCGGACCTCCTTATTAAGAGGGCAAGTTTCTACCATTAAGCTATCACTGCTCCAATAATAATAATATATCTTAACATAACAGACAGAATTTAATGGTTTTTTTTTATTTAGTCACGCTCTAAGAAATAATTTTGTTGATATGCTATACTTAAAGGATTTAATTTATTAGTCAAATGTTTATATGCGAATAGAGCAGTGGTTGAAACTTGCCCTCCGAGAAATTGGGAGGTCCGAGGTTCAAACTCAGGCACGCACCACTGATTTATGTGCGTATTAGAAATTTATTAACACTGTTTCTCGGTGAAGGAAAACATCGTGAGGAAACCTACACACCCAAGAGTTCTTAAAAAAGAAGTTCTCGGAGGTGTGTGAAGTCCACCAATTCGCATTTGGCCAGCGCAGTGGAATATGGCGTAATCTCTCTCATTCTGAGAGAAGACCCGTGCGCAGCAGTGGGACAATAATGGGTAGACGACACACATAAATCTATTTTCGAAACAAATAGTAACAGCAAATACTTCGGTTTAGCTAAACTTGCTGATTGAAGTAAACATGTGCGATAAATCAGGTGAACAAAATTTCGAATTTATACAAGAAATACCTATGTAAATTCAACTGTTGCTAACAAAATACTTTACCCGGCCTCGAACTCAAATCTCCGAGCACCAAACAATAAATCGTTAACAAAAAACATCCAAAAATCCGACTTCAAAAACACAAAGCATCGATTGATCTGTCAGCGAGCTGACCGTTCCGAATGTACCTTTTTTGATGAAACAAGTGTTATCCTAACTGCTGTTTCACACCTTGCGGGCTAATAACAACTCCAATTAACATCGAAAAGGGTTTAGGAATGTGTTAGACACGCCATATTTATAAGCGGGTTAAAATATTTCAGCGTATTCTGATTATAGATTCTATTTTTTGTTAAATGCTAGATTTTTATGGTAATCTAGTTCAGTGGCTTTCAATCTTTATTACGCTAGGTACTTATTAACATATAAATCATCTTACTCCTTATTATTACATACTAATTATGTAATAGTAAGGAGTAAGATAGCATAGGTTTATTGAAATTTATTTGACTTTAAAAATATTTGTCCATAAAAATTAATACTTTCCACGTTTATTCTACCTTTTTTCATCTGGCTGAAGTAGCAAACGAGCATGCATTCCACCTGATGGTTAGTGGTCGTTGCCGCTCATGGACAATTTCATACAGAACATGGGTTCTATCTGAAGTCAATTACAGATTGCTGCTCCCGAGGACTATGATGGTCGCCTCATGTAAAAGTGTAACCTTTGGCTGGTTACGGTTTAAATGTTGTAGAAGTTAAATGTTGTAGAAGTTGTGGTTCCATTCCGGAGGCACCACCATCACGCTTATTTCTACCGCACCAGCATTTAACAGCAGTATTCAGTTTCTCATGAAGATTGTGGTAAAGCTTTCGAGGATATTCAGAGTAGCTACAGATCTGTGGTCAAACTTAGGTAAGAATGATCTCATTTGGGGTTAAATATCGATGTCCACGGCAGTAGACCAGTTACAGCCTAATGGTTAAAACTTGCCCTCTCGATCGGGAGGTCTGAAGGTCAAACCCAGGCACCACTGCACCGCACCAAAAATTGTTCTAAAATTATGTGGGTTTAAGATATTAATTGTCAATACTTTTCGGTGAAAGAAAATATCGTGTGAAAACCTACTCACCCGAGAGTTCTTTAAAAAAAAACTTCTCGGAGGTATGTGACGTCCACCAATTCGCACTTGGCCAACGCGGTGGACTATGGCCTAAACTCTCTCATCCTGAGAGAAGACCCGTGCCCAGCAGTGGAACAATAATGGGTTGACGAGATAATCCATGGCAGTGGCCACTTACCATCAAATGGACTGCATAGCTTGCTGCCATCTTATAAAAAAATACCTTTAGGACTATCAAAATCAAAGTCCAAAGCAATTGTGCAATGGTTACAGGTTATAAGCACGTCTAATCAAAAGAATCGTGTAACTCTCACGGATGAATCAATTACGAAACGTTTTCGAGACGCAAATTTTAAAATACCGTTTCCAAGGGCCCAGTTAACACGTTCTAACGTATTAAACGTAAGAGGCGTGCGAGTCGAACACGAAGGGTTCTGTACCATCTATAAAATACTAAAATACGACAAAAATGTTTGTTGGTTAGTTGTACTGAAATTAATTTTATTCCGTTTTTACTATTTGTTGTTAAAGCGGCAACAAGCAGCGGCAACAGCAGAAATATATCGTCAACGTCAACCCATTTTTGTCCCACTGCTGGGCACGGGTCTTCTCTCAGAATGAAAGAGTTTAGGCCATACGCGCTGGCCAAGTGCGAATTGGTGGATGAACAGCAGAAATACATCTGCGAAATTTAATTGTTCATGATCACGGTTCATGAAATACAGTCTGATGACAGACGGACAAACGGACAGTGATGGTCTTAGTAATAGGGTTCCGTTTTTATCCTTTTTTTTTATTGGGGTCAACAAACAGTTAACAACAAGGTTTACTTAACGACTAAATAACAAAGAAGTCTTATTTTATTGCCAACCAACACCGTAGACCACGGATTAGAATCCTTTATGTACGGAACCCTAATTAACTCGTGAAGTTAAACCATTCGACCGGTAAACCCACTGGCCGTTACGCTTCATTTAGACCTACACTGTAAGTAGGTAAAAGTATGAAAAAATTGACGATAGGTAAGCATTGCAATAGTTAAAGGCAGTCTTGAGCTGACAAGCCGACAGAAGGGCCAAAACTCAAAAAAATAATTACCAAAATAAGAAAAAAACGTAGGTTTTTCTTCAACTACCAGCTACCATCGTCGTCTTCACCACCAGTAGTAAAGTAACTAATTTAATCAACACTAATTAGCACTGAAGTCTTACCTAAGATAGAAAAATAATTATGCAAGGTTTAGGTATATCGTACAAGACCGTTGTATGTCAAATCATTTTAAAATATACTTAAAATTATAGCATTTTATAACATTTCCTTAAGTCTGTTAAAACATACTTCATACAAATATTATAAAGTTTGTGAGTGTGTATGTTTGTTACTTCTTCACGTCTAAACGGCTGGAGCGATTTTCATAAATTTGGTAAGGAGTTAGCTGAGATATAGGCTACTTTTTACTGTGGAAGAATAACTTATTTCTACGGGACAATTTCATACATACACTGATTTTTTTTAACGCGGGCAAAGCTGCAGGATTCAGCTAGGAGACAATATTTTAGAATACAACCAAAATAAACTTTATGATTTTTCATATTAATAAATATTACTGTATTTTATAAAATAGTAAATGTTATTGCCTATAGTATCAACAAACTATTAAAAACAGTAATTTCATTCAATAATAAACCCTTACTCAATAAAGTAATTAAAAAATACTGACGAAAAATTGACCAAATAATTCGTCAAAAATTTCCTTAAATCTGCCATATAGACAATATTTTGGAATACAACCAAAATAAACTATGATTTTTATAGTAATAACGACCATGTTATATGTACTGTTAATTTTATAAAATAATTAACTAAACAATTAAAACTGATTCCATTCGATAATAAACCCTTACACAATAAAATAATTCTTAAAAAAAAACAGACGAAAAAATTACCAAATAATTCGTCAAAAATTTGAAAAAACTGCCAAATATATTTTTTCGTCAAAAATTTGTACACATTAAAAATTTACATCAAAAAACTGCCGCGAGTTATGTTGGTGGCGGCCGGAGGTCGCAGAGAAACTCAAAACCATACTTAAAATTTAATTGAAACTAAAAACAATAACTACATTTTAACTTAAAACTAAAGGGGTGAGACCGAGTCGATGTTAGATCTCGGAATGCCGTGTATTCCCACGATATGTGGGAATGTTGTAGGTGCTGCGTCAGCTCCTCGGGTTGCTGGCTGGGACGCGATGCACTAGGGCTGTGCATCAGCGTTAGGGTTATGTAACACCTCCCTCCGTAGAGCAGCGACTATTGAAGACCTTGGTCAGAAATGGAGCTGGATGCTGATGAGTATCGTGCCGGTCTTGACCACAGGATCATAGTGGAAGTAGATGATGTAGCGTCTACCGGTGGCTGTTCGAGAGTAACTGTTTGCGAATCTCTTTCCTTTCTTGGGTACTGATGAAATGGCGGATGCTGCCTTCAGTCGAATGGCTCTGCGTGCTGTGGTTATCCTTGCAAAGATACCATTTATTGTTCTTCGGGCGTTCTGCCTTTATGTACTTGAAATCTTTTCAGTATTTTGCTAGGAGAGGAAAGGATGGTGTCAGGATTCGTGACTGTTAATAGCAACTATAGATAATTTATATTTAGATATCGTATAGGTAGTTGGGAATGACTATAGGAAATTTAACACTAATATAATTTGATTATTTAAGTAGTTTTAGCCTACTCAAATAATTTTATAGTAATATCTAATATTTAAGTTTAATTCTATTTTGCATTATCTTAGTAGTATTCCCCTACTAGAATAATGTTATAATATTAGAATATTTAAATCTAGTATTTTATTACATTATCTAAGTAGTATGCGCCTACTTGAATAATGTTATAATAATCTTTAACATTTAATTTTAGTATTTTGTCCTTATCATATAAGTCTCTTAAGTTAATAATCAAGAGCTTATAGAATTTAGACTTATGTAAAACCAAATAAATGAATTCTAAAAATTAAAAGGATTTAAGGTTCTTAGGTTTTAAGGGTACAAATTTAACACTTAGGAACTAGGAATAGCAAATACTTGAAGATTCAAGATACTCACTGCATTTTGGTTTCTCTGCCGATCGATGTGTGGATCGCCCTGGCCACCTCCCATGTTGTGTTCGGATGCTCGATTTCGGCTTGAAAACCGGCAGCCTCGCGGGCCTCGGACCGATTTTTGGTCGGAGATCTTGACGCGACGCGGCTGTCGAGCATCCTACCGACTGCGCCAGTTATGTTGGTGGCGGCCGGAGGTCGCAGAGAAACTCAAAACCATACTTAAAATTTAATTGAAACTAAAAACAATAACTACATTTTAACTTAAAACTAAAGGGGTGAGACCGAGTCGATGTTAGATCTCGGAATGCCGTGTATTCCCACGATATGTGGGAATGTTGTAGGTGCTGCGTCAGCTCCTCGGGTTGCTGGCTGGGACGCGATGCACTAGGGCTGTGCATCAGCGTTAGGGTTATGTAACACGCGTCTATCCATTTAGAAGGCTGCTATACATGTCGTATTTATTTTTACAAGGGCAAAATGTCGAACAGATGTCTATCGGGGCAAGCGGGACTCTCGACTTTATTTATGCGATTTTAATGACCCCAGCGCCGGTAGCGGGGTGGCAAAACTCGAAGTATAAAAAACTACTTTTTTCAACAAAAACATTAATCAAATTTAATAATTTTTTGACGTTTTTGTGAGGTTTCATTTTTATTGTGGCTTTCATATTTAAAGTAGGTACTTGTGGGTTGAAATTAAAATTTATATGAAATTTATAATAATGAAGTCTGTTTGTATTTTTATAAAAAATGCATTTTTCATGCAAAATATGTTTTTGTCTCTTTGATTTTTTTTACTTATTTAATTCAAAAAATATCAGGAAATTTAATTCAAGCGTTTCAATATTGGAATAAAATAAGGATAATTATTTATTAATCTAATATAATATTTAGTAATCTAATTTAGTTCATATCATATCATATAAACATTTAGTTTACTTGAAATTGAGAAACGCTAAAGATGTAAGCAACTTTATTGTTGAATTTATTGCTGTTTACTTGAAATAAATTAAAAAAAAACACGTAACAGATACCAGCTCGAGCTAGCATGCTATAAATTATGAAACAATCGTAAAAATCGTAGCATTAAAGTTATTTCTAACAAATTTAAACATCGCGTGAAGATTATAAATTAACAAAAAACTCGCGTGACATTCACAATAACACTATTAAAGTCTTCGTCTTGACATAAATATCTGAAGTTTTTAGTTACACGTAATTAGAACTATTCTACACTAAAAGATTGTAATACAAAATTGTAATTTATGTTCGTACATTGTTTTTTCCGACCCCGTCAGAGATGGTAAGGGTTTTCGTCCATAAATACATATGTGCAATAGTTCTTTGAGTCGCTCTACAGCTATAATGGCTTGATGGATTTGAGCATATGAGATGTTGAATTCGTCTCAATTGGCAGAGTGACACAGTCAAAAATTACGAAACAAAACTAGCTGTAGGGACTCTATGTTGTTTGGGATTGATTGCAGATTTTTATGGCTAGTGACCACATATCAGGGAACTACAGTGATAACAATTTATAAGTTAATTAATTAATTAATTTATAAGTTTATCTAAATTATATACTAACCAAGTAAATTTGAAAATTTATGCTCAAGTTAGGGTTTATTGGTTTAAAATACAGTTGCAAGGTTTGACCGTCACGTACACGCGATCTAACAAAGTAAGAGAAATCTAAGATGGTATTTGAATAAATTATTATTAAAAATCGACTAAAGGCAGAATTCTACGTGGTAGAACTAGTGTAATTCGACCCGGGAAGTACCACCGCCACACCTATTTCTAGCGTGAAGCATTTCTTGCGTTTTGATGGAAGGGTATGGTTGCCGGCACATTTTTACATGAGGCGACCGTCATAGTCCTCGGGAGTGGCAACGCATCTGTGATTGACTTCAGATGGAACCCATGTTCTGTATGAAGTCGATTACATGTCCATGGGCGGCAGTGACCACTTACCATCAGGTGGACTGCATGCTCGTTTGCTACTTTAGTCAGATAAAAAAAAATGTTAATGACAACTAATAAGCTTCCGTAGCTCTGTAAAAAGTACATATTATTTAAAAGCACGTGAAGTCACAGGTCCTTATCTAGTCGACTTATAGATTTCTAGTGCTTACTAAAGAAAACTATGTCGCGTAATACATTTTTTCAATTTTTTGCACCGTCCGTGCCGCTCCGTTGGTCAATTAGCATCAACCAATCGACTTTATAAATTGGTATCACCATGTATAAAGGTTAAAGAGTTATAAAAATACAATGATTATATTATACATTTTGTAAGATGTTTGTGATAACTTTTTTCGAAGTCGCATTTGATAGAGTCTAAATTACAGATTCTTATGACTTTTGCATAAAAAAATACGCTTTCTACACTCATAGCCCCACACTAGGATTTTTTCCTGTGTCGTGGATACCATGGACACACATAAGACGAAAATATAAACACCCAGACCTAGAACATGAATCTAAATTTATCATTCAGATACCTGTCTGACCGGGAATCGAACCCGGGACCCATTGCGCGTCAGACCTGTATGATAACCGCTCCGCAACGTGGGTCGTCGAATTATAAGCAAGACTAGCGCTAAGTTCACTTACATGTAAGTCCGTCTAAGCAAAGTAATGCATGTAGTTGGCTTCTTTTATTACCTTTATTCAACAGGCAGTCTGTTACAAATATCCATGAGCAGCTGTGATAACTCATCAGACGGACTGCATGCTCGTTGCTATTCCAAGAGCTACGAGAAACATGTAATATATAAAATTCTCGTGTCACAGTTTTTGTTGCCATACTCCTCCGTAACGGCTTGACCGATTTTTACCAAATTTTATATGCCTATTCAGTAGGTCTGAGAATCGGCCAACATCTATTTTTCATACCCCTTAAGGGTTGTCCACCCTTATTTTTTTTTATATGGCAAAACAACTTTTGTCGGGACAGCTAGTATAATATAAACGTGAAGTCGGATACAGATTTTATTTTCTGCCACGAACAATCAGGATATGGAATGAGCTTTCGTTGTCGGTTACCAGGAGCGCTATAACTGGCAAAAGATCCTCTGATATTACAAATATCTATAAGCGAGTGTGACCACTTTCCATCAAGTGTGTCTGTCGCTACATAGATATAAGAAGATGCGTTGCCAGTCCGAAGGATAATGATTGCCTCAATCGACTTCCATATACATCGTCTTCTATTCATAAATTACCTCAAATCGTTAATTATTCTCTTTGCTTGAAGAGTGGTCACAAAGCTACAGTCGTCAGGTAAAATACAGGCATCTTCACACAATGCTCCTATTAGAAACTATATATTAACTAGCTGACACGGCAAACGTTGTTTTGCCATATAAAAATTAAAAGAAAATGTTTAGGGTGGACAACCCTTATCACTAAGGGGTATGAAAAATAGATGTTGGCTGATTCTCAGACCTACTCTATATGCTTACAAAATTTCATGAAAATCGGTCAAGCCGTTTCGGAGGAGTACGGAAACGCACATTGTGACGCGAGAATTTTATATAACGAAGTGAGTGCGTCACGTGTGACATCAGGATGGTCGAGGAGTCTTCATTACTGTCCCTTCTTGAAGATTTCAAGTAAAACACAGGAGTAAACTTCTTCGATTTATTCACAGTTGAGGAGGTCCGATCGCTACGACGGTTAAACAAGAATCTCTTTCTACCGGCGTTCGCTCGCCTTTTTATAACAATGTTTGGTGAGGTGACAATAACAAATTTATGGAGGGTAAACTAAATTACAATTCTAAAAATAATTAAATAATGCCATTTCAATAAACAAACAATTTTCGATCTTTAAACTAACTAAAACAATTATTATCGACGACGTGTTTTTCATAAATACGCGGTGTCGCGCCGACATATATATACTCTTTGACTCCACAAGCGATGTAGAAACCACTGGCCGTAAGTTACATAACTGATAGGAAAACGACGCGAACTTTGCTTAGCGATCAATCCACTATCCTATGAATAATTACATAAGTAATTAGTTTTTTAACCTTGGTTGCATAAGCGGAAAACAATTTTTCCCTCCATATTCAAGCTATAATGACGTGCCGGTACAAAAAAGTACCATTGACAATAACTTGATGTGAACCGTACATTGTACACATCAATTATTTTAAAATAACAGTTTTGTCGGTACAAAATATATTTACGCGCTGCTGGTCACCGTTGGATATAGGATGTTCATAACCGTTGATGATTGATTAATTACGATTTTCGTGTGTACTTTCTAAATTTTTGTTGGTCTGCGTCTATTCATAGGATGTTGTTGGATGAATCGGTTGGGTTGGAATAAAGGGACAATAGTGTCTATTATATTTTTTAAAGATTGAAGTAGCAAATGCATTTCTAAACAACTTCAAACAGAAAAAGATTAATTCTAAAGTCGATCACAGACGCGTGGCTGCTAAATAGATTGTCCAAATTGTTTTAGTTGCAGTAGATTAGGTTTTGTGATAATTATATAAACGCGAGTTTCTAAACAATTCTACTTATTAGTATTTAACTTCTAGAATAAATAAGATGCCCTTACTTTTCAACTGAAAACACAGCAACACTACAATGCGATTATACACAAAAAAATATAGCGGCAACATACGTCAATAATTCTAAGAAAAAAAATTATTGAACGCCGAAATAAGCATTAAAAATTGAATAAAAAAGGTGTATGAATTCAACAAATTTGCATTTGGCCAGCGCGGTGGGCTATGACCCAAAAAAACCTTTCACTCCAAGAGAAGACCTGTGCCCACCAGTGACAATAATGGGTTGATGACAATACATAATTTACGAAGTTCAACTTCAACTAAATAAAAAATACGAAGTTCAACTGCAACATTAAATCAAAAAACACCCAATCACCCTGTATATACCGTGTTTATGCACATCAATTACGAAGGCGGCGCGCGGAACGTCCGCCGGGGGCGCACTGACATCGGGAGGTCAGGAAAAAACTTTAAAAATATTATTTGACCCACATTATGATGCTTACGTTAGAAGTTCAACTGACGGCGTTTTTTTAGAACCGGCTGTATAAACTAAAATAATAATTTAATAAAAATATTATTTTGTTGCTGATTTTAAGTCTGTTGTATTTTTGGTTAAATTGTTTTGAGTTATTTTTAATGGAAAGATCAGGGTTAAAACGGTACATTATTTTTAATTATGAAGAAATTCTTATTAAAGAAATTATGTACCTAACTACTTACATACTTTAAATTATCAAATTGTACGTCATATATTTTTTTTCTATATCTCTTACTTATAGTTCTTTTGTATTAAATATTGAAATAAATCAGTACATGGTCAACTAAATTTGAAGTAGGTGGTAGAACCAGTGTAGTTCGCCCGGGGAAGTACCATCGCCACACCTATTTCTAGCGTGAAGCATATCTTGCGTTTCGATTGAAGGGTGTGGTTGCCGGCACACTTTTATATGAGGCGACCATCATAGTCCTCGGGAGTAACGACGCATCTGTAGTTGACTTTAGACAGAACTTCATGTTCTATGTGAAGTTGTTTACAGGAGTCCATAGGCGCAGTGACCACTTACCATTAGGTGGACTGCATGCTCGTTTGCTACTTCAATCTTATAAAAAAAGTAGAAAATAAGGATGTAGTCTATCTGATAGTAATCGAACTCTGGACATCTGTCAACTCCAAAAACAGGAGGTCCGAGATTGATCACATGTACATTACGACGACCCGCGTGGCCGAGCGGTTACCATACCGGTCTGACGCGCAATGGGTTCCGGGTTCGATTCTCGGCCAGACAGGTATCTGAAAGATGAATTTAGATTCCTGTTCTGGGTCTGGGTGTTTGTGTATTCGTCTTGTGTGTCCATGGTACCCACGACACAGGAGAAAATCCTAGTGTGGGACTATGAGTGTTGAAAGCGTGTTTAAAATTACTCCCCTTTACATATAAGAAAGTCATATTATCGTTAGCCAAACTACATACCATACCCTTAGAATTTTATATAACGACAAAACAAAAAAATTCACTCAAAATTCATAGCATTATTTGAAAACAAAAAAAAACGTTTTTAATCAATACTTATTTATATGAAAATTATTATGTAATATCCTCTTATATTTTACGGTATGAAAAATATTTTATTTCACTTTACGTTTAAATAACACCAAAAGTAAAAAATCTACATTAATTAGGTTCCGTAAATGCTAATTAATATTTATTTAGGTTATTAATATCTTATTATTAATCTTGTTTTACGGTAATTCCTAGACATATTTCAAATAAATTAAGTACCCATTAAACTAAGGTCGAAGGAACCCACATATAGTAATTTATAATGACATTAATTACTCGAAGCTCGAACGCTTATTAAATATGTAATACATTTATTTATAAAAACATTAGATTAAGGATTCGTTTTTTCCTTCAACGCATGTAAATTGCGTTCTGCTTTTTTAAAGTTAAGCTGTTTGTGTTAATCACTATAGTATAAAACAAAGTCGCTTCCCGCTGTCTGTCCGTATGACTGTATGCTTACATCTTTAAAAATACGCTACGGATTTTAATGCAGTTTTTTTTAATAGATAGAGTGATTCAAAAGAAAGGTTTTTATGTATAATACATGTATAATATAGTAGGGAAACACTGATATAATTTTAGATTTTTGTCTTTTAGGCAGATAAGTTCGCCGGGTCCGACTAGTATGTTATTAAATTTAGAGTGATTGTGTAAATGCATTATTTTAATTTATTACAAAATTTTTGGTCATGGTCTTCATTTGTTACGAAATGTAGGCTGTTTGTTTAAATTTGTTCAAAAGTGTGACTATTTGTTGAAATTGGTTATTTAATTTAGGTTAATTCTTTGAACTTGCTGTAAAATTATTATTTAGGCAGATTTATTACATTAACTATTTAATTAACTTCAAAGACTCAATGACAATGCTTATACATAGCAAATTTTAATTAATATTACTATTATTTAAAATTTGCTAAAATTGTATATTAATAAATTACGTAATTTGAAATTGTAAATAATTTTAATACTGGAAAAGTTGCACGCCATGAAAGAATATGGCTAATTGTGTAGAACTATATATATTGATCTGAGACCATGTTACACCACAATTATTGCAAATAAATATATTCTATTCTATTCTATTCTATTCTACAATATGAAAAAAAAAAACATTTTTTCCAAGCGTGTTTTTTTTAATTATTCAATCGCAAGAGCGTTGACTTAATATGAGGACAATGACTTACAATTAGGCACTTATTTTTCTTGCTCTGTTTCATAATGAGAAAAAATCTCAGAATGTTGATTTCACGTACCTTTGAAAACTATTTGAAAATTCGCTATAAATTCATTGATTTCTTTCTATCTAACTAACTAACTATAATAACTAACATATTTCTAAGGTCACATACATTAGTCATTGTTTTTTTTATACTTTAACCTAACGATAAAGCAGACGGGCTATCTGATGGAAAGTAGTCACCATCGCCTATGGACATTCGCAACACCAGAGGAGTCGCCAATGCATCGCCGGCTTTGAAGGAGAGCTCTTTTCGCACCTTCCTTGAAGAACCCCATGACATAGCGCTCCGGGAATACCTCAGGAGGAAGCTCATTGTTTGGAATTTGCTTTCAGAACAAATAAAAGAAAATCATCCAAATCGGTTCACCCAGTCCGGAGAAATGAGGTAACAAATATAAAAAAAAATACAGACGAATTGATAACCTCCTCCTTTTTGGAAGTCGGTTAAAAAGGTTCAATTTTGACCATTTTAGTGCAACATGGTAATATAGGCTTCCGGTAAAACCTTTGTTCTATGTAAAGTTGGTTACAGAAGTCCATGGTCTGAACTTACCAACAGGTAGACCGCATGCTAGTTCCCTTCTATGAAATGTCCAATGCTATCTTGATTTTAAACCTCAGGAGCAGTGATAGCCTAATGGTTGAAACTTGCCCTCTCAATCGGGAGGTCCGAAATTCAAACCCAGGCACTGATTTATGTGCGTATCAAAAATTAATTATCACTGCTTTTCGGCGAGGAAAACATCGTGAGGAAACCAACACACCCGAGAGGCCTTTAAAAAAAGTTCTCGGAGGTGTGTGAAGTCCACCAATTCGCACCTGGCCAGCGCGGTGGACTATGGCCTAAAACTCTCTCATTCTGTGAGAAGACCCGTGCGCAGTGGGACAATAATGGGTTGACGTTAGAGAAAACCATTCAACGGAGGTTACACATGCCCATGTACAATGACCACTCACCAACACATACTCATTTGCCACTAAAAACTAAGCCATAAATTTAAAAAATGCTTAATTTGAATCATGAATAAATACACAACAATGGATTTAAAACAAAATCTACGATTTTGCGGTCGGTTACCTATGCAAAGTTAATTCTAAACACTACAACAATGAAATGGTCGACTGATAAGATCTCTACTATGCTGCCAGTAAATATTAAGCGAGACTTCTATAGTTCCCATTTTTTATAACTTTATTTGTTTATATATGTCGGCGGGACACCGCGTATTTATGAAAAACACGTTGCCGAAAATAATTATTTTAGTTAGTTTAAAGATCGAAAATTGTTTGTTTATTAAATCAGCAATATTTAGTGATTTTTAGAATTGTAATTTAGTTTACCCTCCATAAATTTGTTATTGTCACCTCACCAAACATTGTTATAAAAGGCGAGCGGACGCCGGTAGAAAGAGATTCTTGTTTAACCGTCGAAGCGATCGGACCTCCTCAACTGTGAATAAATCGAAGAAGTTTACTCCTGCGTTTTACTTGAAATCTTCGAGAATGGATAGCAATGAAGACCTCGACCATCCTGATATCACGCACTCACTTCATTATATACAAATAAAGTAATAAAAAATGGGAGTCATTTGTCCAATTTATGATGATCCGCGTGGCGGAACGGTTACCATACCGGTCTGACGCGCAATTGGTCCTGGGTTCGATTCCCGGCCAGACAGGTATCTGAATGCTGTGTTTAGATTCATGTCTGGGTCTAGGTGTTTGTGTATTCGTCTTGTGTGTGTCCATGGTACCCACGACACGGGAGGAATTCCTACTGTGGGGCTGTGAATTCAGAAAGCGTTTTTTATATTTTTTTTATAATTCTTCTTTTTACTGCACTAATATTTAAATAGCATAACGTATCCAGCAACCAGTCTCTTAAAGTCTTTTACCATTACAGTGCATAGTTAGTCCAACACTATTTAGAGTGGTACATATGAGGTGGTAGAACCAGTGTATACACAAACACCCAGACCCAGAACAAGAATCTAAACTCATCATTCTGATACCTGTATGGCCGGGAATCGAACCCGGGACCCACTACGTGTCAGACCGGTATGGTAACCGTTGCGCCACGCGGGTCGTCAAAAGCGTAAGAACACAGGCAGAGACGTCAATATACAAAGATTAGCAATATGAACATCTCAATTAGGGTTGCCACCTTTTTTTTCAGCGATTAAAGTACATTGGCTATAAAATATATAAAGAAAAAAGTACGTAGCTTCAAACATACATACCTAAACATACATACATACGTACATAAAGTACATTTTGTTTTATTTCTCATTTTTTGGCTCTAGGAAACTTTTAGAATAGCGCATGGTAGTGGTCGGCGAAAAAAATATTAGACTCCTATATTTCTTCAAATTGACAAGCAAAAAAAGTAAAGGTCATTAAATATACATATTCTACTACTTTCTAAATAAATTAGCAATGGAAATGATAGGATTTTTGTTTCTCACAAAACTGCTTATAAACAAATATTTTTGAAATCCCCGATCATGCAAAATAAAGTATTTTCGCGTACTGTATTTTTCTCATAAAGTATAAAGTACAATTGCTCCAAATAGAGTACAATCTCTCTCATCAACCCATTATTGACCCACTGCTGGGCACGGGTCTTCTCTCAGAATGAGAGAGTGTAGGCCATAGTCCACCGCGCTGGCCAAGTACGAATTGGTGGACTTCACACACCTCCGAGAACTTTTTTTTTTTTAAGAACTTTCGGGTGTGTAGGTTTCCTCACGATGTTTTCCTTCACCGAAAAGCAGTGATAATTAATTTTAATACGCACATAAATCAGTGGTGCGTGCCTGGGTTTGAACCTCGGACCTCCCGATCGAGAGGGCAAGTTTCAACCATTAGGCTATCACCGCTCTTCAGAGTAGGTACTCACACAGTAGCTCACAGAGTACAATACTTTATAATAAAGTACGGGTGGCAACCCTAATTCTCAGTACAAAACAGGTGCGACAAAGACTTATTCAATAACAAGATTAAAATAAAAGCATCCTTAAAACACCTGGTCTTGCAGTAAATATATTTACGAACTGTTTAAATCAACTTTATAAGTTGACTAATATCGTCAACCCATTATTGTCCTACTGCTGGGCACGGGTCTTCTCTCGGAATGAGAGTTTTGAGATGAGAGAGATTTGAGTTGACTAATAAGTCGTTACTTATTATCTTAGTTTACTTATCAGCGTTATTTAATCCCGGAGTGATTACCGTACCGGTCTGACGCAGTGGGTTCCGGGTTCGATCCCTGGCGAGACAGATGTCTCATGAATTTAGATTTCTGTTTTAGGTCTAATTGTTTGTGCATTAGTCTATATGTGTCCATGGCATTCACGACACATGAAAATTCTCGTTTGGAGATATGGAATTTATGGTGATAGACACTCATGTGTAGAAAGCAATTTATTTCGGCATCTCAACATCACAATATCTCAACATCTCGATATATTCATATCTCTCTAACTCAACATTTCAATATCCCCATAACTCGACAGCACGACCTCTAGATATCTCAACTTTTTAACATCTCGATACCTCGAAAATCTCAACTTTTTAACATCACTATACCTCGACATTTCAATGTCTCGATAACTCGAATCCTTTATGCTCCAAGATGTTTACATCTCGATGTGAATCTTTTAAATCAATATCTCAACATCTCGATATATTAATATCTCTTTATCTCAACACCTCGATATTTCGATATCGCGTCCTCTTAATTTGATCCGATTTAGTATTATTATATTACTAGCTGTCCCGACAAACGTTGTTTTGCCATATAAAAAATAAAAAAAAATGTTAAGGGTGGACAACCCGTAAGGGGTATGAAAAATAGATGTTGGCCGATTCTCAGACGTACTGAATAAGCATATAAAATTTGGTAAAAATCGGTCAAGCTGTTTCGGAGGAATTTGGCAACAAAAACTGCGACACGAGAATTTTATATATTAGATAATCCAACAGTTTAACTTTAACTAGTAATTCTTCCAAATCCTTCCAAGCTTGAACCTTAGTCTTTCATAAATCAAAGAAATCAATCATAGCATTAATTAAACAAACATTGTGAGTTGTGTGGTCGCTCGCAAAACTAGTTTCCACGATATACATCGACCTACCAAGTAATTATATGTTTACTGACACTTAGTGGTGGGTGGTATCGATGTTTTTTATCGATATTATCGTCATAGAGTTTTGGGAATACCTCAGGGTTCCCTATTCGTCCTATATTTTGCATGGTACATAGCGCATGTATACTTATCAGTGGAGGATCGTTCACTTTAAATAGTTTATCGACCTACGAGGCTTAGCGGTTACCATACCGATCAGACGCGCGATGGGTTCCGGGTTCGATTCCCGGTCAGACAGGTACCTGAACGGTGAGTTTAGATTCATGTTCTGGGTCTGGGTTTTTGTGTATTCGTCTTGTGTGTGTCCATGGTACCCACAACACAGGAGAAAATCCTAGTGTGGGGCTATGAGTGTAGAAAGCGTGTGTCTTCTAACAGCGATGTGGCATTGCTGTGTTTTAAACAAAAAAATCTACGGCCTGAGAAGGGCATTCGATGAGGCAGTAGTGTTATGGTTTGAAAGTAAGATAAGTAGTATCTCAAGAATGAGTAGGGAGTAAGATTAGGTAGTATCTTTTTTATTATACGAACATCACAATTAATAGGAGGTACCATCAAATACATTGCTCATTATGGTACTCCCATGTGTCGTCAACCCATTATTGTCTCACTGCTGGGCACGGGTCTTCTCTCAGTATGAGAGAGTTTAGGCCATAGTCCACCGCGCTGGCCAAGTGCGAATTGGTGGACCTAGATATCTGTAAAAAAGTCTTGATACACACAGGTATACACAAATTAGGCACTACCTCTGATGGGTTAGCTAAAATGCACCACTCGACAACAATTATTGTCGTGTAATCATGGGACAGTAATAGGCTAATAATTAAAGCTTGATTATCAAAATTCTTTTTTTTCACGTCAGTAATTTGATCGATTCGTCAATAATTATCGATATTCTGAATCCATCAGTAGATTTATTCTTCAGTTATTTTAATATCGACATTATTAACCTCATTATCGAATTTCAGGAATTTTGTTCGGCAATTTGACGATATCGCGAAAAATGTAATCCTGTCTCAAGTTTAACGTTGACAAATTAAAATTGTTTACATAATTAATTGAGCAATTTTATGTCAGAGACTTCTCTGATAGCTAACAGTGCATAAATTAGCGTCTCGATTGTACGGCCTTTATCGATTTAAATTTTTTATCGAATTCTAATTATACCTTTTTTAGTTGACCAACAGCCTTGTTAATACACATTTTTATACCAATATTAATGAATAGTTTTTACAATTTATAAGTATTATTTTTATCGATATTTTTATATCAATAATGTTTTGTCTAATGTTTGTCTAGTCTGTTTTGTCTACTGTCTAGTATAATAATTTTAATGATAAAAAATATATCGATAATTCTACTACATTACTACTACTATATTAACAATAAACTTTATATCGCTAACACGCCAAATCCCTACTAATATTTTATCGATATTCACATCAACAATACCCATCCCTACACCATGCACGTACACAGCACAGCGGTAACACAGTAATGACAGATCTCAGGAACGTGATCCAAGAGTACCGAACAGATAAAAACGCTTTAGAAAATAAAAATTAATGTATTGATATAATTGTTGTTGCTATATTTTATTAATTAACTTGTTGTTGTTATTTTTATTAAGTTATAAAATGTATGTAATATACAAAAGAAGTGACATATAATTAAAATTGTAAAAACGAGGACTTAATGCCAGCGCATTTTAATAAAACCAGAGTCAATTATACAAATCTTTGCACATATTATACAAATCCTTGCACTTGTTTCTATGAAACATTTTTATCGATAAATTTCTAGCTTTGTCGTTGTTTTCTATGTTTTTATCGATATTTACATCGACAGTACCCATCCCTACACCGTGCACGTACAACGTTATCACAGTAATGACAGATCTCAGGAACGTGATCCGAGAGTACCGGACGGATCAAAACGGAATCGAAAATCAAAATTATTTTTCATTTTGCATTTTTGTACTTGTGTATGCTGCGGTTTTGGTTAAGCGTGACTCTAACGGATACGGAGGGATCCGTAGGTTTACCTTTAATATTTGTTTTTGTTATTTTTTGTTATTTTCATCACAGTATCATAGAAGATAGTCATAAAAGTACATTCATCAAATGTGAAGGAAGTATCTGTTAATTAAAAATGGTTAAAACAATACATGACAAACAGTTCACTCGAGTAGGGCATGCAATTTTTAAGCCAGGAATAGTAAGCCAATGCCCTCTCCCCTTACGTGGAGATGGCAAAATGCGGTCTGAACATTCCTCCCCCCTCTTTAGCCATTAGTGGATGTCCCCCAGTTTAAGTACTAATCTGTAATTGACCAACCACCTACAATAAGATAGTCCTACCTGAAATGAGATGCATTGCTACGTAAAAGCTATAGAATACTTTTTATCTGATTAAGTAGCAAACGAGCATGCAGTCCAGCTGATGTTAAGTGGTCACTGCCGCTCATGGACATCTGTAATCAACTACATACAGAACATGGGTTCCATCTGAAGTCAATCACAGATGCGTTGCTACTCCCGAGGACTATGATGGTCGCCTCATATAAAAGTGTGCCGGCAACCACACCCTTCCATCTCGCGCAAGTTCTGCTTCACGCTACAAATAGGTGTGGCGGTGGTACTTCCCCGGTCGAGCTACACTGGTTCTACCACCTTGAGATGTGTCTAGAACACTTCGGGTTTCAAACCTACTTATCTATCTTTAGCATAATAACCAGTTAGACTTTATTATAGTTCTGAACAGAGTTAACGAGTCGTTTGTCTAATGATTTGTATGAAAATTGAATATAACATCTCGTTTGACGGTTGATTTGGTTTGAAAACTCGTAGAGATAATTAAAATAACAAATGTAATTCATGTAATAAATGCATTTGACGACCCGCGTGGTGGAGCGGTTACCATACCGGTCTGACGCGCAATGGGTCCCGGGTTCGATTTCCGGCCAGACAGGTATCTGAATGATGAATTTAGATTCATGTTCCCAGAACATGAATCTGCATGCTCGTTTGCTACTTCAGTCAGATAAAAAAGAAGTACCCTGATTCTACCACCTGGATTTGACCTGGACTTACTGATGGTAGCCACCAATACCATGATCGCATGAGGTCCTTACATAAACAGACACTCATTAACATTTATTATTAGAGATAATCTTACGCAATCAAGACAAGTACCAGGCTCGCATAAACTTGAAGTGGCCTCGGTGATTCACATCATTGTCGTGTTGCTTCTAACATCCGGTCGTATGGTACTAGGAGTGCAGTGTTCGTTTTATGATTATTGAAAACTAATCTTGCCACGCGGATTCACCCGAGTTAAAAATACACTTGAATTTGTAATAACTTAGTAACTTGTGTTTTATTGAAATAAGGACATCAATATATATAGAAATAAATGTTACCTTTAGATTTTAATCATAAATATTAAACTTTTAAATTAAATTCGTTGTAATTTCGGTTCGACGTGATTTTATACACATCAATACAGACTGACATACAGATATAGTGGAATTTTATATTTTAGAACTATATTTATTATATATTTTGTCTGTCCGTTTATCAAATGAAAACTATTGAATTTAATTTATATAATGGTAACATTTAATCTTTGTTTCGTCAAAATTTATCTTTTCTACCACAACTTAATAAATGATACCAACATTACAAAATACTCTCAATTTTAAATCTTAAGTAACTAAGTCGTAACTAATAATAACAATACTCATAATTTTAATTTAAAATTGTCATCAAAAATAGTACTAACTTTACATCCAAAAAAATGTACGTGGTGCGTTGTTAACCTTCCTTTTGGAAGTCTGTTAAAAATACTCCTAATTTGACAATGCGTTAGCAACAGTGGCCAGTCAACACCACTGTTATATGTTACATAGAAAACAAACACGCGAACAATGTTTCTGTAGACCTTTGTCTGACATAATCCGACTTTTCAAGGATTTTAAGCCAACTCTGTTTCTTGATCGTGCGCGGAATTTTCTCACGTAAGTAGGTAACGAGTAGGTATAATCCGGCTTAATAATTACTTGAATCTACAATGACGTGTGATTTGCAATGTATACGTAGAGAACGAAAAATGGAGGCAGTTATGAATTGCAGATAAAATTTAACAGGTAAAAGTAAAACAGAAGAAAATCACCAAAATATGCTGTAATATTCTTGCCACCACAAACACTACCGCGATTGCTGCCATTGCCACCACCTACAACTACGACCAACTAGATAACCACCTTCTGCTTTTTTTTTCTTTTTTTCGAGGAAGGGGAAACCTTCAAAAGGTACCCGACGAGCGACGCAGGGTAGCGTAGGATTTTTACTGCACTAAAACCCCCCCCGGTGGCCATCCTCGGCGCTATAAACAGGACTCCGGGACCTGCTCCTTTACAATCACCATAAACATCACAATAACACCTTAAAAATAATAGCCTACATTTTTTTTATCAGACAAAAGTGGCAAACAAGCTTGCAGTCCACCTCGTGATAAGTGGTCACTGTCGCTCACGGACATCTGTAAGCAACTTCATACAGAATATGGTTCCATCTGAACACAATTCAAGATGGTAGAACCAGTGTAGTTCGACTGGGGAAGTACCACCGCCACACCTACTTCCAGCGTGAAGCATTTCTTTCGTTTCGATGGAAGGGTGTGGTTGCCGGCACACTTTTATATGAGGCGACCATCATAGTCCTCGGGAGTAGCAACGCGTCTTTGATGGAAACCATGTTCTGTATGAAGTTGATTACAGACGTCCATGGGCGGCAGTGACCACCTACCATCAGGTGGACAGCATGCTCGTTTGCTATTTCAATTGGATTAAAAAAAAAGCAGCAAGCGCTTCGCCAGAAAATATTCAATGTTTTTCGTCACACTTCACGTATAAGCGAGACAGCATGACCACACCCGTCATTCTCGATTCCAATCTTTAATGATTCGGTTTATAGGCATAGATATTTTAATATTATGGATCTAGGATCAATATTTCTCAGGTTGTGATGCAACCGCGTTATGTTGTATTAAATATTGTTATTATTATGCAGTTGAAAACCGCAAATACGTGATTTTAGAAATATTCGAAATATCCTTGTTTTCTATATTATTATGAAGGTGGTAGAACCAGTGTAGTTCGATCGGGGAAGTACCACCACCACACCTATTTCTAGCGTGAAGCATTTCTTGCGTTTCGATGGAAGGGTGTGGTTGCCGGCACACTTTTATATGAGGCGACCATCATAGTCCTCGGGAGCAGCAACGCATCTGTGATTGGCTTCAGATGGAACCCATGTTCTGTATAAGGTTGATTACAGATAGATGTCCATGAGCGACAGTGACCACTTACAATCAGGTGGACTGCATGCTCGTTTGTTACTTCAGTCAGATAAAAAAAAAACATATTTTAATTTTGTATCAACTAAACCAATCATTAAAAATAGTGTTGATTTTTTCCTGCGGTTTCCCTGTGTGGGTTTCTTTAATCCCTTTGTTAATCCAAATCCAATAAACTGTGTGCGAAATTCTAGCCAAATCTGTTTAGTCGTTCTTGCGTAAAAGACTAAAAAATTTCCACACGCCCACAAAAACTTTCGCCTTTATGATATTAGTGAGTTGAACTTGAAATTTGATTAATCTAAAAGTGTACGACTCAACTCTTGTGAAGTATAGTTTTTCGCTAATATCTATTAAACCACACTAAATAAGATAGTGTAGTTTTAGTGAAATAGTGACTTAATTAAATCATAGAACACAAGAACAATGTGTCTACCCCTTAATATTAGAACAAAGGAGTGCAGTGTCAATGGACGCCTCCTTCAATAAACAATGATTTCGCAGTTTAACTTAGATTAGAATTACTCATTAGCCTTATATCAGGCTAGATTGTAAATAATATGAAGTACCTAATTATTTATTCGGTACTTTATGCCTATATAACATAAAAAAACTAAATAAGATAATTATTTTCAATACCAATCACCGCATAGTAGATCTCAAGCTAATAAAAAACTAAATTAATTAGTTTTTACGCAAGATATCGTGTTTTAAGCGAATAAAAGTGTTGATTGACAGGAATTTATTTTCTTTTATTTCAATAGATTTTCCGGCTTTATTAACTTTGTACTAACTAAATTTGTACCAGTGACAGAATTAATCTCCATTAAATGATCTATAAAATGGTGTGCAAATCCTTTAAATGTAATCTCCTTAAATTACGTGGAGTATAAACCAATTTTTCGGTAATAAAGTACTCTCTAATGCTTCGCAAAAATACCCTTTTTATATCACAGTTCCTAAAATTGAACATTTTTTTTATCTTCTGAAGGAAGTAAAAATAATGAAAACATAAATTAGGATACTAACCAAAATATGGTTAAAGCATCAAGTTATTAATTCTAGGCTCTTTTTTTTTAGATAAAATTGTATCTTTAACTCAAAATTCATGAATTTTTAATCGACCGGTTAGTCGAAATGCAGCGTTTGTTCTACCAACTATATTTTATCTTAAGACATCGTGTTAAAATTGAAAAAGAAAAAAAAGAAAAAACGATTTATTGCATTTAAAAGTAGTACATAGTTTTACAGTATTGCTGGGTACCTCCTTTTAAATATGTTTATACTGTAGTAGGGGGCCCCGCTCTCCCCTTATACTATTGCTAAGTACTAGGAATTATATAAATTACCAAATATATTATAAAACAGTATAATAATTTGAACTAAATAGAAGGATAAAAAAAAATAAAAAAAAAACTAATAAAAAAGAAAAAGCAGACAAAACCGCAGTCAGGCACAAGTAGAGACCAAAACTATATCACCACTTATACAGCCTTCCAAAGGTCCCGGTCGTGAACCCAGAACAATGACGAAAACCCATCTTTTCCCACTATTGTCAGAAAATTGCTCCGAAGAAATAAGTGTACATACAATTTTCGGAAATGACAAAAAATATTGTCATTCAGTTTTCGGTACGGTGGCTTTTCTCACGCTAGGGCTGTACAAAAATTTTCCTAAAAATTGTAATTTTTTTTTCCTACTGTCAGACAAAATTTATAAACCGTTGAGCCTAGACATATTAAAAAGAATTTTTATAAAAAAGCGCTTATAGGATTTACTTCAACATTAAAAAATAAACCAAATAAAATAACAGTCAAATTGAAAACCTCAACATTTTTTAAGCCAGTTAAAATACGAAACATAAAAACTAGCAAAAAAAAAAATTACAATCAATTGGACTTACTTATGCAAAACAGAATCAACCCACACAGCAACGTTTTGAGAAAATGCCTTTTTGGCAAAATTTTGTATATATAATTTTAGGTTATTTTTAATAAAATCTATCTACAATGTTGCACAAAATAATTTGTTTTATGTATACAAATATAATATTATTGAAAATCATCTACATTTTCGAAATAATAGGTTGAAAACTCGTTGGTTCGTTTTTGGAAAAGTAGGTCCAATTTAAAAAGGAAAATTTTCAAAAAGTCTCAACCCTAAGTGACAAAGCAGACAAACTGAAATCTTAGAATGTGACTAATCCGAAAATAATTATCAAAATGGCTTCCGTCAAAAAACAAAACCACAATTGCCGTGTTGCGTGCAACTGACAATGCAAGACAAAATATATATGTCTCGTTCTAACTAAACCTTTATAACAATGAGAATTGGTCGAGCGTGAGTTGATATCACACGTAGTGGGTTCCGTATGACCAAATTTTAACATTGGATTTATTTTCATTTTTTTTTTAATTTTGTTTTTTGGTATCTTAGCACTAATGGAAATACATGATTTATGAAAATTAATAATATGTTCATATTATGATTTCATGCATAAACCGAAAAATGTCTAGAAATTTCGATTGTTCGTATTGCCCTTTTATTAATCAAGTTCAAAATGGCGGAAGGATTACTATGTTCCACTATATTTCAACGTCATTCTTTAATTTTAATATTACGCATTGTACACTCACAGCCCCACAGTAGCATTTTCATCTGTATCTTTAATGCCATGGTCACACACAACGACGAATACATGAACACCCCAGACCCAACATACAGATACAGAACAAAAATCAAAATTCATAATTTAGAATTCTGTTATATTCTGACGATATATGAATCGTCAACCCATTATGAGAACAGTGATAATAGCCTAATGGTTGAACCTTGCCCTCTCAATCGGGAGGTCCGAGGTTCAAACCCAGGCCAACCACTGATTTATGTGCGTC
Source organism: Spicauda simplicius (assembly GCA_949699795.1). Classification (NCBI taxonomy): domain Eukaryota; kingdom Metazoa; phylum Arthropoda; class Insecta; order Lepidoptera; family Hesperiidae; genus Spicauda; species Spicauda simplicius. The sequence goes on from OX453085.1 coordinate 6,230,148, forward strand.
TTAGAAATTAATTATCACTGCTTTTTGGTTGAGGAAAACATCGTGAGGAAACCTACACACCCGAGAGTTCTTTAAAAACAGGTCTCGGAGGTGTGTAAAGTCCACCAATTCGCACTTAGTCGCACGGGCTGGTGCGGTGGACTATGGTATAAAAACTCTCTCATTCCGAGAGAAGACCCGAGCCCAGCAGTAGGACAATAATGTTGTCACATATACACGCAAACATAAATTATCCATCTACTGTTCAAGACATATAACGCTATGACTATCAGCAGACTTAATAAATGATGAGGTTTTTTGTAAACGGAACCCAAAAAATACTTAAAATTATCTCGAATAGAAAGGTAACACAAAAACATTACATTTGTAAACTACAAAACACTGGGTTGCATTTGACTTATACTACAAAAGACTCTATGTTAGTTGATGTAAAGTCAAATTTGCAGTTTGGCAACATTTGCGAATTTCAGATGGTCACGCGATCCTAAATATTTGTTGCAATGCCACTGTTTTTGTACAATCTAAATCTAGACTTTAGCAAAATACATACCTACCTATACATACCTTTTGAAGGTGGTAGAAGCAGTGTAGTTCGACCGGGGAAGTATCACCGCCACACCTATTTCTAGCGTGAAGCATTTCTTGCGTTTCGATGGAAGGGTGTGGTTGCCGGCACACTTTTATATGAGGCGACTATAGTCCTCGAGAGTAGCAACGGATCTGTGATTGACTTCTGATGGAACTCGTGTTCTGTGTAAAGTCGATTACAGTCCATGGGCGGCAGTGACCGCTTGCCATCACGTGGACTGCATACTCGACTTCCCACAGAACATGGGTTCCATTCGATGTCAATCACAGATGCGTTGCTACTCCCGAGGACTATTATGGTCGCCTCATACAAAAGTGTGCCGGCAACCACACCCTTCCATCGGAACGCAAGGAATGTTTCACGCTAGAAATAGGTGTGGCGGTGGTACTTCCACAGTCGAACTACACTGGTTCTACCTTCAAAAGGTAGGTCACTGCCGTCCATTGACATCTGGAAGTAACTGCATATCATTCAGATGTCTGTCTAACCAGTATTGAACCCGGAACTTTGTATAAATAAATAGCCCTTTAATACCTTTTACGACCCGCGTGGCGCAGTGGTTACCGTACCGGTCTGACACGCAGTGGGTCCCGGGTTCGATTCCCGGCCAGACAGGTATCTGAATGATGAGTCTAGATTCTTGTTCTGGGTCTGGGTGTTTGTGTATTCGTCTCTGTGTGTGTCCATGGCACCCACGACACAGGAGAAAATCCTACTGTGGGGCTATGAGTGTAGAAAGAAAGTGTAGAAAGCCCTTTAATACCACCCGTCGAAAATAGATACTGTATCGTAAATTCAGTTCCAAAACAAATTTCGCAAACAAACTAACCAACCCCATACATTAAACTTGTAATAATAGTTTCAATTTGCAAGTAGCGTCATCTATCGAGGGGTTGAGACTCATTATTTTGCAACACGAGCCCGGGGGTAAGTTATTGCTATTTAGAGGTTGTAATTTAAAAACAGAGGCTTGTAAACTAGTAATAATTTTGGTTTATATTGTCTGTATGTACAACCCATCATTGTCCCACTGCTGGGCACGGGTCTGCTCTCAGAATGAGAGAGTTTTAGGCCATAGTCCACCGCGCTGGCCAAGTGCGAATTGGTGGACTTCACACACCTCCGAGAACTTTTTTTTTGTAAAGACCTGTCGGGTGTGTAGGTTTCCTAACGATGTTTTCCTTGACCTAAAAGCAGTGATAATTAATTTCTAATACGCACATAAATCAGTGGTGCGTGCCTGGGTTTGAACCTAGAGCCTTCCGATTGAGAGGGCAAGTTTCAACCATTAGGCTATCACTGCTCTATGAGGAAGACAATTTCTTCTAATACGTATGGATTTATTACTTGATTTAACTATCAAGTTAATAAGCGATACTCTAAAATAATCTTAATTTAGTTCAAAAATTAAGTAAAAAAATATTAACTAGTGTTAGCGATAAGTAACTTTTAATATTGAATAGCCTGCATATTACTATTCTTTTCTCAATAAATCAACCGCCACACACATGAGGCGACCATCATAGTCCTCGGGAGTAGCAACGCATCTGTGTTTGACTTCAGATAGAACCCATGTTCTGTATGAAGTTGGTTACAGATGTCCATGAGCGGCAGTGACCACTTACCATCAGGTGGACTGCATGCTCGTTTGCTACTTCAGTCAAATAAAATAATAAAATAAAATCAAGCAACCATCCTTACCTCCAAGGATCCTAAATTTATATAAAAACATGTAAAATATCTTTACTGATGTCACAAATGCCCTACGGAGCATTTATCCTTTATTAAAGGGTCAAATTCTACAGGTGTTTAATATAATTAGACCCCTAATTTCTACCATGTTTGAAATCAAAGCCATATGGCGAATTTCCTCCCGTTGTCTCCATAGTAACACCCCAACACGGTCTTGTCTGACGAACACCTGTGAAAGACAAGCTATAAATGGTGGTAATAATATAATAATATACAGATTTAGACCATGGTGGAAATTTGCCCTCTCAATCGGGAGGTCCGAGGTTCAAACCCAGGCAAGCACCACTGATATTTGTAAAAATGATGTGAGTATTAGAAATTAATTATCACTGCTTTTCGGTAAAGCAAAACATCGCGAAGTAACCTACACACCCGAGAGTTAAAAAAAAAGTTCTCGGAGGTGTGTGAAGTCCACCAATTCGCACTTGGCCAGCGCGGTGGACTATGGCCTAAACTCTCTCATTCTGAGAGAAGACCCGTGCCCAGCAGTGGGACAATAATGGGTTGACGACGTATTTTATCTGTTGATTTTCCCATTGTATTATCTGTTCCTTTGTTGTATTTCAAAATCGCTTTATAACAACAATGCAACAAGTGACAGAGGGTTGCAAAATTTAGTACCAAATCGGCAATTACAATTAGCGGCCGTATTATGTTTCGACAACCCTGGTTAGTAGGGCAGGGTTCGATTAAATCAGTTGGTTGATAATTTCATAGAGATTTATTAGCCCCCAGTATTGAAGGTTTATGTCTTGTGAAACTTCTTTATGACGTTATTTTTCAAAAAATAATTTACTATATGCAACTTTACAGAAATTGGTTAAATAAAGTTAAATTAGATAAAGTTTAATAAAAGGCTTTTATTAAACTTTATCTAATAATCTAATCTATAATAATCTATCTAATATCACGCGTGGTAGCGATAAGAAAAAGATGGCGCGTAACAGAAAAAGATGGCGCATAACGAAAAAATGTTACACTAAATTTTTTTCCAACCCCGATAAAGAAGTTTCACTTCAAAAACTAAACTTCATATTATGACGACCCGCGTGGCGCAGCGATTACCATACCGGTCTGACACGCAGTTCCGACCCCGGGTTCGATTCCCGGCCAGACAGGTATCTGAATGATGAGTTTACATTCTTGTTCTGGGTCTGGGTGTTTGTGTATTCGTCTTTGTGTGTGTCCATGGCACCCACGACACAGGAGAAAATCCTACTGTGGGGCTATGAGTGTAGAAAGCGTTTTTATTGTCCAAAGTAGTACCAATATTTCTCTAATTGAAATAAATTGTAATCATTTTCAAGTTATTTTGAACGCATCCGTTAAAGTTAAATAGAGGTTTATTAACTTAGCTGCATTTAAAAGCAATAGCGGGTATTTTTACAAAGACATTGACATTTCTGACGTTATGTGTTTTCATAGTAAGTAAGACATTATATGTTCTATTTCATTTCAATTTACATTTAGGCCTACATATTGTTACATCGATCAAATAGTTTATCCTGTCGGTGTCAGATATGTTATTCTTATTGGGTTTTGGCTCATACATTTCACGGTGACGTTTTCGGCAATAACTTTCAAGTCTTCTTTATAAAAATGAAGGTTTGTCTTCATGTCCTCTATAGAACAAACTATTCATTTGATCATGTGATGATCTTTAGCAAAGTTGCGATGAGCTCGCGAAGGTTTCTGGTGTATTTATTGTGATGGTGTAGCAACGCGCTGGGTGCAGCTAGTTTATAATATTAATAAGATGTCATTAAAATCCACGTACTATATCAAAAGTCATTACAATTTAATGTTAACCTTTTTTTAAAGAGGCATAACTACGGGGTACGCGTCCATACAAAAACGCTAAGAGCTAGTAAAAAAAAACAACGCTTTCTACACTCATAGCCCCCACAGTAGGATTTTCGCCTCTGTAGTGGTTGCCATGGATACACACAAACACCCAGACCCAGAACAAGAATCTCACCTCATCATTCAGATACCTGTCTGGCCGTGAATCGAACCCGGGACCCACTGCGTGTCAGACCGATGTGGTAACCGCTGTCACACTGGACATACACAAGACGAAACACACACCTAAACCCAGAACAAGAATCTCAACTCATCATTCAGGCGTGTCTGGCCGGGAATCGAACCCGGGACTGCGTGTCAGACCGGTATGGTAACCGCTGAGCCACGCGGGTCGTCAACAAAGTGAATAATTCAAAAACGATCAACCAAGAGCGCATAAATCATTCCAAATTAAGATTAAAAAATTTCAAAAGTGCAAGTGATGCGGCCGCTGGAATTATTTATATACGTAAACGATTAAAAATGCAAGTGAGCTTGCAAATGCTTTAGCTGGAGCCGCGGTTTTGCCTGACTTTATTTATTGCTACGGCTAAGCATTCTATAGTGTAGCTACTCTATTTGTTTTTATTCGTGTACACTATTTCTAGAGTTCTTGGGTTTCGATGGAAGGGTGTGGCTACCGGCTCACTTTTATGATTTAGATTTTTTTTAAGAACTCTCGGGTGTGTAGGTTTTCTCGCGATGTTTTCCTTCACCGAACAGCAGTGGTAATTAATTTCTAATACGCAAATAAATCAGTGGTGCGTGCCTGGGTTTGAACTTAGGACCTTCCGATTGAGAGGGCAAGTTTCAACCATTAGGCTATCACTGTTCTACCTAGATTTACTAAAAAATATTTAAGTTGCTCCCCAACTAGGTAGACTGATGACTTGAAGACGGCGGGTAACCGCTAGACGGACTTTTAAAGGGATGGATGCGAGGATGGATAGATTAGATTTAGAACAGTATTACTATATTGTGATCCGAGTCAACCGCCACCCCTATTTAATAAGAGGATGGCCAGAACTCCGGCAATACCTCTGCTACCGTCTCTCTAGCGACGGTTACCCAAACCATTCCCATCTAGCATAGTTCTTGTCAACAAATTTAGTTAGACGACCCGCGTGGCGCAGCGGATACCATACTTGCAATGGGTTCCTGATTCGATTCCCGGCCTGACCAGTATCTGAATGATGAGTTTAAATTCATGTTCTGGGTCTGGGTGGTTGTGTATTTGTCTTGTGTGTCCATGGTACCCACGACACAGGAGAAAATCCTAGTGTTGGGCTATGAGTGTAGAAATCGTGACTTGAAGACGGCGGGTAACCGATGGATGGACTAGATAGATTAGATTTAGAATTGAATTACTTTATTGTGCCCTTGAGTTAACTACCCGATTTAACAAGAAGATGACCAGAACTCCGTCAATGCCTCTGCTACTCTCTCTAGCAACGTTTACCCAAACCATTCTCATCTAGCATAGTTTGTCCACAAATACATTTCGAAAAAAACAAAAACACTTTACTTTCATTCGTAGTCCTCGGGAGTTGCGACGCATCTGTGATTGACTTCAGATAGAGCCTTTGTTCAATAAAGTTGACTGCAGATGTCAATAAATATTTTTATGTTCTTCCTATTGTTTAACGAAAATCCGTAACTGAGTGATTCATTGACACCAACTCAAGACAACACCAAATTTGGACAAAAACAGCTTTTTGTTAAGAATATTTATCAGCAAACTTCCAGTTTTCACGAAACCAGCGAAAATATGAGATACTCTGTTGTGTTCATGTAGGTTTTATTTCTTATAGAATCAAAATAGGAATCAAGTATGAAGCTCTGACAACTCTTCAGCCTCTCCATTTTTTTTATCACATGAGGCGACCATCATAGTCCTCGGGAGCAACGCATCTGTGATTGACTTCAGATGGAACCCATGTTCTGCATGAAGTTGATTACAGATGTCCATGAGCGGCAGTGACCACTTAGCATCAGGTGGACTGCATGCTCGTTTGCTACTTCAGTGAGAAAAAATCAGGCAGAACCCTTTTGAACCATTAACGTCCATCACTTGCGATCAGACCGCAACCTCATTTGCCACTTTGTACTTCAGGTATTTAGGCCTTGTAATGGAAGCCATATTTATTATTTGAAGAACCGATAACCAGACTAACAAAATAAAATACCCCAATTGACAGACGAGTAGTATTCCTAATAGTTGAAACTCGGGTTTTCAATCAAGGATACGAGATTACAATCCATGGCACCTCTGATTTTTAACCGACTTCCAAAAAGGAGGGGGTTCTCAATTCATCTGTATTTTGTAAAATAATGTGCGTATTAGAAATTTATATATCACTGCTTTGCGGTGCGAAATCCTGTATACCTAAGCCTAAGTCTTCCAAAAAACTTCAATGATGTGTAGAGTCAACCAATACGCTCTTGGTCGTACGAACTATGGTAAAACTCATGAGAAGAAGATTTAAAGGTGGTAGAAGCAGTGTAGCTCGACCGGAGAAGTACCACCGCCACACTTATTTGTAGCGTGAAGCATTTCTTGCGTTTCGATGGAAAGGTGTGGTTGCCGGCACACTTTTACACAAGGCGACCGTCATAGTCTTCGGGAGTAGCAACGCATCTGTGATTGACTTCAGATAGAACCCATGTTTTATTTGAAGTTGATTACAGATGTTCATGGGTTGCAGCGACCATACATACCATCAGGTGGACTGCATGCTCGTTTGCCACTTCAATCAGAAAAAAAACCCGCTGACAACGACTCACGACCAACAAACGGACAAACCGATTTAATTAAACAAGAATTCAAACCAAATGAATATTAATGATGTTAAATCGAATTTCACAGTTGGCATATCAACACGACTTTACAAGAAGTGTGGTTTTTACCACAATATTATGTTGACACGGCCCTTCTCCAAAAACGGTGTATGAATTATTCAAGAGATGTCAGGGTTCTTGCTTGCCTTGAACGGTTATCCCGTGAGGATACGTGGGATAGATGTGTTAATTAAGATTTTGGAAAAAATTACCGATTTTTGAATTATTGCGGTCAATTCGTCGCTTAAGTTTTTTTTTTATTATTATTTGACTGAAGTAGCAAACGAGCATGCAGTCCACCTGATGGTAAATGGTCACTGCCGCTCATGGACATCTGTAATCAACTTCATACAGAACATGGGTTCTATCTGAAGTCAAACACAGATGCGTTGCTACTCCCGAGGACTATGCTGGTCGCCTCATGTAAAAGTGTGCCGGCAACCACACCCTTCCATCGAAACGCAAGGAATGCTTCACGCTAGAAATAAGTGTGGCGGTGGTACTTCCCCGGTCGAACTACACTGGTTCTACCACCTTCAAAAGTTCTAACACCGCGTAACTCAAAAAATGCCCATTTTGAGTTAATGAAATAATGGTACCTCAAAATAATATAGGAACATGTTACATTTTCATAAAAAATATTATTTTAATGAGTATATCAATATTTTAAACGCATTATATTATTTTTTAGTTGTAGAATTAAAGATAACTATTTGAGACAGTTTATTTGCTCTCCTGAAAAGTAGCCAATTTTGAGATCCGCGGTGTTAGAACTTAAGCGACGAATTGGTAGTGAAGTTGCAACGGAAGGGGAGACCACCGACGCTTACTTCTAGCGTGAAGAAGTTTTTGGAAGAGTATGGTGCCCAAATCACTTTTTACCTCACTTATTAGTCCTTGAAATTAGCAACGAATCTGTAATTGACTTCGGATTCTTCTAGAACTAAATAGATTCTTCTAGAAGATCCTTCTATATTTATAGTCCATGTATGGCAGTTACCACTCACCGTCAGCGGCCCTACATGCTCATTTACTATTTCAATCTTAAAAATATACGCACATGCTTTCTACCCACACTAGGATTTTCTCCTGTGTCGTGGCTACCACGGGCACACGTAATACGAATACACAGACACCCAAACCCAGAACATGAATCTAAATTCATCAGATACATGTCTGGCCGGGGAATCGAACCAGGAAAACATTGCGCGTCGACCGCTCCGTTACGCGGTCGCTCGTGTAGGTCCTTGCGTTTCGATGGACAGGTGTGGTTGTCAGCACACTTATATGAGGCGACCATCATAGTCCGCGGGAGTAGCGACGCATCTGTGATTGACTTCAGATAGAACCCATGTTCTATTTGAAGTTGCGTCCATGGACGGCAGTGACCACTCGCCATCTGGCATGCTACATGCTCGTTTGCTACATTAATTAGATAAATAACATCCCTACAAAAAATAATTCGAATTATAACACTAGCTTATTCCCACATCTTTGCCCATTTTGGTTACATTTACCACTGAAATTAATATACCATGTCTTAATCTAGATCATAAAACATCTGTATACCAAATTTTAGCGTAATCCACTTTCGCAATTACAATATTATTAATAATAATTATTTATTTATTCAAGTAACTGGACTCAAAAAATACATTTACAGCATTTTGTCATATGTTTACTGCAGTGATTAATATATTGACAATCTAATCGAGTATTGGTCATTTTTAGGATACTGTTGGACCTTTCCCGGACACGGTGCAATAATAATAATTAAAAAAAAAACTACACTCATAGCCCCACAGTAGGATTTTCTCCTGTGTCGTGGGTACCATGGACACATACAAGACGAATACACTAACACCCAGACCCAGGACAGGAATCTAAACTCATCATTCAGATACCTGTCTGGCCGGGAATCGAACCCGGGACCCATTGCGCGTCAGACCGGTATGATAACCGCTGCGCCACGCGGGTCGTCAATTATAATAATCATTATCAAAAACCTTTCTACCAAAAATTTGTGAGGTCCAATCAAACTTTTTGAATATCGATAAAAAACAACGCTCTGACACAAAAAGGCGCATGCATTCGCGTTTGCAATAAAAATCTGTCGGCGGGGATAAAGACATTTTGCGAGTGGACCGCGAGCTTTCACCTACACTCGTAAAAACGGGTGAGTTTTTTGCGACTCACCCGACTTAGGGATTTTGGCATTTCGGACTTATACAATTGTTTGCTTGTATGTTTGTTTATCAGTATTAATAAATATACTTTTAGGCGAGCTTCCCTTGCGACATGAATGAAATGAAATGTCTTTATTTTGCATAGGCCTACAAATTGTCAGTTACATCTTCTCTTATATATAAAATTCTCGTGTCACAATGTTAGTCTCCATACTCCTTCGAAACGGCTTGACCGATTCTTCTGAAATTTGGTAAGCATATTGGGTAGGTCTGAGAATCGGCTAACATCTATTTTTCATGCCCCTTAAGGGTTATCCACCCTTAACATTTTTTTTTTATTTTTTATATGGCAAAACAACGTTTGTCGGGACAGCTAGTATATATATACTTTTTATACTACCACCGGATCGGAACACGACCTCAACTGAGAAGATCCGGCAAGAAACTCAATGGGTTTGTCTTTTTCCTTGTACATCTTTTTTATTGCCACATTGTTTTTACATCGGTTATAAAAGTTAGATCCAGTATCTTGCCTTATACTTGTGAATCAAAATCCATTTTTTTTACACTCATGGCCCCAAATTGGGATTTTGCCTGTGTCATGATTATCATAGACACATACCAAGTTGAATACACAAACACCCAGACCCAGAAAAAGAAAATAAATTCATTCGATCATTGAAATATTTGTTTAGCTGAGGAATGAGTTTTTTATTTTGTTCTCGAGAGGGAAACTTTCAAAAGGTACCCGACGCCGCGAGAGCGACGCAGGGTTATGTGGGATTTTTACCGCACTAAAACCCCCCCGGTGGCCGTCCTCGGCGCTACAAAGAGGACTCCGGGATCTCCAGAGGAACGCAACCGGAATCCTCTGAGCGCGTTGCTCCATCGGGCTCCTCCCAGATTGGCGACTGAGCCTACCGCTCCAGCTAGTCTTTATGACGGTATGAGACCACACGGTATACGACCACACATACCGCTGGCCTTCCCGGGATCGCCTGGCTGGACGATTCGAGCTCCCACTCTAGCCGCCCGCAACCTGGAAGCCTCTTTTAGTCGCCTCTTCCGACAGCGGATACCGTAGCCCTATTCTGATCCCGGAACTACAGGGACAAAGGAGGGAGCTTGAAACCCTTTGCGTGAGAGAGAATATTTATACCTTTACTTTAACTTAAAAAATGTTATGTTAATTATACCAAAAATTCCACAATGCACGAGTTCTCGTTTAGCCCTGAATTTATGGCCTTTTAAGTAGCTTTTTTAAATCAAACCAGGAAAATTATTTTGACACTTACCAACCGCTTTATTGAAGTTATGAAGCAAATTAAATGTCAATGCCTTTTGAAAGTGACCCGCAATGACCTCTTTACTGGATTCAATAAGTATGAATGGTAATCAGCCTCATTTTGATATAAGTTATCACGTGCTTTGAGAAAATTGCGTAATATTGATAAGGAAGTAGTTACATTCAGTCCAGATTCATTTTTGAAGTGAAACTTCTTTATCGGGGTTGGAAAAAATTTAGTGTAACATTTTTTCGTTACGCGCCATCTTTTTCTGCTACGAGCCATCTTTTTTTTTCGTTACGCGCCATCTTTTTCTGTGACGCGCCATCTTTTTTTTCCGTTACGCGCCATCTTTTTCTTATCCCTACCACGCGTGATATTAGATAGATTATTATAGATTAGATTATTAGATAAAGTTTTAGAAATTGGTTAAATAAATTTAACTTTATTCAACCAATTTCTGTAAAGTTGCATATAGTAAAAAATTTTTTGAAAAATAACGTCATAAAGAAGTTTTACTTCTTACGAGTGTACGCTAGTACACGCACACATTTTTATTTTTTTTAAATAAAATTTCAAATAAATTGAGAAAAATCTATTTACATACTTTCACACTTTCTCACTCTTTCACATGAGGCGACCATCATAGTCCTCGGGAGCAGCAACGCGTCTGTGATTGACTTCAGATGGAACCCATGTTCTGTATGTAGTTGATTACAGATGTCCGGCGGCAGTGACCACTTACCATCAGGTGGACTGCATGCTCGCTTGCTACTTTAGTACATAAAAAAAATCGAGCACGCAGTCCACCTGATGGTAAGTGATCACTGCTGCCCATAGTCTTCTGTAAGCCATTCCATATAGAACATGAACCGTTCTGAAGTCAATCACAGACGCGTTGCTACTCCCGAGGACTATGGTCGCCTCATATAAAAGTGTGCGTTTGAAACGCAAGAAATGCTTCACGCTAGAAACAAGTATGGCGGTGGTACCTTCCCGGTCGAACTACACTTGGTCTACCACCTGGCAAAGTAAGTAAATTAGTTCCAATAATTTAAACATATAAATAGGTCTACAATTTCTCGCGCTACTTCTTACCCTTACTAGCAATGAATGAAATTAGAATAGAATTCCTACCGAATATGCTTTGCCTTTTTAGGAATGGGAATGGTTCCTCCCTAAAAGGGCAAAGTATATTCCCTACATTAGTGACGCTCGTTAATCGATAAAAAGGCATCGACATCGATACACAATAAACCGAATGGAGCGTCCATGTTAATGGACTGGATAATTTGAAATGTCGCCGCGCGGTTTTGTCTGGAAAACTTGTATTTTAACTGTGTGTAATTATATTTTAGGACTAAATGAAGCAGATAAGTTAAAGTTTACGATAAACGAAAGATTTACTTATCCGAGGACCATGATCTAGAGTAAATTACAGATGTCTATGGTCGGCAGAAATTAGAAATTAATGTCACAGCTTTTTGGTGAAGGAAAACATCATGAGGAAACCTACACACCAGAGAGTTCTTTAAAAAACAAATAAAAAAAACGTTATCGGAGGTGTGTAAAGTTCACCAATTATGTCTGTGACTACAGATGGAACCCATGTTCTGATTACAGATGTCCATGGGCGGCAGTGACCACTTACCATCAGGTGGACTGCATGCTCGTTTGCCACTTCAGTCAGATAAAAAAATCCGCAGTTTAGCTTATAGTGCATGCCAAATCTCACCCTCCTACCGAAGTTGGGCATAAATACAAACAGACACTTCCATTTATATGTTTATATGTGTAAGATAACGATTTATTGAGTGTTTACCTTTTTCTTGTGATCTCAATGCGTTGAGTTTAATTAATTCGAAACGATTGAATTGAGATTCGGCGTGTTTGGGAAAGTAATAAAATGCTACTGCTTACAAATATATATTTACCCGACTTCGATAGTAATGTTTTTGTTTGTATGTATATATGTTTCTTTGTATTATTCGCATTAGTAATTCGCAATTGGCCAACGCGGTGGACTATGGCCTAAAACTCGTGCTGTGAGAAAACCTGTGCCCAGCAGTGGGACAATAATGGGTTGACTATATATATTTGGCACGCTCTACAGCCCAAACGACTTGACGGATTTTAACATTATAATATGACATACCTATCAGTTGTGAGAGTGACATAAGCTATATATTTTTTAATAAGATTGAAGTAGCAAACGAGCATGCAGTCCACCCGATTGTAAGTGGTCACTGCCGCCCTGCGACATCTGTAAGCAACTTTATACAGAACATGGGATTCAATCTGAAGTCAATCTCAGAAGCGTCGCTACTCCCCAGGACTATGATGGTCGCCTCTTATAAAAATGTGCCGGCAACCACACCCTTCTATCGAAACGCACAAATTGCTTCACGCTAGAAATAGGAGTGGCGGTGGTACTTCCCCGGGCGAAATACACTGGTTAAATATATTTTTTAAACATGGCGTTTGAGGGTAGAAAAAGATGGTCTTTAGCTCACTTTCATATGAGGCGACCATCATAATCCTCGGGAGTAGCAACGCATCTGATGGACTTCAGATAGAGAACTTCCGTACGAAGTTGCGTATAGATGTCCTTGTTCAGTGGTTTACCATGGACCATACCGTGGACATTTTCAAGGTAATAGAACCAGTGTAGTTCGACCGGGTAAGTGCCACCGCCACACCTATTACTGAAGCATTTCCTGCGTTTCGATAGAAGAGTGTGTTGCCGGCACACTTTCACATGAGGCGACCATCTTAGTCCTCGGGAGTTGCATAGTATCTGTGATTGACTTCAGATAAAGCACTTCTGTATGAAGCTTACAGATGTCCTTGGCCGGCGGTGACCGCTTACCATCAGGTGGACTGTATGCTCGTTTGCTACTTAAGTCATTAAAAAAATCTTAGGGTTGTTAATGCGCACTTGGCCAGCGTGGTGGAGTATGGCCTAAGCCTCTTACTCTAGTAGGATCCCACGCCCAGCAGTGGGACACCAATGAGTTGACCATAATAATTTTGAATGTTAATACCTTATAGACATGTACGCACTTATAACAGATTATATATCATTGCAGATAACATATTGAATTATTAATAATTTATAATCTGTAATACGAAAATTGGTTGAATATGTATGTCGTTAGTTTGCATAGTTGTGGCAGTGGCTTACTAGGTGGACGTACTCGCTTGGTAGTCGGATTATAAAAAAAAAACTTCAATAAGTTCATTACGAAATCATCGCTTGACATTTATGTAACTTATATAACAATGAACGTTTAAAAAACAAAAATAAAAGCAACAAACACCTGCTCGATATCAGACGTAAAACACGACCACTTTAAATACACACGTTATCAACACAAATATTGAGTGCGAAAGCGTTCAATAAAATTTGTCGTATCACCCGAGATAGGGCGATCTTTGCGAAAGTTTGCAATAAAAATAAAAGTTTCGTGAAACGGTTGATGTGACCGACTGTGACGTATTTGTGCCAAATGGATAGAAACTTCTATGGAGAAGTCCAATATATTTATTTGACGAGAAGCGTGAAGAAGCAACTAGCTCACAGTCTGACACGTAGTACCGGGTTCGATCCCCGGTCGGAGAGAAATCTGAATGATGAGTTAAGATTTCTGCTTTGGGTCTGAATATTTTTATATATCCAAGGCACCCACAGCACAAAAGTAAATGTATGACCATCCTAATCATCAGGAGTGAAAACGCATCATTGATAACATTTATCTAAAAGCGATACTGACCACTCACCAACAGGTAGACTGTATGATTGCTATATTCATATGCATCAATAGAAACATCTTTTAAAATAACTTGTGTAAAAAGTCCTAAATTATATTTTTTTATAATAGCTATAGAAATAAGTTAAAGAGTTGAACGGTGCGACGAATTTACGCCTAATAAAAACGCACATGTGTGTGGGCAGTATTGCCACTCCAGAATTCTGTAAAAATTAAAAACCTTAAAAAACAGTAAGCTAATGTTAAAAATAATAATGAGAAATAACAATATTCGTTATTAATAAATGTATCGTTTATTATTTATAAACAGTTTTAACTAACTAGTTATCGTTATATCGTTATATTAGAACATAAATTACGCGCAAGATGACATAGATCTTACCGTATAATCATATTTCTCAAAGTTCAGACCTTAATACCAGGCAAGGACATCGGTATATCTAGACCGGACTGCCCACTGACTAGTTATCGATATTAGTATGCATAAATATCAGATTGCATAGTAAGTCATAGCTAGTCTATATTAAAGTAACCTCCTTTTACAAAGGTGGTTGAACTGTTTTTAATCTATATATTGGTACTAATAATTTAGTTCAAGGTGGTAGAACCAGTGTAGTTCGACCGGGGACCACCACCTATTTCTAGCGTGAAGCATTTCTGCGTTTCGATGGGTGTGGTTGCCGGTACACTTTTATATGAAGCGACCATGATAGTCCTCGGCAGTAGCAACGCATCTGTGATTGGTGGACTGAATGCTCGTTTGCTACTTCAGTCAGATATAAAAAAAATAGTTAAGTGTCATCTAGACTTTTGACTCAGCGAGTCATATACTCTGCTAGCATTACTGTCTTCAGTATCTAGTTAGCATTAGTCAGTAGTTAGTTGATAAGTTAAATTCTTTTGACTAATTTGCAAATTTTCATTAGATCAAGCTTCATAGTCTCATAGAAAAAACACATGAAACACCCATAGTGAAAGCGCTTCTTAATAAGAACGCGTGAATAATGTTTCTTAAATGAATATAAGAAAAAATGGGTTTCATAGACGTTAGTGGAGCATACATTTATGTAACAAATTAAAGCAGATACAAATTATTAATTAATAGTTTTAAGACAAGAGTAAACAATATCTAGAATTGGCTAGAATATGAATGTTTTACTCAATAGCTGGAAAATTAAAATGATATTCAAAATATAATTTTAATAATTTGAGTTTTAACAACAATAATTTTGAAGGTGGTAGAGCCAGTGTAGTTCGACCGGGGAAGTACCACCGCCACGTCTATTTCTAGCGTGAAGCATTCCTTGCGTTTCGATGGAAGGGTGTGGTTGCCGTCACACTTTTATATGCGGCGACCATCATTGTCCTCGACAGTAGCAACGGATCTGTGATTGACTTCAGTTGGAACCCATATTCTGTATGAAGTTGATTACAGATGTCCATGAGTGACAATGACCACTTACCAGGTGGACTGCATGCTCGTTTGCTACTTAAGTCCGATAAAAAAACTCACTGTTTTTCCTAAAAGGTTAAAGACGATAACTAACACCAATAAAATAAATGCCGAATGATTCATACAATCATTGTATGTATTATTCATACATTTCATCATTCATCATACACTTTATTTCGCTGATATATATTTTTTTTTAACGTAGGTGTTATAAATATCCATTTTTTTATAAAAATGAAGTAGCATACGAGCATGCAGTCCACCTGATGGTAAGTGGTCACCGCTGCCCATGTACATCTGTAAGCAACTTCATATAGAACATAGATTCTATCTAAAGTAAATCACAGATGTGTTGGTACTGCCGAGGACTATGATGGTCGCCTCATGTGACAGTGCACCGGCAACCACACCCTTCCATCGACACGCAAAGAATGTTAGAAATAGGTGTGGCGGTGGTACTTCCCCGGTCGAACTACACTGGTTTTACCACCGTGAATACATTCATCTTACATAATATAACGTTTTAATAGCAAAACTAGCGTTATATCGTTTTTTAAACCGAAACGAAGCGTAAAAATATGTTATAAAATATAAATGACTACGTCGTAAATATCGCATGATAATATTGTGAAGTGTCTCATCCAATAATTCTTGTTGAGAAAAATAAGGAAAAACATGTAGCGTGATTAGCATCGGTGATTTAATTAGTGCATACCTCGTATATTACTATTCTTATAATATTTATTGCTATAATATAATATGTAACCGGTTGTACCCGTTAGCGGGGATTTTTACATAATTTTTATTTTGAAATACGCGTGGCGGAGCGGTTACTGCCGGTTTGACGCGCAATGGGTCCCGGGTTCAATTCTCGGCCAGACAGGTATCTGAATGATGAGTTTAGATTCATGTTCTGGGTCTGGGTGTTTGTGTATTCGTCTTGTGTGTCCATGGTACTCACAACACGGGAGAAAATCCTAGTGTGGGGCTATGAGTGTAGAATGCGTGTTTTTAAAATAATAAAAAAATACTTAAGGGACTCTATAAAATTTGTTAAAGATAAACCTGCAAAAACTGTATTAAATAAAGTAAAATATATTACTAATTTGGTATAATTTTACATGTATTGAGTTACTATGGGTAGAGAAATACTGCAATACTGTATAGGAAATATTACTTTGATATATCTCTTAAATATATATTTTATGCATAATATGACTTTGAAAAATCTGTTAGTCTTAGATCAAGGAAAACTTTATTTGTTTGTAAATATACATATATTTATTCCTAGATATTTTTTATGTAATTTCTAAGATCTAAGTCTGTAACTGTTATATTTATTACTTATCAACAGACGACAACAGTTATTCAATGTATTTATGACAATGTAGATTTTTACTATAACACTTTAAAATTTCACAAAGTATTTCTAAATGTTAAAAATAAATATATATAGATCATATTTTCACTTTTTTTTAACATAGAATTCGAATAAAATATTTTAATTATTTCATTTACTTAAAAGAGAGTAAAATAAAATTGCATTTTTTTTACTATAAAAAGGAGAGTACGGACAATAAAATAACTTTTTTTAATTCTTAATCAAAAACAAAAAAAATAGAGTAAAATAAAATTTCATGTTTTGACTATAAAAAGGAGTAGGCAAAAAATTTGCTTTTTTAATCAAAAAAAATTTTTTTTTCAAAAAAGTCGTCTCTACGTCATCGCTGTTCGACCTTGGCATGCAGTTTGCGGAGCTACTGTTGGAAAAAACTAAGAATCGCTTCATGCACTATCGGCCAACGCATAAATATTAATAACTTTAATTAATTATTTATTATGTTCTGTAAGCGACGTTAAATTGAGTCGTTCGAAGTTTGATTTATGAAGATTTGACGCGCTTGTCCCGTGATAAATTATGTTTGAATGATTTGTCGAAACGACACTACCAATGCCATACTTCTCGAATAACAGAAGTGTTAAGCGCTGTTTTATGAAGTGATAAGAAAGATACTTAACTGAGGCATTCTAGAAATAGTATGTTGAATGGATGGCAAAGGCAGCATAAAAATGAGAACTGGCATGAAAGAAACGTAGATAATAAAGTCTCTGATCATGTTAGAGGATAGGGTTTATTAAAAAAAAACATCTTGTATTTGTGAAGGGCAGCAACGCATCAATATCAAATCACAAAAAGACTTATCTGAGGTAGGTACACGGAAGGTCCTTGATTCAATTCCCACAAAAAAAATGTTTTTAAAATAGAACAGTTCAATTAATTTCTATCGAGATGCCACTGTGTTTGTCTTTGTGTATATTATATTGATATCTTACATTAAAAACCAACATTTTAATTATATTCGATTATATTTACATTTCAAGTCCACTCAGTGTAATCTAGACATATTAGACTAAAGCTCTGGAAATAAACCTGTGCTTATACAAATAATCGATTTGATTTGATTTCATTGTTCTGGAGATAGAACTTTGCGTGTGCCTATGGTGCCAATCATGCCAGTCATGTGCAATACATGACTCCTACTACACAAAGAATCCAAGTGTATGTATAGAGAAGCTATAGAGTCGTTATTGAGAGGTTATGTATGTAACACATAATATACTGATGAAAATGTTACTATTTTTTTACGTATAATTTGTTATGGCACTTGGATTTCGTCTCAGCATTTGGACATTTATGTATTTTTTAGATTGTCTCGTCTAAATAACCATATTAAGTGTATAAAAAATGCATTGCATTAATTGAAGGACTTACTACCTTCACTAATTAAAAGAAAGACTTTACTCAAGCAACTTTACAAAATAACACCATTTATTTTAAATTTAGAACCGATTACAACGAACATTTGTCACAAATTTGTTCAGCAAGCGTCCTATTCAAACGTCGTTCACAAATAGTGCACTCCCGCTTGAACCGGTCCAACGTGAGGGAATAGTTGTATCCGAGGGCACCGAGTTCTCACTGCTATGCGGCTTATGTCCGATATTTCTTTGTACTCGCCGCTCGTATTGCATACCGCCGTCCACCGTAGGTATGTGCATGCCAGCATCGTACGCCTGACGAAATTCAGCCGGGACGTGGTGGGAAAATTGGTGAATGGGCGAAAAGGCGAGAATTCGCGGACAATTTTTTTTTAGTGAAGTACATTTGACAGCCGCTGTCAATGTTATGATTTTTTTTTAATGTGAAAAGGGCGGGAGCACTCGGTCGATAGTTTTAAAAGCAAAGAGCATTTGACAGCATAAGTCCATGTTATCAGGTTTTTACTATATAAATTTACACTATGTAATATAGTGTATATAAAAATTGCACTATGTAAGATTATTATATTTTACAGCCGTAATCATTTCTTTGTCAAAAGTCACAGATTAATTTGCTTGTCAGCCATAATAATTATGAAGGATAAAGTAACATTACATTTTTATTTGTAATATTTTCCTTTAAGATCCCACGTACAACAAACATAAATATCGAAGTGCACACCTTGAATAATTTGTAGGTATGTGTTGTTCTTTATCTAACCCGTTGATCTTTGATCTAACCCTAAACAATACCAAATAAAACTATTTCACAAAACAACATTATCAAAGTTTATTTATTACGCTACTTGGATATAGCCTCATATTAAATCTAAATGATTAATTACCGATGTTTAACGAGTTTATAAATCGCTTGGAGAATTCTCTTCTCTATAAACCTTATATTTTTACTGTTTGTGTTAAAAATGGAGGAGATTTTAGAATATTGATGTGTATTGTTAAAAATAATATAAAAATATAATCTCTCTTCTTCTCGAAAAACTTCTATCGGAGTTATTAAATTTTACAAGTATTTTTAATCTGTGAACCCTTTTTATATGACACACAGTTTTATCTGTGAAACTCGTACACAAAAGTTTTTGACTCAAATGTTACGTGTATTCATAACATAAACCACAAGAGGGGAAAATAAAAAATAACGTTACGAAATGCACTAGCGGGAAGTAACAATTCGATAACTGTTATTGTGGTTACCGCCATATGTCGAGACGCCATTTTGATTTTCTTTTTTATTAAATAGTGCTTTGTTTGACACAGATGTATTTTTGTACATAGAGTAAAATGTAGCAATGTAGGTACATAGTATAATAAATGCTATTATAATATGCTAACGTGATTTATCGACGCAATTTTTTCGAAAATCTGAAATTCTGAAAAACTGAAATAAACTCACATATATTCCCTATAATATTAATGGGTTAAATGTGAAGATTAACACCACCATTTAAAATATTAAAATCTCCATTTATTTAGAAAAAGGGCCTCGCTGATACAAATTCGCCTATTTCTGTTTTATCAAAAATAATTAATTTTATTGGTCTTATGAAATTCATATTAAAACCCCATACAATTAAAACCTACATCTAATACTCAATCAAAATAGGTACCTTTGAATGCCCCGTGGGTTAAGTCAAGCCCTCTAACCTGGCTAATCGATGGGTAAAGGGGAGTAGGGATGTTCGGTTCTCATTATATTTGTCGATACCGATAACTAACCGTTTTTATGCATTATGGGCCGTTCAAGTATTACGTAAGCACTATTGGGGGGTGGGGGGGTCTTTAGCTTATTTTGGATGGCATGGGGGGTAGGGGGGTCTAGATGATGATTACGTCATCGCTAGTTATTTAGTTTTTACAATACTGTACAAAAAATACATTTTTAATTGAAAAATGTTTACGTAAGCATGGGGGAGGGGGTTAGAGCTTTGCGAGGATACGGCGCAACATACACTGGAGGAATGCCCAGCTTGGGACAGTCAGCGCCGTATCCTCGTCGCTGCAGTGGGGCCAGATCTCTCGCTCGCGGCTGTAGTAAAAGCTATGGTCGCGAGCGAGACGACTTGGAAAGTTGTAAAATCCTTCTGCGAGGAAGTGATCTCGCAGAAGGAGGCTGCGAGATCACTTCCTGGAGAGAGAAAACCTCTGACCTCCCTATCCGCAGCCGGAAAACCGGACGTAGAAGAAGGGGTCCTCACGCCCTTCTTCTACCCCCATAACGGAGGCATTGGTACAGGATACGGGGGTATCCATCCTGTGCCATAGTAACAAGCCTCGAGGTGGCGCGCGCGGTGTTCCCGTGCGCATCTCAAAATCGGTGGGATGGAGAAACTCCAGCTCCATCCCAAAAAGAGAAGGGCCCTGTCGTGGGCAGACGTCGTCGGGACCGCGGTAGAATGTTACAAGTGTACCCGCAGTCCCGGCACAGGGCGTATAGAGGAACAACGTGGGGTTTTAGCCGGTATGAGTCCGGCATATCCTCTCAGCTGCCCCCGCACAGAGAGGAACCCATGATGGGTTTCCCCACGTAAAAAAAAACTTAACGTACTTTCGCTGACAATATTTGCACATAGTTAAAAATAGACGTAGAAAATTGAGTTTCCATTTCCAACATAATAACATTTAATGTATTATGACAATACAAAAACAAGTGTTGGCATAAATATTTAACTATGCAAAATAACGGCATACATATTAACCTGTTTCATATCACCGATTATAAATCATTAATAATTCAATATGTTCTCTGCAATGATATATAATCTGTTGTGTACATGTTAAGGTATTATACATACTGTCCCACTGCTGGGCGTGAGACCCTGCTAGAATATGCGGCTTAGGCCATAAGATTTTTTTAATGACTTAAGTAGCAAACGAGCATGCAGTCCACCCGATGGTAAGTGGTCACTGCTGCTGGACATCTGTAATCTACATACAGAACATGGGTTCTATCTGAAGTTAATCACTGATGCGCTACTCCCGAGGACTATGATGATCGCCTCATATGAAAGTGTGCCGGCAACCACACCCTTCCATCGAAACGTAAGAAATATTTCACGCTAGAAATAGGTGGTCCCCGGTCGAACTACACTAGTTCTACCACCTTTGTTAATGTCAATTAAGATACACACGTCATTAATTTAAAAAACACTTAGGCGTATCGATTTCCTTACAATGCACTTCTTCGCCGTTTAAACAAGTGAAAATTAAAAATTGAAAACTCGGACCTGAAGCCAATCACATGTACGTTTCCACTCTTGAGGACTGAAAGAATGTTGACTACACTCATAGACGAATTCACACCTAGACCCTGAAAGAAATCTAAATCCATCGTTTAGATACCTGTGTACCCGGGAATCGAACCCGAAACCCACTGCGCATCAAATTGTTATTCTTTAACGCTTTCTATACTCATATCCGTACATTAGGCTTTTTATAGATACAATGAACACATATTGAGAAGAATAAAAAGACAAAAATCTTTCGATTACGTATCTGTCAAGCCGGGAATCGAACCCGACACCTGCATATCAATGACACGATGACCATGCAGGTTGTAAAAATAACCTTTAATGTATTGCCAAATTTATAAAGTGTAAGTGATTTATAAATCAATTATACCCATAAGTATATGTCAAAGTATCGTTAACAACTTAATTACAGCAATTATTGTTAATATGTCCATTATGACTCATTATTGCCTTTTATAACATACAATGTTGATATGTTTCTACTGTTTTACGTAATATATATTGTAGTGCATTTAGAAATGAATTATTACTATTATTAATTATAAAGAAAATATCGTTAGGAAACCTACAATAAAAACACGCTTTCTACACAGCTCCACACTAGGACTTTCTCCTGTGTCGTGGGTTCCATGGATACACACAAGACGAATACACAAACACCCAGACCTAGAACTCATGATTCAGATACCTGTCTGGCCGGGAATCGAACTCGGAACCCATTGCGCGTCAGTCTGGTATTTGCATAGTTGGGGGTCGTCAGAAGCATGAAACAGAGTTTTCTAATAAAAGATTTCAAATGTGTGAAGCCTACCAATTCGCACTTCAGTAGCGCGTATCTATGGTATAAAACACATTTTGAGAGGACATCCGTGCCCAGCTGTGGAATAATAATGGGTCGACGATTATAAAAAAAAACTCATTTATAATAATACCTAAAGATAAGGCAGTCGGGCTACTTGATAGAAAGTAGTCACCGTCGCCTATGGACATTTGCAACACCAGAGGAATCAAATACAGCGCTGACTTTAAGGAGAGCTCTTTGCAACTTTTTTTAAAGAATAACATGACATAACGCTCCGGGAACACCTCGGGAGTAAGTTCATTATGTATCTTGTTTTAAACTAACGTAAATTAGTTGTCAATATTATTAACTCAACCTGTCTATTACAGAGAATGTTGTACGCACCTGTAATTGGCGTGCATACTATTTTTATTCCTATGTAAGATTATTGTAATGTGTTGTTTGTAATGCTGTTGATGTGTCATTAAGTAGATAAATAAATAACGTTTTTAACTTAAAATAAAAACAATATAGCTTAATATTTGTTAGTTCAAATATCGATAAAAATAAATATTTTATTAGTATCTATAAATAATATCGATGTCACTCCGTTCTCTCTAATGAAAACGCACCAAAAACAGCAATATAAATATCGTATAATATTTCTTGAATATTGATAAAAAATATTCTTTTTTAAGTATCTATAAATATTATCGATAAACTCCCTTCCCTATAACGGTAACGCACCCCATGCCCCGCCTACGTTCACGCAACCCTTGGATATAATATAGATACATGTATGTCTGTATGTATTGGGTTTTATTATACCTATCTCGTCAACCCATTTTTGTCCCACTGTTGGGCACGGGTCTTCTCTCAGAATGAGAGAGTTTTAGGCCATAGTCCACCGCGCTGGCCAAGTGCGAATTAGTGGACTTCACACACCTCCGAGAACCTTCACACACCTTTTTTTTAGAACTCTGGGGTTTGTAGGTTTCCTCAGAATGTTTTCCTTCACAGAAAAGCAGTGATAATTAATTTCTAATACGCACATAAATCAGTGGTGAGTGCCTGGGTTTGAACCTTGGACCTCCCGATTGACAGGGCAAGTTTCAACCATTAAGCTATGACTGCTCTACACACACATACATACGCTCGAAAATCAACTAATTAGCAAAGGAAATTACAATTGTTAAAACATTACAAATTACCTAAGATACAACCACTATTCAATTCAAAATGGTTGACATATCAATTTGACGTTTTGTGGAGGAAAACAGTCTACATTGACACAATGATTAAGTTGTTATAAGCAATTAACCATAATATATCAGTAAAGTATTGCATAAAGTTGACGATATTTATGTTTATGTAAATAATCTTATCCCTATTAATATAATATGTGATTGTTTGTCTGTTACGCTTTCACACAAAAACTACCGGTGGGAATTCGCTGAAAATTGACACACACATAGTTTATGACCTAGATTAAAACATAGGTACTCAATAACTTAGTACACATGACCCAGGCGGGCGAAGCCGAGGTAATAAGCTAGTTCCTACTAATATTATATGTGTGTTTCTTTGTTACGTTTTCACGCCAAAACTACTAAACCGATTATCATGAAACTTTGTACGTATATTCTTAGAGATTTATGAAGAGATATAGTATACTTTTAGTTAAAATATAATATGAGTACGGAATTTTGTGTGCATGTATGTTAGTCTTTCACGCAGGCTAATGGTCGAATTTCGCTGAAATGTGACAAATACATAGTTTATTGGAATAAGTCATAGAATACTCATTATCCTGATTATTGTTTTGTGTTTTTATTTGTGTGCAATAAAGTGTATTATTATTATTATCGTCGTCGATGTAAAACCGATGGAATAGCCTAGCAATATATACTCATACCTACTTTTAAAGTTAAAAGTAAGCTAACGTCCACTTCTGTCAAATTTCTAACCATCCAAATTGTTACAGGTCAAAATTTGGTTTCAAAACCGTCGCAGTAAATACAAGAAGATGATGAAGGCGGCGCAAGTTGGTGCACCACCACCCAGCCTTGGGCTACCACCTGGTAGTCCACCGAACAACAATCAACTATTGCATGGTAAGTTTATGTTTTAATGGTACCCCGCATAATGTCCCGGGTTCGTTTCCCGGCCAGGTATTTTTATCCCAAGTAGCAAACCAGCATGTAGCATTTTAAAGGTAGAACCAGCGTAGTTCGACCGGGGAAGTACCACCGCCACACCTATTTCTAGCGTGAAGCATTTCTTGCGTTTCGATAGAAGGGTGTGGTTCAATTCTAGAGGCTAATTACTTATTGTCAAATACTTTTGTGCTCTATTTTTTTATCAGACTCAAGTAGCTAACGAGTATTCAGTCCACCTGATGGTAAGTGGTCACTGCCGCTCTGCAACATCTGTAATCAACTTCATACAGAACGTGCTTTCTGTTTGAAGTAAACTACAGATGCGTTGCTACTCTCGAGGACTATGATGGTCGCCTCAGATAAAAGTGTGCCGGCAACCACACCCTTCCATCGAAACGCAAGAAATGCTTCACGCTAGAAATAGGTGTGACGGTGGTACTTCCCCGGTCGAACTACACTGGTTCTACCATCTTGAAAAGACTACAGACTAGAACCAAGTCTGTAAGACACTAATATTATCTTGAGCTGCTTACAGTTCTCTATAAAACACAGTAGCTACTTACGATCAGATGGACTGTACCTATGCTTCTTTGCTATTTCTGTATAAAAGGAGACCCATTTTTCCTAATAAATATATAACCAACCTACTTTTCTGTATAAAATGTACCTATTTGTTAAAATAAAATGTAATTTTCTACCACTAGGTGGAGGCGGCAGTTCCAGCGGTTCTCAACATTCCCCGTCAGCGTACCAGGGCCCCACGCAGGCCCACTCCCCCACGCCCAGCTCTACCCCCGTCTCGGAGCTCTCCCCCGGGCTGTCCCCCACTGGCACCCCCTGGGACGTCAAGCAACCCCCACAGCCGTCCTGGGACGTAAAGGTTGGATATGTAAGAGACATGTATAGAATTTTTTAGAATTTAGCATTGTAACCTCTTTATTTTGTACTTCGTGAAGTGGTTGGCAAGGGCCAAATAATTTTAATGGTCTGATGAATATTTAGAGAAAGCTACTTAAAAAAACACGCTTTCTACACTCATAGCCCCATACTAGGGTTTTTCTCCTGTGTCGTGGGTACCATGGACACACAACACGAATACACATACACCCTGACCCAGAACATGGATCTAAACTCATCATTCAGATACCTGTCTGACCGGGAATCGAACGCGGACCCATCGCGCGTCAGACTGGCATGGTAACGGTATAGCCACGCATGTCGTCAAACGGAAGGACATAAATTCAATGTTAAAAGAGAAGTCACGAGTTTTTATATGTCACACGTAGTAAAATATTCACCTTACTGGTCTGACATTAATGGTTTCGGGTTCGATCCCCGGCTAAGGAGGCATCTGAATGATAAATTAAAATTTCTACAAAAATAAATAAACTACAAAATTCAAATGTCCACACCAACATAATATAATACTATAATATGAAATTAATATATTTAGATTTCTAGCATCCCTACCTACTGTGTTTTATCATATGATAACATAAGTTGTCTTGTAAGTGAAATTTATGTAATTTCTTTAGACTATAAAGTTCTTTAAACCGAAATTTCTGTTCTTGGTCTGGATGTTTGTATGTCCATGTTACCCACGACACAGAAGATAATCCTAGTGTAGGGCTATGAGTGCAGCAAACATTATAATTTTTTTCTTTTGCTCTTTCTCTTTATTTTCACTCTGAGCTGAATCTTTGTTTTTAATTTTTATTTTCTAATTAAAGTAGCATTCCTTGCGCTTCGATGGAAAGGTGTGGTTGCCGGCACAATTTTATATGAGGCGACCATCCTAGTCCTCGGGAGTAGCAACGCATATGTGATTGATTTCAGATAAAACCTATGTTCTATATGAAGTTGCTTACAAAGATCCTTGGGCGGCAGTGACCACTTACCATCAGGTGGACTGCATGCTCAGCTACTTCATTATTATAAAAAAATATTATACTAAATATAAAATAAAATAATTTAGCCTTTATTTCTACTACAACTTATACTTTACATGTTATAACTTTTATGAACTCCGTTGTCGGAGTGACAACGGAGGCTTAAGTGGAGCTAAAATACTAAAACTGACAAAATGAATGCTATATGAAAAAAGGCACGGACGATCCGTGTGTGGAGCTGTAATTTTATAAATAAAAAAAATGTGTGCGTGTACTAGCGTACACTCGTAAGAAGTGAAACTTCTTCATGACGTTATTTTTCAAAAAATAATTTACTATATGCAACTTTACAGAAATTGGTTAAATAAAGTTAAATTTGATAAAGTGTAATAAAAGGCTCATTCATTAACTTGATTTTTGCACCCTACCTATTCTTTATTTTCACCTTAGTCTTAACTCCTTAACCTTAGGTTGCCTGGAAGAAATCGCTGTTGAGCGATAAGGCCGCCTTTTGTATTCTGATATTAAGATTTCATTGTATTATTTTCCTTGTTGGGTACAATAAAGTATATTATTATTATTATTATTTCAAGAAGAAACTTGTTATACTCGACTCAGGGTCGGATATTCAGAACCAGATACGGGCTTATGCCAAGTATTCTGGTTCTATTGTGTTATTGTGTGTGGTTGAACTGTCTTGTGTATTTTGAAGTGTGACTGATGTAGGGTTCAGAAAGCGACGGACTATGGAGCAAGTGTCTAATATAATTGATTTTTGTAGTGGGATGTACGTTTTTGGGTGTAAGTCTAGCGTTTTTAGTGCATTATTAAGAGTTTTTGGTATTATACCGGTCGAGGAGATTATAATGGGAACAATTTTGATGACTTCTTGGTGCCACATCTGTTTTATTTCGTCTGCTAAAGGTATGTATTTTTGTATTTTTTCGGTATGTTTTTGTTTTAGATTGTTTGTATTAGGAACCGCAATGTCTATTAGGTATGTAGTTTTCGTAGATTTTAATGTTAATGTTATGTCAGGTCTATTGGTAAGAATGGTTTTGTCAGTAATGATATCTCGATCCCAGTATAGTTTAACGTTGTTATTTTCTATTACGTTTTTCGGTTTGTATTTATAATAGGGTGTGTATATATCTATCAGTTTATATTTAAGGCCTAGTTGTTGGTGAATGTATTTAGCGACGTTATCATGGCGATGTGTGTAGTCTTTGTTGGCAAGAGCGCTACAACCACCTGTGATATGATCTATTGATTCCGTGTATCTGTGACATAGTCGGCATTTGTCTGTATCTATTGTTTCTTTCAAAATATATTTAGAATAGTTGCGTGTTTTGATAATTTGGTCCTGTATTGCTATTGCGAATCCTTCGGTCTCACTAAATATGTTTCCATTTGTAAGCCAGGCAGTTGATGCGCTACGATCTACGTGTTCTTGTTCCAGCTGGTGGGGGTATTTACCATGTAACGCTTTACTCTTCCAATTTTCTATCTTCTGTTTTTCATTATTATTATTTTTTTTGAATTTTTGTTATCTCAGTACATTGACTGGTTTAACTACATTTACGGGCCGTAACCAAGTAAAATGTAGCATGTGGTGAATGGTGCATTTAATTTTCAGGTGTTGTGTATTGATTTTCATTTTCATCGAGTTGTAAGAACTTTCTCACGATTCTGCAGGTGTTCAGGATAGCAGCTTTCTGGAGTGTAATGTAGATGTTGTCTTTTAGCCCTATTTGTTTTAGACTGTGATGGAGATGTTTTGGTATTACACCGGTCGTGGATAGAACTATTGGCACTATGTAAACTTTTTCCTGCTTCCAGATTCTTATGACTTCTTCTTTGAGCTCTGTATATTTGCTTATTTTTTCTGATATAGTCTTCTGTATGTTATGTGTATTGGGTACAGCGATGTCTATCAAGTAAGTGATTTTTTTAATTTTATCTGTTAGGGTTATGTCCGGTCTATTGCAGTAAATGGTCTTGTCAGTAAGTATGGCTCGATCATAGTATAATTTATATAAGGCATTCTCCAGTACTGTCGATGGGGTATATTTATAATAAGGAGTGTTAATGTTGGGTATAAGATTGTGTTTCATCGCAAGTTTTTGATGAATAATATTAACTATTTGGTTATGTCGGTGTGTATAGTCTGTCTGAGTTAATGTTATACATGCACCTGTAATATGTTGGATGGTTTCTGGTTGGCTGTGGCATCTACGGCATTTATCACTAATAATGGATGGATCCTTGATTATATACTTTCTATAGTTTTTGGTATTTATTATCTGATCTTGTATGGCTATAATAAACCCTTCTGTTTCTGGAAAGATGTTACCCACTTGAAGCCACTTATTTGACGCTATAGGATCTATGTGCAACTGTTCTAAATCATGGGGATGTCGTCCATGAAGTGTTTTCTTTTTCCAGTTTTCTGTTTTCAGTATTTGTGGATCTCTGTTATCTAAATTTGCCGAATTTTGATAATTGCTTAAGTTTAAAGGTGTATAATTAAAATCGTTCTGGAGTATGGCTTTATGAATACTGCTAGTAAGTGATTTAGTATAGAAGAAGTGTGTGAGGCTATGGATTTGCTTTTGCCAAAGATGATGAACATCAATCAAGCCTCTACCTCCACGTTGGCGCTTGATTGTTATTCTTTCTATTGCGGATTTTGGATGTAAATAATTGTGTTTAGTTAAAGTACTTCGAGAGATTCTTTCTATTTTATCGATATCTGTGTTAGACCACTTTATTATGCCAAATGAATATGTTAGTATTGGTATCGCGTAGGTATTTATTGCTTTTATAAGACTTCTTCCAGCTAATTGTGTATTACATATTACAATAAATCTTCTTTTGTATTCAGTTATAAGTGTATGTTTTATTTGCGTGTGATCTAGACCTTTTGATTGTTTGTAACCTAAATATTTATACATATCTGTAGCTTCCATAGCTTTTATACTGTTGCTGTCATCTATCTCATAGTCACCTGGTTGAATCTTGCCTCTTATTATGTGTAATGTTTTACATTTATCAAATCCAAACTCCATATTGATATCTTTACTAAATTCCGTAGTCCTTTCTATTAAAATTTTCATTTGCTTTTGTGTCTTTGAGTATAATTTTATATCATCCATATATATTAAATGAGAAATAACCGTTTTTTCTGCTGAGTGGGTAAGACTGTATCCTGCACTACAGTTATTAAGCAGATATGACAAAGGGTTCAGCGCGAGGCAGAACCAAAGTGGGCTCAAGGAGTCTCCTTGGTAAATACCTTTTTTTATGGATATAGTTCTGGTTGTAATTACTTGATTGTGACTATTTAACTGTAAAGATGTTTTCCAGAAGGGAATTATATTTCGCAAAAAATTAATTATGTTAGAATTTATTTTGTATATTTGTAAAATTTGTAACAGCCAGGAATGAGGAATGCTATCAAATGCTTTTTTATAATCTATGTAAGTGCAATGTAAGTTTCTACTTTTATTTATTGCATGTTTATGAATGGTGGAATCAATAACAAGTTGTTCCTTACACCCCATCGAACCTTTTCTGCAACCCTTTTGTTCCTCCGCTATAATCCCGTAGTGTTCAATGTGTGTGTTTATTTTCCTAGCTATTGCGGCAGTAAGAATTTTATATACTGTAGGTAAACAAGTAATTGGTCTGTACTGGGATGGATCTGATGAATGTGTAGTTTTAGGAAGCATGTAAGTTATACCCATAGTGATAAATTCAGGGGCAGGCTGTATTCCCAGAACAACGTCTGTTAAATTTTTGGCTAAGTACTTATGCAAGGATGTTAACTTTTTGTACCAAAAGTTATGTATACTATCTATACCCGGTGTTTTCCAATTGTGTAATTTAGCTGTTATATTAGTTATATCTATCTCCGTAATCGCCTCAAATTTCATCTCTTGTATAGTATTCCATCTCTGTTCTTCCTGTGTTATCCACTCCGCTTTTTCGTTATGTACTGTTTGTCTTTCCCATATGCCCGTCCAGAAAGTTTCTAATCGTGTTTCGGTTGGTATTTCTATATTTTGTGTGGTAGTAGTGCAGCTTTTAGGTTCCATTAATTTTCTATAGAATAATTTCTCGTTTAATGTAAATAAAGTATTGTCATTTTTTCGCTGTTGTGCTTTATTGTATCTTTTTAACCTATTTGCTTTTAACGTTAGTTTTTGTTTTAAGGTATCCAAAAATTCTTCCGGTTTATTATTAAAGTTCTCATGTCTAGTATGTATAGTTCTTCTCTTGAATATTTCTTCTACTTTCTTAACTATTCTATTTGATGTATTATTATTTATATATTGAGTGAGCCGGGCAATATCTACTCTAAGTTTTTCTATATCCTTTTCTAGTCTTATCTGCCATGGGGGTTTATTAAAGGACTTTTTGCGAGAAACGTTATCATTAGCATTTACTGTTATTTTATAATGAAGTTCTTCCGCTATAACTACTGCTATGCAATAAATAAGTGTATGTATATCTGAAATTTGTGATTCATGAGAAACAAATTGATAAGTAATTTTTTGATTAAATATATTAACTAATTCAAAGAGTTCGTAACTATATTTTAACTTGGGTAATTTTGGCCGAGCAGTTGGATCCATTCCAGAGTATTTTATTAAAGCTGTTTTAAGTTTATTATGTAATTCGTTAACTTGTGCTTCTTCGAAAGAGTTATTATCTACCAAAATATCTATGTCGTTAACAATAGTCAAAGTTTCGCATTCTGTTTGGGTTGAAGAATGTAAAGTTTGTGTGTGTGGTTGAGTTAACATATGTGGTGATGATGAAATGTGACGTAACGGAGATAATATACAATTGGGT
The DNA here is from genome assembly GCA_949699795.1 of Spicauda simplicius. NCBI lineage: Eukaryota > Metazoa > Arthropoda > Insecta > Lepidoptera > Hesperiidae > Spicauda > Spicauda simplicius. Next base: position 6,261,636 of record OX453085.1, read on the forward strand.
TGCGTTTCTACGTTATTATTAGACATTAATGTAGTGTGTGTATCATCTATTATTATTATTATTATTATTATTAAAAGGCTTTTATTAAACTTTATCTAATAATCTAATCTATAATAATCTATGTAATGTCACGCGTGGTAGAAATAAGAAAAAGATGGCGCGTAACGGATAAAAAAGATGGCGCGTAACAGAAAAGATGGCGCGTAACGAAAAAATGTTACACTAAATTTTTTCCCAACCCCGATAAAGAAGTTTCACTTCAAGAAAAAAACTTTTATGAACTATTAACTTTACCTACTTATATTGAACTATCTATTCTTTCATTTAAATTATACTAAATATAAATACTGTATATAACAACATAATATCAATTTCAATTGTCTAAGCAGCGCGTCTTGTTGCAGCCCACTGCGGGCCGCTCGCCGGATGGCACTTCGTGCGATGTGAAGCCTCCTCACCAGCAGTCGTGGGACCCGAGGGTCGGATATGTAAGTATTTTTCAAAAAAAGTGTGAGTAGAAGTGTAACTTCTAAGGCTTGTTCATACGTCTCCGTAGCCTCGGGGTCAGAATAGGGCTACGGTATCCCCTGCCTGTCGTAAGAGGCGACTAAAAGGGGCTTCCGGGGTTGCAGACGGCTAGAGTGGGAGCTCGAACCGTTCGGTCAGGCAATCCCGGGAAGGACGGCGGTATGTGTGGTCGCATACCGTCGTAAAGACTAGACGGAGCGGTGGGCCCAGCCGCCCATCTTAGAGGAGCCCGTTGGGGCAGCGCGCTTGGAGGATTCCGGTTGAAGTCGTTTCGAGATCCCGGAGTCCTCCTTTTCAGCGCCGAGGACGGCCACCGGGGGGGTTTTCGTGCGGTAAAAATCCCACATAGCCCTGCGTCGCTCCCACGGCGTCAGGTACCTTTGGAAGGTTTCCCCCTCGAAAACAAAAAAAAGGCATGTTCATAGGGTACACGCGATAGAAGTTATACTTATTCTACAAGATAAAAATCTTTTTAAAATTTTTATCTTTCGCCTTATTCTACGGTGGAAGAAAAAACGACATTAACAATAGAAAAAAACTAAAATGTTGACTATAGCTAACTTCAGGGTGTCGGTTTTTCGTGACGGTGCGTGCGCGCATCGTAAAACTAAAATGTTGGTTATAGCTAACTTCAGGTTTTTCGTGACGGTATGCGCGCGCATCGTAAAACTAAAATGTTGACTACAGCTAACTTCAGGGTGTCGGTTTTTCGTGACGGTTTGCGCGTGCATCGTAAAACAAAAATGTTAACTATAGCTAACTTCAGGGTGTCGGTTTTTGGTGACGGTGAGCGCGCGCATCGTAAAACTAAAATGTTGACTACAGCTAGCTTCAGGGTGTCGGTTTTTCGTGACGGTTTGCGCGTGCATCGTTAAACTAAAATGTTGACTATAGCTAACTTCAGGGTGTCGGTTTTTCGTGACGGTGTGCGCAGTGCGCATCGTAAAAGTTTACTCTTATCATATTTCCCTAACGCGCCAAAAGAATGTATGTACATACATGTGAATGAATGTATATACATGTATTTCATATTTTGATATAAAAAAAGAGTAGTATAATATCAGAAAACATAGAAAATTAAATTTACTTCTGTATTAACTAGTCACCCGTCGCAACGGTCGAAATTCGACCGTAATTTAAATTAAAAAACTAAACTTCATATTGTCCAAATTTCGAATATTTCTCAAATTCAAATAAAATGTAATAATTTTCAAATAATTTTGAACGCACCCGTTGAATATAAAAAGAGGTTTAATTAGCTAAGCCGCATTTAAAAGCAATAGCGGTATTTTGACAAAGACATCTGACATTTTTGACGTTATGTGTTTTCATAGAAGACATTGAATGTTCTATTTCATTTATTAAGTATGTGCTTGTGACAAATGCACTGTAGTATGTGTAATGTGTTTTTAGTTCATTTTATGTGATTATATTATGATATATGCATTATTTGAAAAAAATATTAACATTCTGCACTCCTTCTCTACACTATAACAGTGCAAAATTTCATACTAATCCGTCCGCGGCATATTAAAAATGCACCACAAGTTTTTGCTTCACGTATTAATATATAGATTACAACTTACCTTTTAATTCGATAAATTCCGATCTATTCACAAAAACATGCCCTCTATATATTATATAAAAACACTAATTCAATCTACAAATGGAACTATCAAAGTTGCGTGATGGAACTATCAACACACACCTACATAATTTTATATAGTGAGGTGCGACGCCCCACCTTAAATTACTTTATGACTAGATTGTACTTTTAATTAAATAAAATTCATTTACTTAATACACATACAACGCATACTTTGGAAGATAAGACTTGTATGTTTTTTATGTATTAACTACTCAAGGTAGAACCAGTGTAGTTCGACCGGGGAAGTACCACCGCCACACCTATTTCTAGCGTGAAGCATTTCTTGCTTCGATAGAAGGGTGTGGTTGGTTACATTTTCACATGAGCTCACATGAGCATTGTGGCTTAGTTATGACGTCATTAGGCCAAGATCCTGGATTTGAATTCGACCGGGGAAGTACCACCGCCACACCTATTTCCAGCGTGAAGCATTTCTTGCTTCAATAGAAGGGTGTGGTTGGTTACACTTTCACATGAGGCGACTATCATAGTCCTCGGGAGTAGCAACGCATCTGTGATTGACTTCAGATGGAACTGTGATACCTTGCACAGTTCGGATTTAAGTGAAGAGACGTGTTAATGGGTCCATTCCTTTATTGTTACTCTCTTAGAATAACTTACATTAAGCCGCTTACACGTATACTTACATACGCAACTGTTACACACATATGTACTTACATACTACAGAACCCATGTTCGTTATGAAGTTGATTACAGTCCATGGGCGGCAGTGACCACTTACCATCAGATGGACTGCGTACTCGTTTGCTACTTCAGTCAAATATAAAAAAACAATACAATTTATCAATTGAGAAATATTGGTGCTACTTTGGACAATATAAAGTTTGGTTTTTTAAGTTAATTTACGGTTGAATTTTGTCCGTTGACTAGTGATGTGAAACATAGCCAATAAAATCAATTTACGAAAATTTTAAAATTTCAAAAACAAAATTTCAAAATTAAAGACGAATTCTAAAGTTTCTTTTTTCTCCACCAGGGCGCGCCACCCGGCCCTTGGGACATGAAGGGCGCGCATACTCACCCTCTGCACCACCAGGGCGCCCCCCAGCCGCACCCCCCCTACGTACCCCAGTACTCCTGGTATCAAGCTGACACCAACCCTGGACTGTTGACGTGAGTATTCTAATATGTTATAGTATTAACTAAAAGATGCAAGGTGGTAGAACCAGTGTAGTTCGAGCGGGGGAAGTACCACCGCCACACCTATTTCTAGCGTGAAGCATTTCTTGCGTTTCGATGGAAGGGTGTGGTTGCCGGCACACTTTCACATGAGGCGACCATCATAGTCCTCGGGAGTAGCAACGCATCTGTGATTGACTTCAGATGGAACTTATGTTCTGTATGTAGTTGATTACAGATGTCGCAGGGCGGCAGTGATCACTTACCATCAGGTGGACTGCATGCTCGTTTGCTACTTCAGTCAGATAAAAAAATAGGCCAGTGGCTCCCAAGTGATTTATACCCCTGGGGGTACGTGGCATGAAAGGATTGTCTAAACCAGAGATTTTCAAGGTGTGTGTGTGATTTCAGGATGTTCCATACCTTTCATATGATAACTAGACAACTAAAAGTTTCTAAATTGCTATATATTTTGGGTTAAAAGGAAAAAAATAGAGATACGATTTTTAAAATCATTCGGGTATATTGGTTTAAGGTACTTACCATTTTAAAAATAGGGGTCACTGAACCAAATTTTGGGAATCCCTGATCAAAACTGTAACACCAAATATACGCCGAGTAAAGACAAATAGGCGCCACTGCAAACTTTTTGGTGAATTATTATTAAAAACCATGACTTGTTATTATTATGATAGGATTGTATTTTTACATTATTTTTTATTTCAATTTAGGCTTTACTGTTATAATAAATTCTAGGACGACATCCAATAATAAATTAATAATTACAAATAATAAATAATAGTAATTTATTTACAGTGAAAATGGACTAGCCTTATTTCATCGGATGGGACTGAGAAGTCAATTTTTGGGGTCTAATGAACAACACTACGATAGCTGAGGATACTTAAAATAATTTATAGAAATATATAACAATGTTAAAATAATTGCATATCTATAAATTACAAAAATGTCAAAATTATTTATAGAAATGTTCAACATAACATCTGCAATAAAATTGAGAAATTAAAACATTTTATTAAGAATAATTTTTAAGCACTGAATTTTTAAATGGAATTTTATATCTTGATTTTTTGCAAACAATTTTGAGAGCTTGTAAAATTGTAATTTTAAAATAACATACAAATACTTTAATTTCTTTACTCGAATCACAGGCAATTCTTATAATTAGGTACATAAAAATTATGAAGAATAAATAATTTATACATAATTTATTTATGTAAAAACTGCGTTAGTTAAATTATTAATTTAATGAATATACCTTATATAAATTAGTATGTGATACATTAGTTCCTTATAAACGCATTGTGTCAAGAATAATGTATGTAAAATAATAGTTACACTTTGATAAAAGTAATGATAACTTATAAGTGGAAACTTGCTCTCTCAATCGGAAGGTCCTAGGTTCGAATTCCATTCGGTGGTAAAAGGCCTACCACCTTTTAGTGTGCGGCAGGGCACACCTGGTAGTAGTAGGCGGCGGTAATCACTTACCATCAGGTGGACTGCATGACGACCCGCGTGGCGGAGCGGTTAACGTACCGGTTTGACGCGCTATGGATCCCGGGTTCGATTCCCGGCCAGACAGGTATCTGAATGATGAGTTTAGATTCGTGTTCTGGGTCTGGGTGTTTGTGTATTCGTCTTGTGTGTGTCCATGGTACCCACGACACAGGAGAAAATCCTAGTGTGGGGCTATGAGTGTAGAAAGCGTGTTAAAAGCGTGTGTGTTTGCTACTTCAGTCAGATAAAAAAAAAACACGCATTTTTTATTTATTTAAAAATGACGTGCATATTAGAAATTATTTATCACAGTTTTATGGTGTTGAAAAAGGTGTGTTTGATATTTTGACATTTATCTATTTTGGTCTGCACCTATAGAAGTTTTTGTTTAAGGGCTGTAGCATGACACATTTAATTCTTACTAGCTGAACCCGCAGCTTCGCCCGCGTTAAAAAGTCGATGTATCGATTGTCTCGTGGAAGTTAGATATTCTCCTATAGTAAAATGTAGCCTATATGTTAATCCAAAGTGTCAGCTAACTCCCTACAAAATTTTATGAAAATCGCTCCAGCCGTTTAGACGTGAAGAAGTAACAAACATACACACTCACAAACTTTCGCCTTTATAATGTTAATATGATTTCTAACGTCTTCAAGTAATATGATCACAACTTTATTCAGAATTTCTGATCTTTTTGAAATCTACGTTACTAATAGAAGTCCATCCGCGTTGGCACATACAATCGAATTTAAACCGACATTATGTATGTCTCATATTAACACATTGTAAAAAGTGTAACTATTATTTTACAGATGACAATGACAAATTGTAAAAATTATTATATCTAGGTGTAATGTCTGTTTGTTTGTCCGTCAGCGATCCCAATCTTCAAAAATAAGAAAAAATGTCTGATTTGCTGTAATATTTAATTGGTTTTAAATAACAATATTAATTTAAAATTGTTTGTTAACAGGGTATGGCCTGCGGTCTAACAAGCTCCGGACAAACAGAAAGACAAATTATTAATGCAAGTATGACACTTAAAATGGCGGATTTGCGAGCAAGATGGCGTTAGTAATGAGTGATAATGAATTATCGATATAGATATCGATTTCAGTATCGATATTTTAATAATGTTGATTATAAAAAATCGGTTAAAACGTTTTAAAAGGAATTATTTTATTTAATTCTTAATGTAAACTTGGGCATTTTATTTTCCTAGATATTATAATGAGTAATAATCTCTTAACACGTTTGTAAAATACTTCTAAAACAAAGTAATGGAAATATAACGATATCATATTAAAATATCGATCGTGATGTCGGTATATCAGAATTATCGTTAAATATCACTCATTCCCAAAATGGCGTCGCATGTAACATTTGTATTGTATCGGCACAACCAACTTTATCGTTAAGAAAATTATTTAATAGAATTAATAAATCATTGTACATTTTAAAGTTACTATAAATAATAAAATAAGGTGTAATTGTTAAAAATGGTTACTGTAAATTTTAATTTTGGTTCGAAAGACATGAGTTTATTCGATATGGGTGACCGGTTTATTTTTAAACAATTCGTGCTGTCAGATTAGCTCATTAATAAATTAAGACTGAATATCATTTTCGGTATCATGAATCAAATGATTTAATTTGCAATCAATCTTAGAACAACGCTTAAGCCATTTTGAACTTTGAATAGCTGGCACGATAAAAAAGCAAATATTCCATTTTTTACGGTCACCTAAATCGAATAGATCTACGACAGACGGAGGGTTGCTACGTCACGCGAGCTTTTAGCCAATCAGAGAGCTGGAAGATAAAATAGAGCCCTCTGATTGGCTGTCGCATCGCGTGACGTTGAACCCTCGCAAAGAGTAAAAGCCAGTTGACCTAATATTATTACGAATTTTTACTGGTTCTTCAAATCCCGTTAAAATAATAAATTATATATCATTTTGTATATATTTGCTGATTTATTTCTTAAAAATTTTAAAATAAATTTGACGTTAATCTTTGCAATGATTGGGATACTGTGTAAATGTATAAGCTTTAAAACATTCGTATTTCTTTTATTTATTTAGTTAATCAATAAATAAATAAAACAAAAGGGAAACACAAACCAGTCTGTTGTGATAAATAATTTTAAGTTTTTAGATACTTTACTTTAAATGTATTTATTACATTATGATTTTGTGTGCAAAAATTGTGTTCTGAATGCAAATTTATTTATCATTTATTTTATGTTTTCTTTCATGCAATCTGTTTTAAATATTAATAATATTATTGACTATTCGATTCATGAACTTAAAACTATTAATCTTTTTATTATTAAATAATTTAATCTTTAAAAACTCATGCTTTAGGTAAGCATCTTTTCAGAAACGGACACTTTTGATAGAAACTATGTCATATTATTGTCCCACTGCTGGGCATGGGTCTTCTCTCGGAATGAGAGAGTTTTAGGCCGTAGTCCACCGCGCTGACCAAGGGTGAATTGGTGGACGATGTCATAGATCTTACTGCAAATTTATTGTGCGATATTGCAATCTAAGCAGATGTCAAATGTAGTGTGTCTACACCAAACTGTATCTGAAATATCACACGGTGAAAATAAAATGGACCCAATGGTAAGCCTAGATTATGTGAAATAGCTAAATTGCAGGCAGAACCAGTGTAGTTCGACCGGGAAAGTACCACCGCCACATCTATTTCTAGCGTGAAGCATTTCTTGCGTTTCGATAGAAGGGTGTGGTTGCCGGTACACTTTTATATGAGGCGACCATCATAGTAATCATGTGTGAATAGTGTTCTGTTTGAAATTGCACACTGATGTCCATCAGCAGCAAAGACCACTTACCATCAGGTGGACTGCATGGTCCTTTGCTACTTCAATTAGATAAAAAAAATATATTCGCATTCTGGGGTTTCTCAAAAAAAGCGGATTTTAAAGGGACGTAACATTTCTGTCTATTTCTATATAGTACAAAACGTCATATTACATTTTGCAAAATAGACTACATCATTCAGAACAGTTTCTTGAGTTTAATTCTACCAAAATTTGTTCTGTTAGGGCTCTTTCGTTTTAATAGAGCAAATTATGGCAGCTGTATTGATATGACAGGAAATATTGTATACATAGTCTTGAATGAAATTTCTTCTTGAGTTAATAATGTTTGGATATCGGTGAAATATTAAGAACAAGTATAACTTCTAACAATATGAATAGATTTTTTTATCAGATTAAATTTACAATAAATTATGTTCAAATTGCAATTGTAAAATTCAACTCAATAAGTAATTAGAATTGAATTTTTTATTCAAACTTTTTTTTATTTATTTCAAACGATATTACGATACATGGATTATTAAATTAATCTTTAAAATTTGAAATAAATATAATTTGAATACAGGATAAACCTATAGATAAATAAAATATCAAATTTTGAATTATTCAAACCGTCATTCCATTTAATTATTGTTTTCAATTAATATTCTTATTAATTGAATTAATTTTTTTATTTAATAAGAATATATTAATAGTACTATTTAGGTTCATGTTTTACGAATAGTCATTAATATTTAACTTTAGAGGGTCCTTACGGGAAAATATTGTACATATTTTTTGTAAAATATAGAGAAATTAAATATACATATAAATATAGCTAGATAGAATAATTACTTTTAACTACAGTGTATCATATAAGGAAAGTGGAAATAAGAAAAAAAAGTGAATTAATTTCTTTTGTCAAATAAAAAAAGTTTAAAAGATATTTTGTGTTTTAATTCATTTGTGTACTGGAAAGTGATTTTTGTACGCAACCCTTATACCTATGTCCACATGCTGGGCATGAGTTGGCTCACAGCTGGGACCAGAACTGTATTACACATAGCCTCAAAAAAAATGGTATTTTCACTCAAAATCTATGTGATAAGAGGAATATGTACGGAAAGATGTCGGACAGACAGACAGCGGAGTCTTAGTAATAACAGTAAAACGGGCTCTCTCATCAACCCATTATTATCCCACTGCTGGGCACGTGCCTTCTCTCAGAATGAGAGAGTTTAGACCATAGCCCGCCGCGCTGGCCAAGTGCGAATTGGTGGACTACACACACCTCCGAGAACTTTTTTTTAAACAACTCTCTGGGTTTCCTCACGATGTTTTTCTCCACCAAAAATCATTGATAATACGCACATAATTTTAGAAAAATCGGAGGTGCGTGCGTGGGTTTGAATCTCGGACCTCCCGATCGAGAGGGTAAGTTTCAACCATTAGGCTATCACTCTCAACCCCTTTGGCTACTGAACCTAAAGTCCGTGACCTCTTGCTATTACGTGGTTTGCATGCTCATTTGCTTCTTCTTCTAAAAAAATATACTAGCAATTCGTCGCGGTTCCACCCGCATTTGAAAAGTAATTTAACTAATTTTATACCTTTAACTCATTTTCATACACCTCCATTAGTAAAAGATTAAAAAAAAGATGCAAAGATTTAAAGATTTACCTATCAGCCAAAACAAATTTACTATTGTAATGTTCTTAAACAGCAGCAATAATGAAATGAAATGAAATGTCTTTATTTTGTATAGGCCTACGGGGGCACTTACAAATTGTCAGTTACATTTTTTTTCTTACACTACCACCGGATCGGAACACAACCTCAACTGAGAAGATCCGGCAAGATACTCAGCGGGTTTGTCTTTTTTTCTTATTTATATTCATTTTTGTAATATTATTACAATCATGTTTTTTTTTACATGGTAATGAAAGTTAGCTCCAGTGTTAAACTATGTCGTTACTGTATACATCCACCTCGGAGTACTTTACAATAACCTTAGAAAGCGAATGGTAATACTGAGGTTACATATTTTGTATCTCTGTATATTATTATAGCAAAAAGTGAGTGTTCCGAGGAACTGTTTGATCTGGTGCCCACATCGCCTTTCCTTCACCGCACCACTCGCCGACGGATGAAGTTCCATCCGCATCAACTGGACCTGTGGCGGTCGTCCACAGTTCAGTTTGCGCGCTCGTTCCTGCCGCGGACGTGCAAGATGTGGCAGCTTCCTCCTGAGGTATTCCCGGTGCGCTACGACATGGGGTTCTTCAAGAAAGGTTAAAAAGAGCTCTCCTCCAAAGCCGGTGATGCATTGTCCATAGGCGACGATGACTGCTTTCCATCAGGTGGCTAGTCAGCCTTATCGTTAGGTCTAACTATAAAATAAAAAAGTTATATATACGAACGGTTGTAGTTTATGTATCGAAGGATTACGCAATGCTTATATTTTTTCCAAATAATGCATAAAATATAGATAAAATCAACTCAAAACAAATCACACACACTACCTTGCAATTGACACAAACACATACTTACATAATAAACGAAATAAAACATTCAATGTCTTACTATGAAAACACATAACGTCAAAAATGTCAGATGTCTTTGTCAAAATACCCGCTATTGCTTTTAAATGCAGCTTTGCTAATTAAACCTCCGTTCAAAATTATTTGAAAATTATTATAATTTATTTAAATTAGAGAAATATTGGTGCCACTTTGGGCAATACGAAGTTTTGTTTTTTTTTAAATTACGGTCGAATTTCGACCGTTGCGACGGGTGGTTAGTAGCGATAAATGTCTAGCAGAGCTAAAAAAACTTTCACAATTTGAGATTTTTCAAGCATTCCCCTAAAAATAGTAATTGTCAACGGTCTACAAAACGTAGTATTGATCGTAAAGAGCTTAAAAAACTGAGATTTTTCAAGTAGTCTCCTAAATATCGTGATTGTCAATGCTGCACAAAATTTACTAATAATCGTAGAGAGCTAAAAAACTTTGAGATTTTTCAAGTAGTCCCCTAAATATAATTGTCAATGCGTTGCAACGGGTGACTAGTAGCGATAAATGTCTAGCAGAGCTAAAAAAAATTTAGTATTGATCGTAGAGCGACGGGATTCAAACGTTTAGGCGCAGTTTTTACCCGACTGGAGTAAGTTTGGTGGGGTATGTTATAAGGGTTATGTTTTATGTGTATGTTTATTTTTTAACACGCAATACAGCCCAAACAGCCTGACAGATAACATATGAATAACTAGCTGAATCCCGCAGCTACGCCCGCGTCAAATGAAATGAAATGAAATGTTTTTATTTTGTATAGGCCTTACGGGGACACTTACAAATTGTCAGTTACATTTTTTTTCTTACACTACCACCGGATCGGAATACGACCTCAACTGAGAAGATCCGGCAAGAAACTCAGCGGGTTTGTCTTTTTTCTTATTTATATCCAATTTTTTTTTTATATAATTACAATCATGTTTTTTTACATGGTAATGAAAGTTAGCTCCAATATCTTGCCTTACAGTTCAGTAAAAGAAAACCCGTTTGGCAAGATACGCTACACTTTGACATTTATTAAATATATTATTATAATGCATATTATTGCTCAGTCCCAAGCTGTTTTGTCTTCTATGTAATCAGACGCTTTATGTAATGTTCATTTTTTAACATTCACTACAGCCCAAACAGCATGACAGATAACATATGAATAACTAACAGAATCCCGCAGCTTCGCCCGCGTCAAAAAAATCGATGTGGCGATTGTCCCGCGGGAGTAAGATATTTCCTCACAGTAAAAAGTAACCTATGTTAATTCAGAGTGTCAGTTAACTCCCTACCAAATTTTATGAAAATCGCTCCAGCCGTTTAGACGTGAAGAAGTAACAAACATACACACTCACTAATTTTCGCCTTTATAATATTAGTAGGTCTAGCTGAATCCCGCAGCTTTACCCGCGTTAAAAAAATCGATGTATCGATTGTCCCGTGAGAGTAAGATATTTTCCCACGGTAAAAAGTAGCCTATATGTTAATCCAGAGTGTCATCTAACTCCCTACCAAATTTTATGAAAATCGCTCAGCCGTTTAGACGTGAAGAAATAACAAACGCTCACAAACTTTCGCCTTTATAATATTAGTATGAAGTATGAAGCATGATAGTATGATAAGAAATGACATTCGTTTTGCACGCAATTTGCAGTGGCATAGGCAATTTTTTCAACTATGGCTCCTAAGACTTAAGAGACAGGGGAACAATTTTCACTACAACTATTAACTTATTTGTTACGGTAATTATATTATTTTTATTAGCTTTTTATTAGCTTCACCTGTATGTTTGTTTGTATGTTTGTAACCGACTTCTTTGGGCGCAATTTTGACCCACTTTAAACGGCCAGATTTCGTTCAAACTTTGTAGATTTATTGAGGACCGATGACAATACACTAATTTGATAAAATTATTCCATTTTTTAATTTGACTAAAAAGTAAAAAATAAATAATAGTTTAAAAAAACTAAAAAACACGCTTTTTATAGAAAACCGAACTAAAAAATTGAAAATAAATTATTTTAATTTTAAAATTAATAATAGTGTGAATAAAAAAAAAATATTTTATTCAAAAAATATTATAAAAAATGTATTTTATTCACACTATTATTAATGTATATTCGCAATAGCGGGTATTTTGACAAAGAAATCTGACATTTTTGACGTTACGTGTTTTCATAGTAAGACATTGAATGCTCAATTTCGTTTATTATGTACCTATGTGTTTATGTCAAATGCAAGGTAGTGTGTGTAATGTGTTTTTAGTTTATGTATGTTTTATGCATTATTTGAAAAAAATATTAGCATTGTGTAACCCTTGTCTACATCAACTATAACCTCGCGTAATCTTTCGCCTGCGGAAAGTATCTTAAAAACTAATCACAAATTTTTGTTTCGCGTATTAATATACAGAGAGAAGATTTACGAAGGAATAAGAATAAGTCATTAAAAAAAATCTTATATTTTTTTAAATATACTTTATGAGAAGTACAAAAAGTAGGTACAATTATATGTTGTTTTATATTTTTTTGCGCGCGTGAACCCACTAGGTAAATCTGATACACATAATGTTACTGAACCAGTATGCAATCCACCTGATGATTAATTAAAGTCTTCACTAAAATTAGTTACAAATACGTTGCTACCCAAATGTTACACTAATAGTTAGGACGCCTTGAATAAGTGTATCTCCCTTACAGCGCCCTTCAGACCAGAACACAAGGCAGCACTTAATTTTGTAAAAAAAGGGGTGACAATGGAATTTTATAAAATCTACTAGTTGACCTGGCAAACGTTGTTTTGCCATATAAAAATAAAATAAAAATGTTAAGGGTGTAAAATAGATGTTGGCCGATTCTCAGACCTACTAAATATGCCCACAAAATTTCATGAGAATCGGTCAAGCCGTTTCAGAGGAGTATGGGAACGAACATTGTGATACGAGAATTTTATATATTAGATATACTTTAACACTAATATATAAAACCAAGATGGTAAGAGCCACTGGTCCGATTTACATGAAATTTTGTGCAGTTGTAGCTAATTTAACTGAACAGTCTCACTACTTTTTATTTCGATATTTTGCACTATTTAAAAATGGTGACGATTTTTGTGACATTTATATCCTGCAGCGAAGCATGGGTAATTCAGCTGTAAATAAAAACAGACCGATTGAATTATCAACGATAATAAATAATAGTTTAAAAAAACTAAAAAACACGCTTTTTATAGAAAACCGAACTAAAAAATTGAAAATAAATTATTTTAATTTTAAAATTAATAATAGTGTGAATAAAAAAAAAATATTTTATTCAAAAAATATTATAAAAAATGTATTTTATTCACACTATTATTAATGTATATTCATTGAAATTTTTAACACTATTTTCTTAATTTAAATTCATTTAAATTTATTTTCTATTTTTTAGTTCGGTTTTCTATAAAAAGCGTGTTTTTTAGTTTTTTTAAACTATTATTTATTATCGTTGATAATTCAATCGGTCTGTTTTTATTTACAGCTGAATTACCCATGCTTCGCTGCAGGATATAAATGTCACAAAAATCGTCACCATTTTTAAATAGTGCAAAATATCGAAATAAAAAGTAGTGAGACTGTTCAGTTAAATTAGCTACAACTGCACAAAATTTCATGTAAATCGGACCAGTGGCTCTTACCATCTTGGTTTTATATATTAGTGTTAAAGTATATCTAATATATAAAATTCTCGTATCACAATGTTCGTTCCCATACTCCTCTGAAACGGCTTGACCGATTCTCATGAAATTTTGTGGGCATATTTAGTAGGTCTGAGAATCGGCCAACATCTATTTTACACCCTTAACATTTTTATTTTATTTTTATATGGCAAAACAACGTTTGCCAGGTCAGCTAGTAGATTTTATAAAATAGAATTCCATTGTCACCCTTTTTTTACAAAATTGTTTTAAGTGCTGTTTTGTGTTCTGGTCTGAAGGGCGTTGTAAGGGAGATACACTTATTCAAGGCGTCCTAACTATTAGTGTAACATTTGGGTAGCAACGTATTTGTGGCTAATTTTAGTGAAGACTTTAGTTAATCATCAGGTGGATTGCATACTGGTTCAGTAACATTATGTGTATCAGATTTATCTTGTGGGTTCAGGCGCGCAAAAAAATGTAAAACAACATAAAATTACTCCATATACTTTATGAGAAGTTCAAAGTACCTACTTTTTGTTACTTTGAACTTCTCATAAAGTAGGTATATGGATTTTATTGAAGATATAAATATTAACTTTTTCAATTCGTTAAAGTAATTCACTAATTTCAGTTTAAAGCGATTTCAAACACAAGAGAGAAATGAACACATTTAAAGAAATCAGATTTAAAAAAATATAAGATTTTTTAAAATTATTCTTAGTCCTTCGTAAATCTTCTCTCTATATATTAATACGCGAAACAAAAATTTGTGATTAGTTTTAAAGAAACTTTCCGCAGGCGAAAGATTACGCGCGGTTATAGTTGATGTAGACAAGGATTACGCAATGCTAATATTTTTTTCAAATAATGCATAAAACATACATAAAGTAAAATCACATTACACTCACTACCTTGCATTTGCCATAAACACATAGGTACATAATAAATGAAATTGAACATTCAATGTAACACACGTATGAAAACACGTAACGTCAAAAATGTCAGATTTCTTTGTCTAAATACCCGCTATTGCTTTTATATGTAGCTTAGTTAATAAACCTCTTTTTACCTTTAAGAAAAGTTCAAAATAATTTGAAAAATATTACAATTTATTTAAATTGGAAACATATTGGTGCTACCTTGGACAATATGAAGTTTAGTTTTTTAATTTAAATTACGGTCGAGCTTCTACCGTTGCGACGAGTGGCTAGTATTTATAATTGTGACATACAAACACATTTAAGTTTTATTTATACCATATCCTTTATTAAAATATGTATATGCCTTCCATATTATATAGAAACTATATACTAAAAATGGCACAAAACTTACCTATGTTTTAGTCCGGACTAAGTTTTACATCAATATGTCATAGACAGTTTTTACAAACACGCAATTACACCTACTTATTGGCTTAAAAAACCGGTTGCTACCCAACATAACTCTTTAAGTATGTTACATATTTTTTATTCGCTAGACACCTGATGTTATGTGGTCTGGTTCTATGCACAATGGCCGCTCTACCGGTCCAGTCCAGGATTCGATTCTGGTCTGGTTACGTTGGTTAATGATAGGTGTTTATGTGTGTGTAAGAGTGTCTCACATTATGTACTTGTTGTAAGAATATATCGTATTTTAAAGTGTTGATCATATGTACTGAACGTTTACTTAGGAAAATTATCTAAAAAACCTTTTTTTTATTACATACTAGATGTAACTTGCGCGCGTTGTTACGCCATCCTATGATATATATATATATATATATATATATATATATATATATATAAATATATCAGTCTGTAGGTCCTATATATATATATAGGACCTTTTTTTTTTTTGTTTTCGAGGGGGAAACTTTCAAAAAGTACCCGACGTCGTGGGAGCGACGCGGGTTATGTGGGATTCTTACCGCACTAAAACCCCCCCGGTGGCCGACGTCGACGCTGCGAAGAGGACTCCGGGAACTCCAGTTGACCGCCGCCGGTGTCCTCAGCGTGTGCCCCATCGGGCTCTTCAGACTGTCTTAGTCCTTAACAATGACATCGCATTAGAGACTTATTTCTAAAAGTTCTTGCATTTCTGTGTTACCACCGATGTATTTGCTAACTTCTATATATGCGACCATCTTAGACCTGAAGAGTTACAATGTTTCTGTAATTACCTTTAGATAGAGGTTAGAACATGGGTTCATAATGAAGTCAATCACAGACACGTTGCTACTCCCGAGAATTAAGATAGTCGTCTCAAAAGTTTACCGGCAACCACACCTATCGAACCGCAAGAACTGCTTCACGTTACAAATGAGTGTGGCGGTGAGACCTCCCCGGTCGAACTGCACTGGTTCTACCACCTGTAAAAACCTCACTCCCATATAGACCACACAATCAACAACAAACTCATTTCTATATAGGCATCATCACCTTACACCTGAAGAGTGAAGCTTCTGTCGCATCAACCCATTATTGGCACACTGCTGGGCACGGATCTTCTACCAGAATAAGAGAGTTTAGGCCATAGTCCACCGCGCTGGCCAAGTGCGAATTGGTGGACTTCACATACCTCCGAGAACTTTTTTTTTTTTTAAGAACCCTCGGGTGTGTAGGTTTCCTCGGAATGTTTTCGTTCACCGAAAAGCAGTGATAATTAATTTCTAATACGCACATAAATCAGTGGTGCGTGCCTGGGTTTGTACCTCGAACCTCCCGATCGAGAGGGCAAGTTTCAACCATTAGGCTATCACTGCACTGGTTCTACCACCTGTGAAAACCTCACTCCCAAATAGACCACACAATCAACAACAAACTCATTTCTATATAGGCATCATCACTTTACACCTGAAGAGTGAAGCTTCTGTAATTGAGTTTATATAAAACCCTTACTCTGTATGAACAATACAATACAATACAATACATTTTAAAAGTATTGATATTGTATGAATTATTTATTTAAAAAATGCTTAAAAATTGCATACCCTACTCGGGTGAACTGTTTTTCAATGCTTATGACAAAATTGTAACAGTTATAGCAATAAATAAATACAATACAGTACAATACAATACAATACAATACAATACAATACAATACAATACAATACAATACAATACAATACAATACAATACAATACAATACAATACAATACAATACAATACAATACAATACAAAATATTTTTATTGTACACCAAAACATAGGTAACAAGAACAAAAGATACTTAATGGGAAGTACAACAGACGGTCCTATCACTAATATAGCGATCTCTTCCAGACAACCTTAGTGGTTGAAGGAAAACATTAAGGGTGCAAGAGAGGGGGAGTACAAAAGTATGACATACCGACTTAATAAAATGTGAATATATATATTTTTATATACTACTCACCCGTCGCAACGGTCGAAATTCGACCGTGACTTAAATTAAAAAATGAAACTTCATATTGTCCAAAGTAGCAGCAATATTTCTCTAATTTAAGTAAATTGTAATAATTTTCAAGTTATTTTGAACACACCTGTTAAAGGTAAAAAGAGGTTTATTAACTAAACTGCATTTAAAAGCAATAGCGGGTATTTGACAGAGACATCTTCCATTTTTGACGTTATGCGTTTTCATAGTAAGACATTGAATGTTCTATTTCGTATAATAAGTATGTATTATTATGCCCATGGACGCCTGTAATCGACTTCATACAGAGCATGGGTTCCATCTGAAGTCAATCACAAATGCGTGGCTACTCCTGAGGGCTATGATGGTCGCCTGATATAAAAGTGTGCCGGAAACCACACCCTTCCATCGAAACGCAAGTACTGCTTCACGCTAGAAATAGGTGTGGCGGTGGTACTTCCCCGGTCGAACTACACTGGTTCTACCACCTTCAGATAGTGAAGATAGAAGTCATTTACTTGTGTTTCAAAAGAATCCAGTGACCCTACAATGTGACTGTGACCACTCATCAGGTGGACTGCTCGAACAAAAAATAAAATAAAACAAAATCTTACATTTCTAAGTACAGCGCTAATTTAATATGTTCAAACGAACAATACAAACGCACCGCGCGCCCATAAGGCTGTGGGGGCAAAAAGAAAAATCCCTTTGCGCTTACGCCGCTACTAAAAAACGCAACTCCGTCCATCTGCAACATTTCAATAAAACGTATAATTGCCTACCAATCGCCATTTTAATTACACATGCGACGTTTTTGACGACCCAAAGCGGGATTGATATAATCAATTAAAAACATTTAGTTTCGCACTGTATCTTACGGGCTGTTTTTGCGAACGGAAATTTGGACGAAAACGAAGACTTTGTGATTATATGTGAGTTTCTCAAAGTTTTTGGCTCGCACTTGACCGTGTGGGTGTCTCTTAAAATGCCGCTCTGTTACAATTTTGCAGGATAAAATCGTTCTTACATGTTTTCTGCAAATGGAAGTCCACATAACGGCCTCTGTCCATAGACAACTGTAATCAACGTCAAACACGATCAAAGTTTAAATTAATTAATAATAAATGTATCCTTAAACAATATTGACATATAAAATCTGTTTGATTTAATCTAATATTTTTAATTATATGTTTATTATAATTTAATATTGTTATTCCAGAAAGTGGCAGTGGGCCGGCCACATCGCTCGTAGGACCGATAACCGATGGGGAAGAAAGGTCCTTGAGTGGCGACCACGTTTAGGTAAAAGGAGTACAGGTCGCCCCCCTACCAGATGGACCGATGACCTGAAGAAGACAGCGGGAAACCGTTGGATTCAGAGGGCACAGGACCGGTTGGAGTGGCGCCATTTAGGGGAGGCCTATGTACAGCAGTGGACATCAAAAGGCTGATGGATGGATGATTCCAGAAACAATCTCTGTTTTCTATACTGACAATATTATTTGACATTTTTTTTTTAATTTGACTGAAGTAGCAAACGAACATGCAGTCCACCTGATGGTAAGTGGTCACTGCCGCCCATGGACATCTGTAATCAACTTCATACAGAACATGGGTTCCATCTAAAGTCAATCATAGATGCGTTGCTACTCCCGAGGACTATGATGGTCGCCTCATGTGAAAGTGCGCCGGCAACCACACCCTTCCATCGAAACGCAAGAAATGCTTCACGCTAGAAATAGGTGTGGCGGTGGTACTTCCCCGCTCGAACTACACTGGTTCTACCACCTTGACATACCTTATACTCGCTCCTTTGGCAAGCTGTCTTCACATATAAATGTAGTTGCACTTAGCTTTCCCTTATTCCGAACTAATGTTATTTTTAATTATAACTGGTGTAAACTATGTTGATATTCGAAAAATAAAAATAAGTCGTACCTGAAGCTAGCTACAGATGCGTGGCTACCCATGGTGACTAAGTATTACCCTTACCCTTCAGAACATAACACAGCAACGTATAACATTGATAGTATTAAGCTGAAATAGATGGAGCGGTGTTGCTTCTAAAATCTTCGAAAAATTGAGTTATTCTTAAGTATATGTAAATTTATTACTCAAGTTTGTCATAAAAACACTTCTAATTGACATAATCAATTAAAATAAATGTTACAGTGTACCTTTTTCTATTCCTTTTTGCTGATAAAATGTAAGCAAATTCGTAGAAAACGTATTTAGAGAATTTATTAAGTAACTTACCTACATTATTTTATATGTCAATTTAATATCATAGCGTCTCAAAGTTTTCTAATTAAAATATTTAGGACACTTGTAAAATCTGGTTGTTCAGACTTATGTCACCTATTGAAAGATTTTGAAACTATTTGTTATTTTTTTTTTATTTGACTGAAGTAGCAAACGAGCATGCAGTCCACCTGATGGTAAGTGGTCACTGCCGCCCATTGACATCTGTAATCAAGTTCATACAGAATATGGGTTCCATCTGAAGTCAATCACAGATGCGTTGCTACTCCTGAGGACTATGATGGTCGCCTCATGTGAAAGTGTGCCGGCAACCACACCCTTCTATCGAAACGCAAGTAATGCTTCACGCTAGAAATAGGTGTGGCGGTGGTACTTCCCCGGTCGAACTACACTGGTTCTACCACCTTGTAAAGCGACCATCTTATTCCTGTAAGGTAGCAATCCCAGGCGATCCTGGGAATGTGTGGTATGTGTGGTCGTATACCATCGTAAAGACTAGACAGAGCGGTGAGCCCAGCTGCCCATCTAGGAGGAGACCGACGGACCAACGCTCTCAGAGGATTCCGGTTGTGTTCGTTTGAAGATCCCGGAGTCCTCTTTTTAGCGCCGAGGACGGACGAGGGGAAATAGGTAGCAATGCAACTATGATTGACTTCAGACGGAACCCTTACCCTATATGAAGTTGCTTACAGATGAACATGGACAGCAGTTACCACTCATCTAGTGAACTACATGTTTGTTTGCAACTACAATCATATCAATATGAAAATTGTAATATTCTTAATAAAAGATTTTGTATACACACTTTGTATACTCATACTCACTAGGACCCCTGTGTCGTGGGTGCCATGGACACACACAAACACCCGGACCCAGAACAGGAATCTAAACTCATCATTCAGATGACAACCCGCGTGGCCGAGCGGTTACCGTACCGGGCTGACACTCAGTGGGTCCCGGGTTCGATTACCGGCCAGAGTGTCTGAAAGATGAGTTTAGATTCTTGTTCTGGGTCTGGGTGTTTGTGTATTCGTCTGGGTGTGTGTGTGTCCATGGCACCCACGACACAGGAGAAAATCCTAGTGTGGGGCTATGAGCGTAGAAAGCGTTTTAAGCGTTTTGAGTTTTTAAGATACCTGTCTGGCCGGGAATCGAACCCGGAACCCATTGTGCGTCAGACCGGTATGGTAACCGCTCGACCACGCTGATCGTCAAGATAATATATGTTTCACCACAAAAAAATATATAACAGCAAAACTACTTAGGTACACTATAAATAAATAACACTTCCAATTAAGTATTACACTCAACTTATTAATAAAAAAAAACTTTTGAATTAAATGTAATTAAGGTATGAAAAACTGCTATTACTCACTACCATAAATAGTAATTTGCTTTATTGACATACCGAATTGTCACTTTTATTTACTACTAGCTTTTACTCCCAACTTTGCTCGCGTTGATTTTTTTTTTTTTTGTGACGGGGAGGAAACCATCCAAAGGTACACCGAAGCCTTGGGAGAGACTCCGGGTTATATGGGATTTTTACCCACTAAAACCTCCTCGGTGGCCTTCCTCTGCCCCGAGGTCTCCAATGGAACGCACCGGTGTCCCCTGCGGCGCCCCTCACTGGCTCTTCTCTTAGGGGACGTGTACCGTCCCCCTTCACCATCCGGTGCTTACGGCGAGATGCAGCCACACATACCGCCGTCCTTCTCGGGGTTGCTTGTTGGACGGTTCGAGCTCCCACTTTAGCCATCCGCAACCCCAGAGGCCCTCTTAGGCAGGCAGGGGATACCGTAGCTCTATTCTACACCCCGGTGTTGTGAAATCTAGATTTTTAAACAAACAATCTTTTCAGACTAAATATTTTTTCCAATATATTGGTTTAATAAAAAATATCCTATGTTCTTGTTAATACCTCTTAGAATATGTGTACAAACTTTCATAATAACAAGGACGGTAATGTTTTTCAAGTACCTATGAGTTATATGTATGCCACGTGTAAACGACTTTACGAATTGTAACAAAAGACATAACATTGGAATCGACTTAGACATCAGAGTGACATAGGTAGTCTATGTATAATTTTATTTATGGTGCCTGCGTTACAAATATAGGGAGAAGAAGCGATTTGTTTTTATCATAATAATATGGGAATCTATTAGAAACTAGTAGATTGCTACAAAAATACACTATAAAGACACTTGGAACCAAAAAAAAGAAAAAAGTTCTCGAAGGTGTGTGAAGTCGACCAATAGGTCAGCGCGATGGACTATGGCCTAAAACTGTTATGCTCAAACAATTTGAAAATCTAATTTAACGCGAGCGAAACCACGGATGCCATATCTAGATGCCTATTAATAATTAATAATAATCTAGATCTAGATGCCTATTAATTTTTAGACTGAAAGACGCGGGCAAAAGGAGGGGGTTTATAATCCCCCTGTAAACTTTGAGAAGCAAGTCTATAAGTGGAAAACTTTACGGAATCCTGTCCGACGATTATTAGAAAAAACATAGGAAACTTTTTATTATAAAAAAGGTATATTTTGGCAGATATAATTTTTAGTCAATTTTAAAATCCAGGATTAAACTCGAGCGAAGCCACGTCAGCTAGTAACATATTAACTTTAAGACAGACGTGGGCAAAAGGAGGGGGTTTATAATCCTTTAAACTTTGAGAAGCAAGTCTATAAGTGGAAAACTCTACGGAATCCTGTCCGACGATTATTAGAAAAGACATAGGAAACTTATTATTATAAAAAGGCATATTTTGGCAGACACGATTTTTTTCAAACAATTTGAAAATCCAGGGCATAACGCGAGCGAAGCCATGTCAGCTAGCAACATATCAACTTTAAGACAGACGTGGGCAACGGAGGGGGTTTATAATCCCTCCTTAAAACTTTGAGAAGCAAGTCTATAAGTGGAAAACTTTACGGAATCCTGTCCGACTGTACAGGACATGCAAATTTGATCGTAATGTACAGTGGGTGGTACGAACCAATTACATTCGTAAGTAATTTCTTTACAAGTTCCATGAAGCGAGTTACTTGAATTACGACTCCTTAATCGATCACCCTATGTACGATGAAAAATTAACAAGAAATTAATAAAAAAACAGCTAAAAAGCTAAACTTGTTACTTTGTCTTTATATAATTTATCTATATATTAATACGTGAAACAAAATTGTGGTGCATTTTAAAGTAATATGCTGCGGACGGATTAGTATGAAATTTTGCACGGTTATAGTGGACGTAGAGAAGGAGTGCAGAATGTTGATATTTTTTTCAAATAATGCATATAACATACATAAAATCAACTAAAAACACATTACATATACTACCGTGCATTTGTCAGAAACACATATATAATAAGCAAAGTGAATATTCAATGTCTTACTATGAAAACACATAACGGCAGAAATGTCAGTGTCTTTCTCAAAATACCCGCTCTTTTTATATTTAACTTAAATTACTTGAAAATTATTCATTTTATTTGAATTTGAGAAACATTCGTATTACTTTGGACAATATGAAGTTTTCGGTTTGAATTACGGTCGAATTTCGACCGATGCGACGGGTGACTAGTTTAATTTAACCCTTTTAATCAAACCAAATCATATCAAAAATGCTTATTTGCTAAATAGGATACAAATGTATGTTAGTATGTCGTTTGAAAAAAAAGGGGAGGAGTTAGGAGTTTACGTCAAAATAGTGACATAAAAGTGTATGATACATATATTTTTTAAATTTTTGCTAGCTTTCATTTGGTACCCATATAGTTAGAACAACAATATTAAGTGGTAGAACCAGTGTGGTTCGACCGGGGAGGTCCCAACGCCATACTAATTTCTAGCGTGAAGCAGTTCTTGCATTTCGATGACAGCGTGCGGCGGTCAGCACACTTTATATGAGACGACCGTCTTAGACCTCGGGAGTAGCAACGCATATGTGATTGACTTTAGGTAGAACCAAGTTCTATATGAAGTTGCTTACGGATGTTCATCGGCTGCTGTGACATCGGGATACAAAGAGGACTTCGGGATCTTCAAAGGAACGCAACCGGAGTCCTCTAAGCGCGTTGCCTCCCAGGTGAACAGCTGGGCCCACCGCTCCGTCTAGTCTTTACGACGGTATGCGACCACGTACACCGCTGTCCTTCCGGGGATCGCCTGGCTGGACGGTCCGAGCTCCCACTCTAGCCACCCGCAACCCCGGAAGCCCCCTTTCAATTGCCTCTTTCGATAGGCAGGGGATAGGAAAGTGGACGTATGTATGGTCGCATAACGTCGTCGACACTAGACGGTATGTTGGACTTGACGCCCATATGGGCAGATCTCGACGGAGCACCGTGCATAGAGGACCATTTGAAATCCCGTAGACATTTCCTCAGCACTGAGGACACCTCAGTCACCTCTTCTGACAGGGGATACCGTAGCCCTATTCTGATCCCGGAACTACAGGGTCGATAGTTAATGGCCTAGGTTTTCCTTTATGACATAGTATTTTCATTACCATGGCGTAACCGAAGCGGGCGAGGTCGTGGCAATAGAAATAATATTTTAATCCTATCTGACAGCAACATCTGGAGGATTTAAAAGAGGGAACAACGACATCATAACTATAGCAGGAGCAGAATGGATAAAGCTAGCCAAAGACCGACAAAAATGGAATCAGCTGGAGGAGGCCGTTACCCAGATAGGGGTTCCTATCCAGGACAGCTAGGAAGTGATGAGTAGTTAAAAGATTTACTACACAAACACAATTCTAGCACTGTATATTTAAAAAAAGTTGTAATTCTAGGTGATGGGAAATAAAGAGGCTTAATAATAATAATAGCTAGCGGTTTCTTCCATTTATCATTCACTGTTCAGGCGGTATTGCTTTGGAACGCCCTGCCCGCTCACATTAGGAAAGCACGCAGTAAGTTCATCTTTAAAAAGCTTGTCCGAGAGCATTATCTGAACACTGTCATTGTTTCATAAACATCTTTTATTTAATTTTTATATAATATGTATTGTTTTTGTGTATTATATGTATGTATAATATATATTTTAATGATATAGTATGTATATGATGTATTTATAACATATTAAATATCTATAATCTTTGTGTTTAAAACACCTGCCGCAAATTTTCCAGCCACCCAGAGTTGACTGGCAGAGAATGTCATCAGGCATTAAGTTTGCCCTATTGTAACTTTTTAAAGGTGCAATAAATATGTAAATAAATAAATAAATAAATAATAATAATCTGACAGCAAACGATACGTAACAATATATAAACTATTAAAACAATTAAAACGCGCCAAAAAGAGTCGCGCCAAGTAACATCTTACTCCGAACAGATGTTGGCCACAAAAAGGAATTCCTTTTAATTCTTTGTTACAAGCTAAAAGGTCCCTTTTAAGGGACTTTTATTATTTTTTAAAAGGGTTCTGTGGGCGGGCACTTCCGCTTTCAAAATAGTTCTGGTACGCTTTTATTTTTTAGCTTTTTTGCTCGTGACATTTGATGTTGCGAGATTCGCATATGGTAATTTTTTTTAGTAACACCGGCCTTTTGTGTTTGTAACGTACGGACGGACTGATATTGTTTTATATACTTAGAGACATTTTTTCGAAAATCTTTAATTTCAAGAAGCGTTGCGTTTTATCGACACACGTGAGCGGGTATTATAATTGTGTAACTCATTGCATATTTAATTCACGTCTTCCTTATTATAAATGTTGTACATGCCTGTAATTGGCTTACATACCAGTGTACTTTGTTCTAATACATTATGTGATTTGTAAAATGTCAAATAAATAAAATAAAATGAAATGTTCTGACTCGTGAATTCCAGGTTCGATTCCTTGCTAGACAATTAAAAACTTTAAAACGCTATCTACATTCATACCCCCACAGTCCAATTTTCTCCCGTGTCGTGGGTGTCATGACACACACAAAGACGATACACAAACACCAGACCCAGGACAAGAAATTCAATTCACCATTCAAATACTCGTCTGGCCGGGAATCGAACCCGGAACCTACTGCGTGTCAGACCGGTATGGTAACCACACCGCCACGCGGGTCGTTAACTCTTCAAAACGGTTCTTCTTCTTCAGCATTAAGCTCTCATAAGGTGTACGCACACATTACATATCATTTTATTAACAAGCAAATTATTTCCCTAATAGGTAGTCAACGATACTAATAAAACATAATTTAAAAAATCACACTTGCCCAATAGGGGTTGTTTGCACGCTGGGAAGCTTATTGGAAAATTACCTACCCTCTTACCCCCTGGGTTCCGCTAACTAGTTAATTAGGGGTCGCTATTAAATGTGCACGAGCCAAATCGAATTTAATTTGTATTTTTAACTCGCGATTCAAAATTGTATTTTAAGGATATAATAATAAAAACAAGTTTATTTCTCGTCATCCCATTATTGTCCCACTGCTGGGCACGGGTCTTCTCTCAGAATGGGAGAGTTTAGGCCATAGTCCACCGCGCTGACCAAGTGCGAATTGGTGGACTTCACACAGCTCCGAGAACTTTGTTTTAAAGAACTCTCTGGTGTGTAGGTTTCCTCACGATGTTTTCCTTCACCGAAAAGCAGTGATAATTTCTAAAACGCACATAAATCTGTGGTGCCTGGGTTTGAACCTCCCGATTGAGAGGGCAAGTTCCAACCATTAGGCTATCACTCTAACACTTCCGTATAAAAAGCTTAAATAAACAAATATTTTTTATTAATTTCGCCGCGTGGCAGTTGTGAATTCACGCTCAATTCTACCGTTATTTAAGAACGGTCATTACTTGTAACACAATACTATGAAATTAAGATTGCAGGCACACAATAGACTATTCTTTGGAGCACGCGACAAAATACGAGACGAAAATTGGCATGTGTGCTAGCGTTTATTTTGTTCATTTTGAGTTTTATTTTAAAGTAAAGCCCTAGTGCATATTGCTGGATTGAATCTAATATAAAATTCTCGTGTCACAGTTTTTGTTGCCATACTCCTCCGAAACGGCTTGACCGATTTTTACCAAATTTTATATGCTTATTCAGTAGGTCTGAGAATCGGCCAACATCTATTTTTCATACCTCTTAAGGGTTGCCCCTTAACATTTTTTATTTATTTTTTATATGGCAAAACAACGTTTGTCGGGACAGCTACTAATAACATAAAAAAGGCTAATTTAAGAGCAGAGCTAGGAAAAACAATGCTTCTTGTCTTAATGGAAATCTTATGCTTATTTATTGGAATATGTGTATAATATTGGCTTATTTTATGGAAAGCTTATGTTTCGACCAGGGAGGTACCATTGCCACATCTACTTCTAGCGTGAAGCAGTTCTTGTGTTTTGGTAGAAGTGTGTGACAGTGGTTGTATTTTCTACGAACCATGGTAATCCTCGGGAGTAATTGACTCCAGATATAACCATTCTTCCGTATGAAGTTGCTTGCAAACAACCACGCCTGGCATTTACCACTTACCATCACTTAAAGTGGCTCGTAAAAAGTGCTTCTTATTAAAAAAAAACCTATAAAACACACGCTTTCGACACTCATAGCGATAATATGACTTTCTTAGATATAAAGGGGAGTAATTTTAAACACGCTTTCAATAGTCCCACACTAGGATTTTCTCCTATGTCGTGGGTACCATGGACACACACAAGATACACAAACACCCAAACCCAGACAATGTATCTAAACTCATCATTCAGATACCTGTCTGTCCGAGAATTGTGCGACCCATTGTGCGTCGGACCGGTATGGTAACCGCTCTGCTACGCGGTTCCTTAAATATTACACAATTAACCAGAGAACACTAGTTCCGTATTAATAAGCTTCAAATCATTCTAACTTAATCTTCAAACTATTACGAAAAATTCCCATAAAACTATCTTCAGAAAAACACATTGCAAATCCTTAAAATACCGTTCTATACAGGAATAAAATAACAAATACACAATATGTAATAATATACTTCCTTTACGCTGGGGGTGTGTCAGGGAACAATACTTGATCCGCTTCTTTTCATACCTCAATGGGTCTACGCTTCTGGGTCCTATTTGAGTGTTTAGGATACTTGTCAATGAGCTTTGGAATATGCATCGTTTTTTATAGAGATACAAGGTATGCACGCGGTTTTATTCGCTTTTGATTATTTAGTTGTGTATAACATGAATTATAATAATAGTTGTCTTAGACCTAATACTCGTCATAGATGGATTTAAAAGTACAGTAAGTTTGTCAGGCTGATTCACTAGGACTATATAAAAAGAAGACACCTAGCTTAAATGTTACGAGCTTGATAATAGAACTAAAGATATAAAATTTTAGTTAGTCTTCATAGTTAGTCTAAGTTTACAATGATGCTTGTGAAAGTTGGATTCAGAAGGCACAGGACCGGCTGGAGTGGCGTCAATTAGGGGAGGCCTATGTCCAGCAGTGGACCTCAGGGCTGATGGATGGATGGATTGTGAAAGATCCTCATGCAGTAATAGGTACATATTTCTGATATTCCCCTTCATTTTGTGTGAACGAATTATTTCGACAACCGAATAAATTATTTAATGTTTTGATTTTGTTTATTTTTTTTTTTGTTTTATATTCATTAATATCGTAATCGGCCTACTAAGTGCTATAGTTTAAGGTTTAATCAGCTCTGGGTATTAGTTAAGAACATTTACCGATAGCTTTTCGTCAGTAACAAGTGTTACAGGAATAGGATTGGATTGGCCAAAGTAAACGACACATTATGTACAACACTGGTATATTTTCACGACTTCACACTTATACAATTTCAGAATACATTCGAACAAGTGTCTGTTACTCTGTTCGAATGTATTCTGAAATTGTATAAGTGTGAAATCGTGAAAATATACCAGTGTAATGTGTCGTTTACTTTGACCATCCAATCCTACTTCTGTAACGGAAGTTACAATCTCACTTCTGAGCAAGAGTCTTCTTACAGAATGAGAGAGTTTGAAGCCATAGTCCAAAGAGACGTCCAAGTGCAAATTGGTAGACTACACACACCTCTAACAACTTTTTTATACAACTCTCTGGTGTGTAAGTTTCATTAGGATGCTTTTTGAAGGTTATCTTCATAGTAAAACAGTGATAATGATTTTCTAACACGAATAGCACTTTTTAACCGACTTCCCAGAGGAAAGAGGTTGTCTGTTCGTCACGTACATTTAAAAAAGGTTTCAAGGTGGTAAAATTTGTGTAGTTCGACCGGAGAAGTACCACCGCCACACCTCACTAGCGTGAAGCATTTCTTGCGTTTCGATGGAAGGGTGTGGTTGCCGGCACACTTTCACAAGCGACCATCATAGTCCTCGTGAGTAGCAACGCATCTGTGATTGACTTTAGATGGAACCCATGTTCGGTATAGTTGATTACAGATGTCCATGGATGGCAGTGACCACTTACCATCAGATGGACTGCATACTTGTCTGCTACTTCAGTCAGATAAAAAAAATAAGAAGTAGTAGGTCCCTGGATTATTAAACCCCAACTCTCTCAGAGACCATTAAAATATATCTTCTCTTTGTAGTTCACCGTTCAATTTTATCACTCTATTCCAGATGTCTAAACACCGATGCACACGAACCCCATACTCGTTTGCCACTAGTATTTCATAAAAACATCACACAATCTGCAAATGACAGTACAGCATTGTCTGTAATAATGTATAATGAATATAATATATATAAACACCTCCGAGGGAAATAATAAAACATTAGTGCCACTGCATTATAAAGCTGCTTGAACAAAAAGATCAACTTGCAGCCTAAAATGTAAGCGGAAGCGGTTTAAAAAGCGGTTTTATAGCGTTCTGCAAACGGTGAACAAAAGGGCTATATAATCTTCAAAATAGGTTAGGTTTAAAGATCTTTATTCTCAAATAAGACATTACAAGTCACTTCTATGAGAACATTTCTAGCTTATATTAATTTAATATTCACATTCATGCGCCTTACTACATAAGTGGATATAAAGTATATTCATGACAAATGTTGCATGGGGCAACACAATCAATGAAATAAATGTGCATTTGTATAAATATAGTCTGCTAGTTTAGTTTTAAATGTGTTGAATAAGTGTACATTTTTTATACTTGGCGGTATTTTATTATAAAGTTGTGCTCCCTCATATGTAACCATTTTTTTTCCAAAATTTGTTCTTACTTTAGGAAGAACAAGAAAACTAGCTCTACGGTGTCTCCGTTTACTAAAAGGTTCTGCTTTTGTAAAATTTATGCTGGTTTGGATGTTTTTATTAAGGCATTTTCTGACAAATATGCAGGTGTTATAGATATACATTTGTTTTATATTTTGAATTTTAGTTTCTTTATATATTTTAGCTGTTGGTGTTAGAAATGGATATCGAAAAAGTGTTTTTATAATTTTATTCTGAATTCTTTGAAGACTGTCTATTTTTGTTTTTGCGGCACAACCCCAAATTTCAATAAGGTACAACAAATGTGGTTTAATTAAGGTATTATAAATAGTATACTTTATTTTGCGAGGAATGCATCTACTTAGGCGACGAATTGAGCCAAGGAGAGATATCATTTTATTTTTAATGTGCTCAATATGAGTATTCCATGTTAAATTTGTGTCTAAATGTAAACCAAGATATTTCTCAAAGTTTTTCTGTTGTACAGGTGTACCATTAATTACTAATTGTTGATGTGAAGGTATAATTTTATTTTTGGCTTTAAAGATTATGTAAGATGTTTTAGAAATATTTATCGTCAGGAGATTTTGTTGCATCCATATAGATAAGGTATTGAGATCTTTTTGGGCTTGCGAGATAAGTGTATGTATAGAGGATCCAAAGTAAAATAAACAAGTATCGTCAGCATAAAGAGTGATATGACCTTGTAGCCCTATATCCTGAATGCTATTTATATAAATTAAAAATAGTAAAGGTCCTAGGACTGATCCTTGTGGCACGCCACATTTAATAGGTAAAGCTTTACTTTGACATTGATCGATTTTAACAATTTGTGTTCTGTTTGTTAAGTATGATTCAAACATTTTTAAGGCACTACCTTGGACATTAATAGATTGTAACTTTTCCAGAAGCAGCTTGTGACTAATCGTATCGAATGCTTTTTTAATATCAATAAATATTCCTAGTACTACATTTTTGCCATCTATACTATGTTTAATTTTTGTAACTACATCAATCGATGCAGCAAGAGTATTACTTATTGGCCTAAAACCAAACTGTCTTTCAGAAATAAAATTTATAGAATTTAAATATGTATCTAACCTCTTATGCAAAATTTTTTCAAGAACCTTCGATAGCACAGGCAAAACAGATACAGGTCGATAATTTCCAGGATCACTTTTTGAGCCTGATTTATAAATAGGTGTTACTTTTGCCAATTTTAAAGTGTCAGGAAAGGTACCTTTCATTAATAATTTATTAAAGCATTTGACTAAGTTGCTTGCAATATTACTTATAATACTTTTTAAAACTTTTGTACTAATTCCATCCGCGCCAACACTACAATTAGATTCCAGATTACTTACTATTTTAATAATTTCATTTGTTGTACACGTTCAAAATTGGAAAGTTCTGCATTAAAAGTAGTGATTGTGTTGAATCTAACATGCGAAGTTGGAGGTATTTGATTTGCTAGTGTTGGGCCAATATTTGCAAAAAAATCATTAAAAACTTGACAGATGTCGTTTAAATCTGAAACTTTATTGGCATTTATAACAAGTGTCGAGGGAGCACAGCTTTGTTTAATTTTATTATTAGCCAGAGAATTTACTAACTGCCACATTTTTTTCGGTTTTTTACGACATTTTATAAATTCATTAAAGTAATAGTAATCCTTGGTCTTCTGAATTGTTTTGGTAACCTTTTCTTTTATCTCAGTAAATTCTGCTTTTAGGAGGTCATCATCAGGATTTCTTATAAGTTCGCCCCATAACATATTTCGCTGATGAATAGCACTAATTATATTACCATTTATCCAGTCCCTTTGAGGTAGATTCATGAATTTACTCTTCATTATCTTACAGTCTTCTGTCAATTCTTTTATTTTAGTTTCTATATCAGTGTAGTCACAACTCAATTCGTCAAATCTAATTTTATTAACTGTGGCCTTTAATTTATTATAGTTAATTGCAGTATACTGTATACGTCTCCTTGGTGGAGATTTTATTTTCTTTAATTCTATATATATCTGCTTGTGGTCTGTCATAGGTGAGTTAATGATTGCCATATGAAAATAATCGTTTTTTAAGTTGGTTGCAACATGGTCGATTATTGACTTCTTAGTTGAACAGTCTCTGGTGCAATTTTTTTTATCGATTTTGTTTATAATTATATATCCATTTTCTTTTAAAATGTCTTTGTATTTCTTTGATTTATTATCCTTAGTAAGAAGATCTATGTTAAAATCTCCGAATACTATTGCTCTTTTTCTTTGTTGTAGCTGTAAATCATATTCCTCAAGGAACTGTGTATAGTTTGTATCTCCAGGATTGTAAATAAGTCCAATATCAAGCGCATATCTCCCAACCTTAATCCACAAGTAATTGTTACCTCCTGCGTACTTCGATTCACATAAACTGTGTTTTAAGTCGTTGTGAACAAAAGCTGAGACTCCACCTCCTCTTGAGTCGGTTCTATAATTATAGTAATGTGTATAATTAGGTATTTGTAGGAGAAGAGCTTGCGTTTCAGAGCTAATCCATGTTTCTGTTATTAGTACGACATGTATGACACTTGGCATTGATTGTAGCACACACTTAAGTTCATCAAATTTTCCTTTTTTGCATATGCTTCGTGCATTTAGATAAAAGAATTTCAAGCGCGATCTGGTAGTTTCAATGTCTTGATAGTTGTCCAGTACTTGGTAGGTGTTTATAGCAGAAATAACAGTTGATTGATTGTTTAATTGGAGTTTTTTGGAGTCTGTTTCACAATAGTAGGTGTCCCGTTTATGTACTTTATAGTCAGATCCTTCTCACCATTGTTTTCACGATTTGCCAGTTGTTGCTTAAGATTAATAAAATATTTTTGTTGGGCTACAGTTTGATCCGAGTATATTTTGATATGCTGAGGCAGCTTGTTTTTATTTTTCAGTAGTTCTTTAGCTGTTTCTGCTGAGTCATAGCATATTTTAATTCGGCGCGATTTACCCGTCGAGTATTTTCCAATTCGTATAACTTTGATTGGGCGTGAGACGGACTCATTCACTGATGAAGTAATTTTCAATACATCACACATATCTTTAGCAATCCTTTCATCTGTGCTGGCGGATATTTGTTCTGGCAAACCAACTAGTATTATATTCTTTTCTCTGTACTTGCGGTCTTGCATCTCGCGTATGATCTGTTCGTGAGCATAAAGAGAATTTTCAGACTTTGGAGGTGACGATTGAGAGACAGTCTTAAGTGTTTTTAGGTCCGATTCAATTAACTTTATTTTGCTTTCACCTTGGGACATTTGAGTTTCCAGTCTTGTTACGTGCAATTTAATATTTTTCTGATCTTCCATTATGCTAGATGCTGACGCTTTTATCTCATTTAATTGTGTTTTTACTTCCGCTACATTATTTTGGAGTATGTTAATAGTTTGCTCATTCGATGATTTTATTTCAGTTATTTGATTCTTAACTTCTGTTATAGTTGTTTGCATATTGTTCATCATACCTTCATTAGATTCGACATACCTTTCTAATAGCTTACTTATCCTTGAGAGTTCGGTTCGCATCTCTTTTATTTCGCTAGAACAACTGCACTCATGATCAGGTTGTTTTCTTTTACGAACAGTTATTTGTGGATCCACTGTTAGATTACTTATTTTAGATAAGTCGGGTTGCGAACCACCTCCCGTTAGTGAACATTTAGGTGGCGATCTTCGAACACTCATGTTAAACGTTAAAATAATAAGTGAACACTACTCACAACAAGTTCCCAATTTTGTATACAATATTGTGCAAGTGCTAGGACTTTTCTTCTCGTAAACTATTCTCCTTGTTTTGAGTAAT
The DNA here is from genome assembly GCA_949699795.1 of Spicauda simplicius. Taxonomy (NCBI): domain Eukaryota; kingdom Metazoa; phylum Arthropoda; class Insecta; order Lepidoptera; family Hesperiidae; genus Spicauda; species Spicauda simplicius. Next base: position 6,295,208 of record OX453085.1, read on the forward strand.
TAAACTTGTGCTTTGTACTGTACACCGCATACGGCGTATCGATGCAAGAGCGAGTCAAAAAATAGCAACGATCTTCTTCTCGCGGGGGTGAGGTGAGGTGGCCGCTTGAGTCCGCTCGATGCGTTCTATTGTTTTGAGGTGCAGTATGCAGATTTGAAACAGCGTAATTAATTTTACTGTTTACGCAACACTCGTTCAATTTACGATTTAGATAGTGATTAGGTTCGCTCAGCACTGATTACTACTTTTTAAGCGAGATTTAACACACGTCTACTCTGTACTAAGGCGCACGACGACTTCCACAATCAAGGACAAAATGTCCTTGATTGTGGATTACTTACTGATCGTGAAACTTTTTTTAGCAGATTGAACCATATTGTTTCTACCACCCATGGACATCCTTAACTCTCTGACGCTGATCACAGCTGTGACCTAACGTTAAAGATGATTATGATATAAACGTTATATATCTACACATATAACATTTTTTTATAGAATATGACTTCAGTTTTTAAGTCAATTGAAGTAACAAACGAGCATGCAGTCCACCTAATGGTAATGTGTTTTCTGTTGCCCTTTGACATCTGTTACCAACTTTATATAGAACTTCGCTTCTACGTCTAACTATGACTTCAGACATGTAGAACCTAAGTAGTTTAAGGGTAGCGAAGTCTAAGTGATTGACGTCAGATAGAACCCTTGTTTTTTTTATGAAGTTTCTTACGACTATGAGCCGCAGTGACCACTAACCATCAGTATCTATTGCATGCCAGTTCGCTACTTCAATCTTAAATAGAAGCAATGATGATATTCAAACAAACACGCTTACGCTTCAAACTGGAACGATTACATTGTAACAAACCCGCTATCGTTTACAACTTGCACCAAACGTAAGTCCCCGTTCACACGACACCCGCTGCGCGCATTAGGCGATAAGCCGGCGCCCTGCTGTCTGTAACCCCGGCCTAATCGGGATGGTGAGTATTCTGGCTACCGTTGTGGGTTCTGCACATAATTCATAATGTATCAATATATAAACTGTGGAAAATCTTTTGGAAAATGTCTTGTAAAACTAGCCCAGACTTTTTAATTTTGTGGGAGTTTTAGAAATTAATTATGCAAGGTTGTGGAATGGGTAGCTTACCCGCAGTCCCGACAAAGGGCGTACTGAGGAACACCGTGGGGTTTTAGCCGGTAGGAGTCTCCTCTCAGCTGCCCCCGCGCAGAGAGGAACCCATGATGGGTTTCCCCACGAAAAAAAAAAAAAGATTGTGGAATGGGTGGTAACATCGCCATACATATTTCTATCGCGAAACAGATTTTTTTTTTATCAGATTGAAGTTGCAAATTAGCATGCAGGCTTCCTGAAGGTAAGTAGAAAATGCCGAATTTATCGATGTTATTTTAGGATATAACTATTTGGTTCAATGGTGAAAGAAAACATCCATCCATGTTTCCCATCCCATCCATCCATACTGAGGCATATGTTGAGGTTGCTAGTCAAAGACTCGTAACGTTGGTCTTTGCCAATCACCGCAACTAACAATCGTGTTTGTGACTGCAATGCGGGTTCCACAAAAAGACGCTGCTACCCAACTTTTTTTTTATCTGACTGAAGTAGCAAACGAGCATGCAGTCCACCTGATGGTAAGTGGTCACAGCCGCTCTGCGACATCTGTAATCTACTGCATACAGAACATGGGTCCCATCTAAAGTCAATTACAGATGCGTTGCTACTCCAGAGGACTATGATGGTCGCCTCACGTGAAAGTGTGCCGGCCATCACACCCTTCTATCGAAATGCAAGAAATGCTTCGTGCTAGAAATAGGTGTGATGAACTGGATTGTGTCCTTTAATCTCCTTTGACATCCACAGGAAGAAGAGTGGAGATAATCAAGACTAACACCACAGAGTAAAAAAATGTGTGAAATCAACCAATGTGGACTTTGCGTTGTAGACAATGGCCCAGGCTCTCTGAGACGAGACTCTTCAACACTGGGATAAATGGATTGACAACATACTTATAGGTAACTGAGTTTTTATAACTTTTATTCAAAAACGTGTTTTTTATATTATTATAGTAGATAGATGGTTTTTACGGTAGCTACCTAGCTGTTTTTGACGACCCGCGTGGCGCAGCGGTTACCATACCGGTCTGACATGCAAAGAGTCCCAGGTTCGATTCCCGGCCAGACAGGTATTTGAATAATGAGTTTAGATCCCTGTTCTGGGTCTGGGTGTTTGTGTCTTCGTCTTGTGTGTATCCATGGTACCCACGAAACAGGAGAAAATCCTACTGTCGGGCTATGAGTGTAAAAAGCATGTGTGTTTTATTCCTATGACGTGCTATAAATAATATGTATCTTGCATATATTTCTCATACCCATAGGAAGCTACACATATAAGTTATGCACTAAATATCCTTTTAAATGTACTTCGCCTCGAATATTTTAATTAAAATTACAACTTAATTACTCGTCATTCAAAATATCAGGTACAATGCGTGTAGTACAAACGGGGAGATACCACCACACCTATTTCTAGCGTGTAGCAGTGCTCCTCGGGAGTAGCAGAGCATCTGTGATCGACTTCAGTTAAATGTCCATGGTTTAAAGGTCCATCACTGGAACTAACTTTTATTACCCATGTAAAAACAAGAAGGCATACAAAGAAAACAGACAAACCCGCTGAGTTTCTTGCCAGATCTTCTCAGTTGGGGTCGTCTTCCGTGGTACTGTAAAAAATAGAACCAGCCCAAGTGAGCCAGAAACCACATCCTAACATCAAAACACAAACAGCTTCACACTAGAAATAGTGACGGTTCCCAGTCAACCTCATTCCTCATAAAATATATAATAATTTAATTAATCTGTACATAAAAAAGGCCCCAAAGGACCCCAAAACCCGAACAAAAAGCCTACAACCTTTCCGCTCCTGTTCGGCAACATTAATTCTCTTTTGATGGACGCCTTATATATAGAAATGTCTTTTTTGTCCGTCCGTACTGTCGAAATGAATCGTTCACCAAATGTACGAGTGATTGTGGTTTGTTCCACTTAGTGATCGGTAGGCTCGCGGAATTATTGAAATATAACATTGTAATTTAATTTAATGTAACAATTGTAACGGGTTAATTAAGATATTTTATTTTATTTTATTATTTAAATAATATTTATGAAATATTAGTGACCCGTGACTTTGTTCGCGTAGAATATACATGGATTATATGTATAGTCTGCGCGAACGATCTATCTATCCATTATACTTTTCCATTATAATCTTCTACTGGACACGGGCCTGCCCTAAAGGGTTTTTATCAATAGTCCTCGTGCTATGAGTGATGGCGACAGCTGTGGGTGCTGTCACCCACTCACGGACAGTGTGGTATACAAAATATAACTGACATTTTTAAAAGACTTTTCATCTTAGTGGTACACGCCAATAACAAGTTCCGAATATTTTACGTCCAAGGAAACAAAATTTCGAAAAAATGTGATTACGTTTTGTGTCTAAACAAAAGCCTAATTCACATTCCTAACTTCAAAACCAAAAAAAATTTTTCTAATTTAATTAATGATTATCATTCTTTCACGGCAATGAAAAACATTGCAAGAAAAAAAATTGCCTTCTTGTTCTTTGCCTGATTGTTCTTTAAACAATTCTCAAAAGTGCGTGAAGTCGCCCAATTCGCACTTGCCCAGCGCAGTGGTCATTTTTTTTATTTTCGAGGGGGAAACCTTCAAAAGGTACCCGACGCCGTGGGAGCAACGCCGGGCTATGCGGGTTTTTTACCTCACTAAACTAAACTAAACCGTGCGGCCACACATGCCGTCGTCCTACCCGAGGTCGCTTGGCTAAACGGTTCGACCTCCCACTCTAGCCGCCCAAAACCCCAAAAGCCCCTTTTAGTCGCCTCTTACGACAGGCAGGGGATACCGTAGCCCTATTCTGATCCCGGAACTACAGGGACAAGCGCAGTGGTCTATGACCTAAAACTCTCATCTTGAAAGAAGACCTGTGCACAGCAGTGCGACAGTAACGGGTTGATTATTATGGTTTATGGTTTAAGATCTTTATTATTTCTCATTCAGAATTTTACAATTCACTTACTGAGAAAACACTTAAAAATTACAATTTTACGCGTACAGAAAACAAAACTTTTACCTACTTATATACATACAAGTTACAATTTGCATGCAATTGAATTATGACCCAAAACTCTCATTCTGAGAGAACATATTCTTATTATTGTCCATGCCCAATTACTATCTCAATGCTTGGCCCCGTGCCCACAATAATAACTTAAAAGACTAACGTTAGGCCCCAAGTGGAACACACCAAATCAAGGTCATTTTTTATCTAAATTCAATATTAATAAATTGTTTGTGAGGAACAAGAAACAGTGTGATGCCAGATTTGTAATGGAGTCTGTTTTAACTGTGATTCCGGTTAGTAATTACTTTTAAAACACGTATATCGTAACACAGTGCCAGTTGGATGGGTGACCGTTGGTGTAATACTTGCATAGGAATTAATGGCGTTTTTTTCTGATAGATCAACTTCAGCTACAAGATAAAGTAGTTCAACAACTATCCATTTTTTATTAGATTGAAGTAGCAAACGAGCCTGCAGTCCACCTGATGGTAAGCGGTCACTGGCCATGGACATCTGTAACTGTAACATCTGTAACATCTGTAACATCAACTTTAGAAGGTAGAACCAACGTAGTTCGACCGGGGAAGTACCACCGCGAAGAAAAACACTTGAATTAATATCAAAGAAAAAAATACTGCATAAATAAATAATTATATTTGATAAGCTGAGCATAAGTTGATGAAAAATGCTATGTTATAGCTTTACCACGGTAGTCTCCGAGTGCCGCACGTTTTTTTTATTATAGCATTGAAGTATCAAACGAGCAAGCAGTTCACCTGATCTTAGGTGGGCATTGCATTCTCGGACATCTGTAAGCAACTTTATGCAGAACAAACAGAGGGTCAATTGAATTTAATCACAGATGCGTTGCTACTCTGACGACTAAGATGGTCGCCTCATATCAAGATTCTCGACCTTTTCCACCAAAACACTAGACCTCAAGGTGGTAGAACCAGTGTACTTCGACCGAGGAAGTACCACCGCCACACCTATTTCTAGCGTGATGCATTTCTTGCGTTTCGATGGAAGGGTGTTGTTGCCGGCACACTTTCAAATGAGGGGACTATCATAGTCCTCGGAAGTCGCAACGCATCTGTGATTGACTTTAGATGGAACGCATTTTCTGTATGAAGTCGATTACAGATATGCGGCAGTGACCACGTGCAAATGGTCACCTACAATCAAGCTCAACCGAATACTATTAAATAGTAGTCCTAGTACTACTGAAAGGAAAGGAAATGTCCTTATTTTGTATAGGCCTACGGGAGCGCTTACAATTATTGTTTCTTACACTACCGCCGGATCGGAAAACGACCTCAACTGAGAAGATCCGGCAAGAAACTCAGCGGGTTTGTCGTTTTTTTTTGTTAACACATTATTTGAATATATTAACAATCATCTCTCGTCAACCCATTATTGTCCCACTGCTGGGCACGGGTCTTCTCCCAGAATGAGAGAGTTTAGGCCATAGTCCACCGCGCTGGCCAAGTGCGAATTGGTGGACTTCACACACCTCCGAGAACTTTTTTGTTTTTTTAGAACTCTCGGGTGTGTAGGTTTCCTCACGATGTTTTCCTTCACCGAAAAGCAGTGATAATTTTCTAATACGCACATAAATCAGTGGTGCGTGCCTGGGTTTGAACCTCGGACCTCCCGATTGAGAGGGCAAGTTTCAACCATTAGGCTAGTTTCAGTATCTTGCCTTACATTTCACTAAAGAAGAGGCCTGTTAGATAATTCTACTAGGACTTTAAGTTCTGATAAAATTTAAAAAATCCTTTGTATGTAAAATTCTCCTATACACACGCTTTCTACACTCATAGACCGACAGTAGGAGTTATTCCTGTGTCGTGGGTACCATGGACACACACAAGACGAATACACAAACATCCAGACCCAGAACAGGAATCTAAACTCTTCATTCAGATACCTGTCTGGCCGGGAATCGAACCCGGGACCTATCACGCGTCTAACCAGTATGGTAACCGCTCCGCTGCGGGTCGTCTATATTTTTTTTTTTTTTTTATCTTATTATAGGCTAACGTTTGGCCGCGATCTTACCTGATGTTAAGTAAGATGCAGCCTAGGATGTTACACGCTTGCCTAGATAAAGCCTATTCACCCTCGTCTTGAAAATTTCTAGATTATAAGTATCGGGGAACAACGAACGCGGAATATTTCTACGGTAAAGTTGTATGTACGTTGTCAAAATTTATTAAGTAGCTTGAATAAAATTCAAAATCGTTTTGTCCTTTATCAAAACAGGGCAGTGAAGTGTACCATATTGTACTATTGTCCCGAATTGCCCTATTTTTTGTTACATGAAGGGATAACAAAAGATTAACCCTTTCTCAATGGCCGATTTATATTATATCAAAGCCGTCATAATCTGTTAATAAATACACACGCGCGTATGGTTTTTCCATTCATGACGGAACTCTAGATATTTTGCAAATAATTTGCCAGGTGGTGGAACCAGTGTCGTTCGACCGGGGAGGTACCACCGCCACACCTATTTCTAGCATAAAACAGTTCTTGCGTTTCGATGGAAGGGTGTGGTTGCCGGCACACTTTATATGAGGCGACTATCTTAGTCCTCGGGAGTAGCGACGCATCTGTGATTGACTTTAGATATAATCTATGTTTTGTATGAAGTTGCTTACAGATGTCGCAGGTCGGCAGTCACCATTTACCATCAGGTGGACTGCTACTTTTAAGAAACCGACAGACCCGAGGGTACCCAAGGGTAAAAAAAAATATTCTTGGAGGACTTCATCCACCAATCCGCACAAAACCAGCGCGGTGGACTATAGCCTAAACTCTCTCATTCTGAGAGAAGATCCGTGCCCAGCAGTGGGACAATAATGGGTTAAGACTAATAATCTTATCTGGGGTTGACAGCAGAGCAGCAGATAATTATCAGTGGCCACTTAAAATTATATAGACTGCATGCATTTACCATTTGATATTCAAAAAAACATGCGTGCGTACAAAGTACACATGTCAGAAGTGAAACTTCTTTGGCGAACTAACTTATAAATCTTGTTTATATTTATAAAAATCTAAAACTTTAAATTTCCAAGATTAAGAGGAAGGGAAAAAGGCGTGATACGACGTTCGCTCTGTCTCACTTTTTCTCTCAATCTTTCTCACTCGCTTGCTCCCTACTCTCACTCCACGGCTAGTTGCTCATGCTACGTTCGCCCTGTCTTACTCTCTCTCAATCGGTCTCGATCACTCTCTCTCTCTTTTCCGACACTTCCGTTGCATACCGGCGTGACGTTTCATCTGTAAAAATTTTACCCTCATGCGCCTAAAGAAGTTTCACTTCAAAAAATACGCCACGCTATCCAAAAATAGACATCTAAATTCACATTACATGCCCGACCGGGGATCAAACCCGGAATCTTTTGCCAACTAAATATTGATTCAACAAATCCGTCAAGCCTATTCATACGCCGATGGCCCTTTCAGCTTTGTTTGCTAAATATTTACCTCACAATGTAGAGTGTAGTGCTTTTGATATCGGACTACACGGGGTGGTTTTTGATTCAAATTAATATTAGAAACTAAACAGGTTCTACCAAGTTCTTGTTCTTGAAAGTGGTAAGACAGTACCACAATTCGACAAAAAGCTTTACTGTTTCGTACATAACAGTGTAGACCGCTGCAGTATTCTGGTCTAAGAGATGAGAAAATGGAGACATATGTATAGTAGGTATATGTAGTTATGTAGTTTAATAGGAGCAGTGATAGCCTAATGGTTGAAACTTGCCTTCTCGATCGGGAGGTCCGAGGTTCAAACCCGGGCACGGACCACTGATTTATGTGCGTATTATACATTAATTATCACTGCTTTTCGGTGAAGGAAAACATCGTGAGGAAACCTACACACCCGAGAGTTCTTTAAAAAAAAAAGTTTTCGGAGGTGTGTGAAGTCCACCAATCCGCACTTGGCCAGCGCGGTGGACTATGGCCTAAAATTCTCTCATTCAGAGAGAAGACCCGACCAGCAGTGGGACAATAATGGGTTGTACATACATAGAACCAGTGTAGTTCGACCGGGGAGGTACCACCGCCACACCTATTTCTAGCGTGAAGCAGTTCTTGCGTTTCGATGGACGGGTGTGGTTTCCGGCACATTTTTATATGAGGCGACCGTCCTAGTCCTCGAGAGTAGCAATGCATCTGTGATTGACTTCAGATAAAAACTATGTTCTATATGAAGTTACTTACAGATGTCCATGAGCGGCAGTGACCACTTACCATCAGGTGGACTGCTCTTTTATTCCCTTTTTATCCAATCAAACTAGCAAAAGAGCAAGTCCACTTAAATCTGAAACAAAACTTTAAAACCACCTAATGTGTAACACAGGTAGCGTGCCCTCAACAAAAGTGTTCACTCAAGCCATAACTCCATTGTTGAACAAATCCATATGACGGCCAGTGGTTAGCAATATGGCAGATATTACACAGAAATACTTTTTGTCAACTTTCCCACAGCTGGGAACGGTTTTGGCTAGCCCACTACTGGGCAAGTGTTCTTTATACACACACGATGACGATTACAATACATTTTTATTGTATTTTATTATCTGACTGAAGTAGCACACGAGCATGCAGTCCATCTGATGGTAAGTGGTCACTGCCGCCCATGGACATGTGTTATCAACTTCATACAGAACATGGGTTTTATCTGAAGTCAATCACAGATGCGTTTATGCGAACTATTATATTATAGAAAACTATTTGAATAACCCGTGTCTCGGATTACGAGACATCACTACATAGTATATAACATAGTCGCTTTCCGCTGTCTGTCCTTATGAATGCTTAAATCTTTAAAACTACGCTACGGATTTAATGCAGTTGTTTTAATAGATAGAGTGATTCAAGAGGAAGGTATTTATGTATAATACATATATAATACAGTAGAGAAACACTGATAATTTAGATTTTTCACTTTTAGGCGCAACAAAGTTCCTCGGGTCAACTAGTAATAACATAAAAATTCGTTATTTATTTTTATCTCACTGAAGCAAACGAGCATACAGTCCATCTGATGGTAAGTGGTCACTGCCGCCCATGGACATCTGTAATCAACTTCATACAGAACATGGGTTCTATCTGAAGTCAACCACAGATGCGTTGCTACTCCCGAGGACTCATCTCTCCTGTCATCATGAGCAGAGGTGATATAACTGCCGAAAACGTGTTTAAGTCGATGACCGTTTTGAGGTAAGACCATAAACTCCTACTAAGACTAATGATCATTTCACTATCCGCATGGTACTTCAAATTTGAAAAAAACGGTCCATTGTGCGTCATCAATGGTCCTTTTTGAACTCAAGTATCTATTGAAAAGTAACAGGTAGTTCAATAGTCGTATTGTGCTGTTTTTTCAAAATTTGACCAAAACGATGTGAAGGTGTTTTGAATTTCGCAAATATTCGTTTACTATTTGGATGGTATTTGAAATACATTATTTAAGATTTAAATAATGTATTTCAATTAACCATAAATTAAATCATTAAAATAAACCATAAAATAGACATATACAACTTAAAATATCACGAATGTAAAAAAGCTTTGACAGAATGGTTATTGAGACTTAATTACAATGAAATAGAATCACTTTTTGAAAACATCACGTGACACGCAGCCTACACTAACATACACACATACACATACACTCATCCAAACACACACACATGCACACACTCTCAGACATTATTATTTTATACATAAACACACGATACATACTAAAATTAAAATTGATGTTATTAGTTTTATTTTTATTCTTTTATTTAGTTCAAATTATTAGTGTTGTATAATATATTTGGTAATTTATATAATTCCTAGTACTTAGCAATAGCATAAGGGGAGAGCGGGCCCCCTACTACAGGTATAAACATACTTAAAAGGGGGTACCCAACAATATTGTAAAAATATGTACTACTTTTAAATGCAATAAATCATTTTTCATTTTCATTTTCATAAGATTTATGCGGAAATAGGGGGTAAGAGTAACATTTTTACATCGTACTTTATACTAATATTATAAAGGCGAAAGTTTGTGAGTGTGTATGTTTGTTACTTCTTCACGTCTAAACGGCTGGAGCGATTTTCATAAAATGTAGTTGGGAGTTAGCTGACACTCTGGACTAACATACAGGCTACTTTTTATTGGTAAAATATCTTATTCAACTTGGTTTATGGTCCCACTGCTGGGCAGAGGTCTTCCTTTGTCATAACACTGGCCAAATTGTTACAACTCTCATATCTTTAAGATTTCTGACAGAGCTCTCAGGTGTATAGGCTTTTTCTGATTGTAGCAGCAAACGAGCATACAGTCCACCTCATGGTAAGTGGTCACTGCCGCCCATGGACAACTGTAATCAACTTCATATAGAACATAGGTTTTATCTGAAGTCAATGACAGTTGCTACTCCCGAGGACTATGATGGTCGTGTCATATAAAAGTGTGCCGGCAACCACACCCTTCCATCGAAACACAAGAAATGCTTCACGCTACAAATAGGTGTGGCGGTGGTACTTACCGGTTCTACCACCTTCCTAGGTTTTTTTACGATGTTTTCCTTCACTTAAAGCCTTGATAATTCATTTCTAATACGCACTTCAATTTAAATCAGTGCCCATGTCTGGGATCGAACCTCGGACCCTTGACTAAGCCGAGTTTCAACCATAAGGCTATACTGCTTTAAGTTCCCTTTGCGTGTTCTACCGGATTTATAATGGTGAGTGTTCCGAGGAACAGTTTGATCTGGTGCCCACACCACCCTTCCTTTATCGCACCACTCGCCGACGGGTGAGGTTCCATCCGCATCAACTGGACTCGTGGCGGTCCGCCACGGTTCGGTTTGCGTGCTCGTTCCTGCCGAGGACGTACAAGATGTGGAATGAGCTTCCTCCTGAGGTATTCCCGGAGCGCTACGACATGGGGTTCTTCAAGAAAGGTGTAAAAAGAGCTCTCCTCCAAAGCCGGCGATGCATTGGCGATTCCTCTGGTGTCGCGAATAATAGGCGACGGTGACTTTCCATCAGGTGGCCCGTCAGCCTTATCGTTAGGTCTTACTATAAAAAAGTAGAGACATATTCACAGGTGTTCTGAACAACTATACTCAATTTCAATAACTCTTCAGCAACCTCTATCATTCATTACTCTATTTACAAGTTCACAAGTGTCATTCAAAATTAAAAACGAGACTCTTTGAAAAAGTTAAAAAAAAACTATTTTTGATCCTTGCGTCCAAATCGATGCAAATTGAACCTTATTTTCTTAAGCATAAAGCTTGTGGGAACGCAGCGAAGACTTTGTTGAATGTTTCCACATAACAATTTTATGGTGCAACGATTTAAACGAAAATAAACTCTATTGCTATATCCATAAGGGTGTGAGTAGTGGTAATATTGATATTGCAACCTTAAGGACCCTTAGGCTGAGTGGAATTGAAACCAACGTTGTTGACATCTGTTACGGATACGATTCCTGTTGAGCACTAGTCGATTTTTATTGAGACACTGTTTTTTTTGTTTTTCTTTTATTACTCGTTTTAGTTTTGAAGTAGCTATGCATCTGTGATTGAATTTAAGTGAAAAAAATGTGTGCGTGTACTGCACTCGTAAGAAAATGCACTCTTAAACCTTTTATTAAACTTTATCTAATTTAACTTTATTTAACCAATTTCTGTAAAGTGGCATATAGTAAATTATTTTTTGAAAAATAACGTCATAAAGAAGTTTCACTTCTTACGAGTGTACGCTAGTACACGCACACATTTTTATTTGTACGCATAAATACAATTACGCATCGCTCACTCATATATTGTAACTGTTTTTGGGCGTCTTTAAAGTTCTAATAAGAATGTAAGTCATATTTTGTATTTGATTTAAGGAATACTATCTAATAAGAATTTAATAAAATAATCCAATTGAATAAAATTGGCCTGGAACTTATTAATAAGGAGACTCGACCAGAAATAAAAGTAAAATGGATGTAAGAAGAATCCAATTGGATAAAAATATACATAGAAAATAATACATTATATTCAAAATTACAAAGAATAAAACATAAATACTTATTGATTTAAAGAAATTAACTCATATCTTCATTGACCAAAACTGTCCTACTGCTGGGCATGGGACTGCTCGCAGAGCGAGGGTGTCAATCATAGACCAAGGCCCTGGTGAAATAGGGGTAAGTAAACTTCACACACCTTGGAAAACTTTAAAGAGCTTTCTGGCATGTAGGTTCTCTCATGAGCAGTGATAGCCTTAATGGTTGGAACTTGCCCTCTCGATCGGGAGGTCCAAGGTTCAAACTCAGGCACGCACCACTGATTTATGTGCGTATTAGAAATTAATTATTGCTTTTCAGTGAAGAAAAACATCGTGAGGAGACGGCAACCCCGAAAACCCCTTTTAGTCGCCTCGTACGACAGGCAGGGGATACTGTAGCCCTATTCTGGTCCCGGAACTACAGGGTCAAGCCACCTAGCAAATGTTAAAAAAACATAAGAAAACCACTCAATTGATACACATCCACGTGTCCTTCAAAGGTACAAGCAACCAAAAATCCCACTAACTTCTAATTCCACAGAATTGACTCTAATTGGGTCTTCCTTTCAATTTGACTGCACTTGAATCTAGATTACCCAAAAATAAACCCAATTCTTTACCACCGAAATTACAGAATGCTTTACAACTTTGATCACAACATACTACCTTTAGTCTTGGTTAAAAATCCAGTTAAATATGCTGTCAATTGAAATGGAACCCAGAGACTGATGTTTAAGGTTGAATTTGTTATGGGGTGTAATTGTACTATTTGACCCCAGAACAGGAAAAGGGGTGCAGGTCGTGGCAAATCAATTCAATTTGATTGATTTAAGACGTGTATTAAGACATGGTTTTGATAAAAAAATCCGATTGATGAAGCAAAGAATACAGGTAGAACAGTGTAGTTCGACCGGCGAAGTACCACCGCCACACCTATTTCTAGCGTGAAGCATTTCTTGCGTTTCGATGGAAGGTTGTGGTTGCCGGCTCACTTTTATATGAGACGACCATCATATTCCTCGGGAGTAGCAACGCGTCTGTGATTGACTTCACAGAGAATTCATGTTCTATATGAAGTTGCTTACAGATGTCGCAGGGCGACAGTGACCACTTACCATCGGGTGGACTGCATGCTGATAGGCTAAAAATTGGTCACCTCACCTTTGGATGTCAGCAAAATTTATACAGAACAGAGGTTATTAGACGACCCGCGTTGCGCAGCGGTTACCGTACCGGTTTGACACGCAGTGGGTCCCGGGTACGATTCCCGGACAGACAGGTATCTGAATGATGAGTTTAGATTCTTGTTCTGGGTCTGGGTGTTTGTGTATTCGTCTTTGTGTGTGTCCATGGCAACCACGACACAGGAGAAAATCCTAGTGTGGGGCCATGAGTGTAGAATCATGTTTAATCATTTGAAGTTCATCACAGATGCGTAGCTACTTCTAATAATTAAGATGGACGCGTCATATTAAAGTCAGCCAGCAAAGACACGCTTCCACGGAATGCAAGAACTGCTACTCGCTAGAAATAGGTGTGACGGTGGTGCCTCCCCGGTCGAACACTGGTTCTATCACCAGTAAATATGCAAGATGTGCGTACTTATATTGCAAATTATTTGTTAATTATTGAAGTGAAACTTCTTTATCGGGGTTGGAAAAAAATTTAGTGTAACATTTTTACGTCACGTTACGTTACGTAACGTTACGCGCCATATTTTTTGTTCCGTTACGCGCCATCTTTTTCTTATCACGCGTGATATTAGATAGATTATTATAGATTAGATTATTAGATAAAGTTTAATAAAAGCCTTTTATTAAGCTTTATCTAATTTAACTTTATTTAACCAATTTCTGTAAAGTTGCATATAGTAAATTATTTTTTGAAAAATAACGTCATAAAGAAGTTTCACTTCTTACGAGTGTACGCTAGTACACGCACACATTTTTTCGATTTACAATGATGAAAAACATCGACATTTCGCTTATACTAAGTTCTCAAAGACATATTAACTTTCATGTGATAGAACGTGATTGTACGTCATAGTTTGAGATTTTGTATAGCACAACGTACTATGACGTTCAGATATAAAATATTATTTACGACAGAACGTTTATTCCTGATGAACTTTTAAGTTAAAATCTTATTGGATGAGCCCTGTGTCACACCATGTAAAATACTAAAAACTTGACGACCCGCGTGGCACAACGATTACCATACCGGTCTGACGCGCAAGGGGTTCCGGGTTCGATTCCCGGCCAGACAGGTATCTGAATGATGAGTTTAGATTCTTGTTCTGGGTCTGGGTGTTTGTGTATTCGTCTTGTGTGTGTCCATGGTACCCACAACACAGGAGAAGATCCTACTGTGGGGCTAGAAGGTAGGAATTCTGTCATGACGTCTTTAAAACGTATGATATCATTGGCCTCTACGTATTTATACGTCGTGTATTTACTGTGTCATTCTGAAACACAGACTCAATCGGCACCGTCCGTGAAAGTGTTAAATTTATCAATCGGTATTTATTTACCCATCGCGAAGGACTATGGTCTGATATTCTCATTCCGAGAGAAGATCCTTTCCCATGCCAATAAGAAGTGGACGACTTCGTGTTATTTTATTAAAGGAAGGACGAATTTTAAATGGTAATAGAACCACCACCAACCTGGTGGTTTCTGGAACCTGTATTCTGTTTGGAAAGTTGTAGAGAAGTAAAAAAAAACATTACAACTTAGATACCTATTTTGTTTGCTGAAAACACCTAGCTTTTTGTTATTTATTACTTTGGTGGACTATGGCCTAAACTCTCATTCTGAGAGAAGACCCTTGCCCAGCAGTGGGACAATAATGGATTGTACCCCAATGGTGTCAAACCAACAGACCTTACTTTTATATATGGTGACCATCATAGTCCTCGGGAGTAGCAACGCATCTGTAACTGACTTCGGATAAACACAATGACGTTTTTACCATAAGGGCATTCGGGCCCAGTGCCCAGGGCCCCCATCTTCACCGGGCCCCGAGGGCGAAACTTTCTCATGTATAAACACACACGCTTTTCACACTCATAGCCCCACACTAGGATTTTCTCCTGTGTCCTGGGTACCATGGACACACACAAGACGAATACACAAACACCCAGACCCAGAAGATGAATCTAAACTCATCATTCAGATACCTGTCTAGCCGGGAATCGAATCCGAGATCCATTGCGCGTCAGACCGGTATGGTATGGAAGGATGTGGTTGCCGGCACACTTTTAAATGATGCGACCATCATAGTCCTCGGGAGTAGCGACGCATTTGTGATTGACTTCAGATAGAATCCATGTTCTGTATGAAGTTGATTACAGAATTTCATGGCCGGCAGTGACCACTTACCATCAGGTGGACTGCAAGCTCATTTGCTACTTCAGTCAGATAAAAAAAAACTATCTATTAATGTTACATTAATTATTGCAAACTGTAGTTCACAATAAAATCACCATTATAGGACTACTAACGCCATCTAGTTTTAAGTAGCCTCATTAAGTTTTCAATATGTATAACTGTTTTAATCATATTATTGTCATTGGGATGTTTTGTATGTTGTAGAAAATATGTAATATTGATGTCTGAACGTAAATTTTCGTAAGATTCTTCATTTCATCTGTTTTATAAAAGTATTATAGATAAATTGGTACTTACGAAGTTGTATCCAACTAGAGACTTACTTTTAACTGTTATATTAAAAATAACAAATAATAATGTTGTAAATTACTTTGTAATTGTATGACTTATTTTATAAAAGAAAATTAGATATATTAATCAGTTAGAAATGTTCAAAAAGTAGGTATACAAGGTTACCTATACATTCCTCCAACAAACACTAATTAATTATCTTCTCTATATATAGGTACATACGTAAAGCAAAAATTTGGGGTACATTTTTAAGTAACTTGCCGCGGACGGAGGAGTATGAATTTTTGCACCGTTAGGTAGGTATAGTTCACGTTGTCCCTGTAGTTCCGGGACCAGAATAGGACTACGGTACTCTCTGCCTGTCGTAAAAGGCGACTAAAAGAGGCTTCCGGGGTTGCGGGCGGGAAGAGTGGGAGCTCGAACCGTCCGGTCAAATGACCCCGGGAAGGACGGCGGCATGTGTGGTTGCATACCGTCGTAAAGACTAGACGGAGCGGTGGGCCCAGCCGCCCATCTGGGAGGAGCCCGATGGGGCAGCGCGCTCGGAGGATCCCGGTTGAAGTCGTTTCGAGATCCCGGAGTCCTCCTTTTCAGCGCCGAGGACGGCCACCGGGGGGGTTTTAGTTCGGTAAAAATCCCACATAACCCTGCGTCGCTCCCACGGCGTCGGGTACCTTTGGAAGGTTTCCCCCTCGAAAACAAAAAAAAAGAAAAGGTATAGTTCACGTAGAGATAGAAGAATTTTCTTTCCAAGATTAAGTAATAGTATAGTATATTACTAAGAATCTGCTGTGCATCTGTCCGTCTGTCTGTTACCAGGCTGTACCCACCTCATGAACCATGATAGCCAAACAGTTGAAGTTCACAGGTAATGTATTTCTGTAGCCGGTATAATTAAAAACAGAATAAAATAAATATTTAAGGGTCTCCTTATAACAAATGTGTTTTTTTTTTGCCTTTTACATTATTGATTATAAACATTGTGTTGATGATCAATAAATAAGGTAACATGACTTTAATTTGTTATAACTTTTAATGGAGCTAATGGATTTAAATGGACAAAGCAGTGATAGCCTAATGGTTGAAACTTGCCCTCTCGATCATGAGGTCCGAGGTTCAAACCCCGGCACGCACCACTGATTTTTCTAAAATTATGTGCGTATTAGAATTTAATTATCACTGCTTTTCGGCGAAGGAAAACATCGTGAGGAAAACTACACACCCGAGAGTTCTTTAAAAAAAAAAAGTTCTCGGAGGTGTGTGAAGTCTACCAATTCGCATTTGGCCAGCGCGGTGGACTACGGCCTAATACTCTCTTATTCTGAGAGAAGACCCGTGCCCAGCAGTGGGACAATAATGGGTTGGCGATAATGGATTTTAATGAATTAACACATTTTTTTACATATGAAGTGAAATAAAATTACATTGATTCTGTTTTGATGCGATTTCAAATACACAGACAAACAGAATTCAAAACCAATATAGAAATATCTTTTATCAGACCTTCGATCTTTTTACAAACATATACGATGTAGAGACACGAAAAACTTTCATTTTATTATAAACTAGATGAACCCCCCAGCTTCGCCCGCGTTAAAAAAAACCGATGTATCGATTGTCCCGTGGGAATAAGATATTTTCCGACAGTAAGAAGCAGGCTATATGTTAATCCAGAGTGTCAGCTAACTCCCTACCAAATTTTATGAAAATCGCTCCAGCCGTTTAGACGTTAAGAAGTAACAAACATACACACTCACAAACTTTCGCCATTTTTTTTATCTGATTGAAGTGGCAAACGAGCATGCAGTCCATCTGATGGTAAATGGACACTGCTGCCCACGGACATCTGTAAGCAACTTTAAATAGAACATGGGTTCTATCTGAAGTCAATCACAGATGCGTTGCCACTCCCGAGGACTATGATGGTCGCCTCATATAAAAGTGTGCCGGCAACCACACCCTTCCACCGAAACGCAAATGCTTCACCCTAGAAATAGGTGTGGCAGTGGTACTTCCCCGGCTTAACTACACTGGTTCTACCACATGCAAAATTATAGTATTATTTTATAATGCTAGTATGGAGTATGATGATAAATAAAATCACTTTATAACACACCAAAGTGCATAGAAAAGTGACCAAACCGATGTAGAGCGTGCACTCAGTTTTTGTAGAGCACGCTAAAAACGGCAACAGGGATGCATTGCCGGCCTTTCACAGGCGAATGGCGTGTGTCAAATGGTCAACTCCCACGGTATTTCGCCAGGGACGGACTCTACATACTCTTTACGTAGATTTTATTTAATAAAATATATTTATTGAATTCCCATTAATATTATAAACGAAACTGTTGACGAATATATTTACCTGGGGCAGGTGGTGCAGATGGGTAAGTCCAACGAGAAAGAGGTCACTCGTAGAATCCAACTCGGCTGGGCAGTGTTCGGGAAACTGCGCCATATCTTCTCATCCGATATACCTCAGAGCCTGAAGTCGAAGATGTTAGAGCAATGTGTGTTGCCAGTGATGACATACGGCGCCGAGACGTGGTCCTTTACTGTGAGCCTCGTGCGTAAGCTCAAAGTCGCTCAGCGAGCTATGGAGAGAGCTATGCTTGGTATTTCCCTGCGCGACAGAATTCGTAATGATGAAATCTGTAGGAGTAAATTAGTAGGCTGAAATGGCAATGGGCAGGCCACATCGTTCGTAGGACAGATAACCGATCGGGTAGAAGGGTCCTCGAATGGAGACCACGTCTCGGCAAAAGGAGTGCAGGCCGTCCCCCGACCAGGTGGACTGATGACCTGAAGAAGACGGCGGGTAACCGCTTCGCGCTCGGAGGATTCCGGTTGCGTTCCTTTGGAGATCCCGGAGTCCTCCACGCAGCGCTGAGGATGGCAACCGGGAAGGTTTTAGTGCGGTAAAAATCGCACACAACTCAGCGTCGCTCCCACGGCGTCGGGTAACTTTTGAAGGTTTCCCCCTCGAGAAGAAATAAATCATGGCCCCCAAGAGTAGCAATGTATCTGCAATCGGCTTCAGATAGAACATTAACTGAAAAAAACGTGTAAGGTTATGAGTTTTTTTTTTTATCTGTAATCAACTACATACAAAACATGGGTTCCATCTAAAATCAATCACAGATGCGTTGCTACTCCCGAGGACTATGATGGTCGCCTCATGTGAAAGTGTGCCGGCAACCACACACTTCCATCGAAACGCAAGAACTGCTTCACGCTAGAAATAGGTGTGGTGTACTTCCCTGGTTTAACTACACTGGTTTAACCTTGAAGTTGAGTTTATATGCATTATAACGTTATTTTTAATCTAAACTACGCTTACTGGAAATTCCTCGACTTAAAATCTTTTTTCTGATCACTACAACTACACGTACACTCACACTCACTTACACACACACACACACACACACTTACACATACATACACACAAATATACATGCATGGGCAAGGGTGAATTTATAGGATACTGCAGTTTAAAAATTTTATGAAGGGAGCTGGGGAGCACTCTTATTTACTCCCGTCCATCAGCACAGGGATAAGGAGCGGCTGAAAAACAGCGCTGCGTAGGACGATAGGCCTATGTCAGCTCAAGTTGAGCCGCCTTGTGCTCATGTACTAATTATTATATAAGATATTTTTATTTTGTAATTTTAAGTGTGGTATGTAGCAATAAATTGTTTTTTTATTTATTTTATTTTATTTTATTTAATAGAATAGAATAGAATAGAATAGAATAGAATATATTTATTTGCAATAATTGTGGTGTAACATGGTCTCAGGTCAATATATATAGTTCTACACAATTAGCCATATACTTTCATGGCGTGCAACTTTTCCAGTATTAAAATTATTTACAATGTCAAATTACGTAATTTATTAATATACAATTTTAGCAAATTTTAAATAGTAATATTATTAAATTAATAAATAATAAATTTTAATAAATAATTAATTGAATGCTTTTTGTATTCCGAGTCCGTCCCAGCGGCAGCGACATTCGTGTCCGACATTCTCGGAGTTGCGTTTCGTTTGACGCACTGCGCTCGCCGCTCGCCAGTTTTTATATACTTTTTGTACTGCATCCTACTTACGTTATGTCCCAACACTGGACTCACAACTAGACTCAACAGAGCAAACTACTAAACATTTCGTAAGCTTTCGTTGAGTTCTGTTTCAATATTGGACTCTCCTTAAAACTAGGCAACACAGCTCAAAAGTAGAGTTTTAATGTGAATTAATTACAATGGTTGTTTTCTGTTTTCTAATTCTTTCACTTCTTGAGAATATGTATGTTTATTTTTATTATATTTAGGTACTATCCTAGTATTTTATATTTATGTTTACATTTATAATTACCCTTTAATTTCTTATATAGCATTGTTTAATAATGCTGCCTTGTATGTTTTCTGTTAAGCCTAAAGGTTGACTGGTAGAGAATGCTCCTAGCATTAGGTCCGCTTTTTGTACCAAAATTGTAAGGTAATAAAGTTTAAATAAATAAATACATTTCTACGTAGGAACCAAATAATTATCTGCTTTTTGGTGAAGGAAAACATCGTGAGGAAACCTACTCACCCGAGAGTTCCTTAAACGTTCTCGGAGGGGTGTGAAGTCCATCAATTCGCACTTGGCCAGCGCGGTGGACTATGGCCTAAAACTCTCTCATTACGAGAGAAGACCCGTGCCCAGCAGTGGGCCAATAATGGGTTGACGATATATTTTTACAACTGAACCGTTCACTTATGGCCCATAACTGAGTACAGCGCTAATTAAAATTAGGAAGGCACTAGGCGACCTTTATCTAGACGACGTTAATCTTCAGCGGGAAACCTTTAAAAGGTACACGACTGTATTTTAAACTATTTGAGCCGGCGAACTTCGTTACGTCTAAAACTCAAAAACCTAAAATTATCAGTGTTCCTCCACTATAATATACATGTATTACACATAGAAACCCTCCTCTTGAATAACTCTATCTAATAAAATAAACTGCATTAAAATCTGTAGCGTAGTTTTAAAGATCTAAGCATACATAAGGACAGACAGCGGGAAGCGGCTTTGTTTTATACTATGTAGTGATAAATGAATGATTAAATTGAATTTATTAAATTTTGTTTTACCTAGGTACACTTTTTTCTTATTGCACTGCGCACTTACTACTATTAATCTCTTAATTAGTAGGTAGGACTATCTACAACAGAATTGCGATTGAAAATGGTACTACTACTCAAATATTCCTCACAGTAGGTACCTATAGTTTACATAATTATTGCGATTTTGCATATCTCCTCCATTAGCTTATGAAACGTAAATATAGAAGAAACTCATTTTTTCCGCGATCATGCAGATCTTTCAACGCAATTGCAGACACCGCTGACTTAGATCTTTTCTATACCAACGATACCCAACTTAAATCTAAGTTGACTAATAATTTCTTCGAGTCACTATATATTTTTTTTTATAAACCACCAATTATTATTATTTATTATCCTTACTGTTAAAGCAACATATTATTTGTTTTTAGTCTTGTTATTTTTTTTGGAAAAAAAAATGCTCTAGTTTATTTGTGAAAACTTGTAAATGGCTGTAACTGTGTATTTATAATTTACTGTTATACTATGTAAGTAAGCTGTAAGTTTTCGTAAGAGAATAAAATAAAATATTACATGTCACATAGGTGAAAAATACGGTATGGAAGCCAATACATGACGGATATTTGTTACATTTATGCCCTGCAGTGAAGCACGGATAATTCAGCTAGTTTAATATAACCGTGTGGTGTTGTCTTGAACCAGGTCCTTCTTCCCACGGATGTCGTAGGAGGCGACTTAGAGACAACATCCTGGTGATGTGCAGAAACGTTTTCCTGTGTAATATTAATACCCAGTGAACACTGCAGTCACATAAACGCAACTGCAGTCACCAAAACGCAACTGCAGTCAACAGACAACAATCAGTTGAGTAAAAAATAATAGAGGATTTTATAGTTGAGGTCCTTCTACGATCTAGTGGAAGTATAAGAAAATATGAATTGTAACTGACAATTTGTAAGTACCCTGTAGGCCAATACAATAAAGAAAAACACGCTTTCTACACTCATAGCCCCACAGTAGGATTTTCTCCTGTGTCGTGGGTACCATGGACACACACAAGAAGAATACACCAACACCCAGACCCAGAACATGAATCTAAATTCATCATTCAAATACCTGTCTGGCCGGGAATCGAACCCGGGACCCATTGCGCGTCGGACCGGTATGGTAAACGCTCCGCCACGCGGGTCGTCAAATACAATAAAGAACTCAAATATTGATAATGAATTACCTAAATAGTTATTTTTTCGTTACCCGACGGAATAATCTCTTTTCTATCTACCCAGCCTTTTATCATAGGCCCTTATATCATAGTATAAGTGCATCATCGTATTATATTCAGAAAAAAATTATTCATCTTACAAATTATTTTTTTTTAATTCAAATTATTTTTTGCCTGAAAATGGGTAAGTACAGATGGTCAATAGTAAACATAATGGATTCGCCAAAATCTACATGTTAAGGCATTTAATTTATAAGTACATAATATTACAGAATCATTATTATATTAATTAGAAAAGATTATATATAGAAGTGAGTGTGATATCAGGATGGTCGAGGAGTCTTCATTACCTACTGTCCATTCTTGAAGATTTCAAGTAAAACACAGGAGTAAACTTCTTCGATTTATTCACAGTTGAGGAGGTCCGATCGCTTCGACGGTTAAACAAGAATATCTTTCTACCGACAGGCGCTCGCCTTTTTATAATAAAATTTGGTGAGGTGACAATAACAAATTTATGGAGGGTAAACTAAATTACAATTCTAAAAATCACTAAATATTGCTAATTTAATAGATAAACGATTTTCGATCTTTAAACTAACTAAAATGCTGGAAGAAATTTCATTTTGAAATAAGCAGTCCTTTGTACTTTATTTACATTATGTCTGTTTTTATGTATTCTCTGTGTACAAAAATTATAAAATAAATAAATAAATAAAATAATGATTTTCGGCGACGTGTTTTTCATAAATATGCGGTGTCGCGCCGACATATAACCACAATTATACAATTATTCATTAATTTAATTTGTAACAAAACAATTCCAATAATTAATCGCAATATAACAATAATTTAATATCCAAATAAAGTCAGTACATATTCACAGTTATCTCGTATAACATAACATAAAAACATTATAATATGTTATATATATTGTTGCCAATTATCTAAAATGTTATATTTGAACATAGTCCAACATGGAAGTCAGTATAAAGTACTTCACAGGATTATCATTATTATGTATTTTTAGGTTAAGGAAATATAATTATACCTACCTAAAGCCGGTATAATTATAATGATATAATAATAAATACCAAGTATTATTTATACTAGGCTAAAAAACATATTCTAACTAAATTGCTAACTAAAACAATATGTTACCCAAAGAAGTATAAAATCTGCCCTCTACCTATTTTAGAGGGCAGTTTTTTTAACTTTTTACAGGTAGAACCAGTGTAGTTCGACCGAGCAGTACCACCGCCACACCTATTTCTAGCGTGAAACACTTCTTGCGTTTCGATGGAAGGGTGTGGTTGCCGGCACACTTTTATAAGAGGCGACCATATCAGTCCTCGAGAGTAGCAACGCATCTGTGATTGACTTCAAATAGATCCCATGTTCTATATGAAGTTTATTACAGATGTCCATGGGCGGCAGTGACCACTTACCATCAGGCGGACTGCATGCTCGTTTGCTACTTCAGTTAGATAAAAAAAGAAATCGTTTTCCGTGGAAACATCCTACTTAGTCCTTAGGTACGACACATCCGTCGGTTACCTCAAGTAAGATTATTTTATGTACAAATGTCCATGGACCACAGAGTCCATTTACCATCAGGTAAACTATGGCAGTGAGTAATGGTTGAAACTTGCCCTCTCAATTGGGAGGTCCGAGGTTCAAACCCAGGCGCCCACCACTGATTTATGTGCTTATTAGAAATTATTTATCACTGCTTTTTGGTGAAGGAAAACATTGTGAGGAAACCTACACACCCAAGAGTTCTTTAAAAAAATAATAAAAAGAAAAAAGCTCTTGGAGGTGCGTGAAGTCCACCAATTCCCATTTGGCCAGCAGGGTGGACTATGGCTCAAAACTCTCTCATTCTGAGAGAAGACCCGTGCAGCAGTGAGACAATAATGGGTTGACGACAGGTGAACTGCATGCTCGTTTACTATTTTATTTTAGAAAGAAATAGTTTCTTCTCTGTAACTATCCAGCATTTGCTTTAACCTTATTTTTATTTAAATACTTTAATCATATATCCCAAGATAAAGATGAAGATGAAAACAAGAGACTTCTTGGACACAACCTAAAAAATAAGACCCTGTGAGACATTATACAGGCTTAACTATGTCCTTCATTGATCACAAGTGGTTTAGCAGACTTATTTTTACTCCTGTATGTCCCGTGATATAACAGATTGCAAGCGCAATAGGTGCGTAAAGTATATTGTCCGGAAGATTTGAGTCGTAGTACTGCATCAAATTTAATTAGGTTGCAGCATCAACGCGATATAAATATGACTATCCGCGCGGGAAACAAAATACAAAGTTAACGTGAACTGAAAAGATAACTAAATGCAAGAAATGAGGGTCCATTTCTTGCATTTAGTTACCTTATTTAAGCAGAAAAGATCCAGTCAATATATTGTGTAAAATCGATTTATAAACATATCATAAACTATGATATACTTATAAAGTTTTATATAAGATATTACTTTTTAAAATGTATATGTTATGTCTTATTTAAACTAGCGATTTTCCAAAAAGTAATGTAACATTAAGATTTTTTATTTTACGGTCAAATTTTGAGCTGGGTTTACTCAAAAGTAAAAAAAGCTGTTGGATCTTTTCTGCTTAACAAGGTCCAAATGAAACGAAAATACTGACTATTTTAAAAAAATAAGTCATGTCTCTGTGCTGAGTAAGTAGAAACACACCTTCAAAACCGTAACACACTAACGCTACACTGCAGCTACACATAAACCGCAGATTAAGACAATTCCTTTCAAATATCTCCCATATCTGGTAAATAGCACACATTTCTACGTTTTTAAGAGCAATGTTTTAACGTAAATACCATTCCACTAAGTAATAATCCCTCTAAAAATATCATCAGATCCTAAATGCACAATTAAAGTTGATTTATAGCCGTGATTAACGTAATACAAGCTATGTTAATGACATTTAGGCACCTATAAATCTTTTAAGCAAATGTTTCAACAATTATCGTGTCGGTGGGAAGTTGTTGCGCTGAACCGTTCGTGCGTGACGGCGCTAGTGTCGCGCTGTTTGCGCTACTCGACGCTAGATGGCGTTGTTCTATCAATAAATCGATATTACTCTGGGATTTACTTTTTATGATTTATTTTCTTATTATTAACGATATAACGGAGTTAATTACCACAAAGCTTGTAAAGAGGATATGATCTGTTAAAATAGTACAACTGGGTAATGTGTAACATTGAAGAATGTCTTAATATCATACAGAATCAGCAAATTTAATGAAATATGTTTTATGATTTTCATAATTAAACGGCATTTGACAAAACCAGAAAATAAATATTTTGTAGTATTAATTACAAGTGATCTTAGTATTATAAATAATGAATTTTTAATCATATTTTTATTAGGTACCGTCAAATGCCTTAACTTTTCACGTACCTATTTTGAAATTTTTCGGATAAAAGTGCGATAAAAATATGTATTATTTGGTACAATTTTCATGTTTTAGACACACTGTAGCATAGAAAACAACGGATATTTTACAATTCTAACATTTTTTTGGAATTGTCGTGTTAAAAATAATTTGCTTTAATTAAAAAAAGGCAATGTTATTGTCTAGTTTGCCTGAACTTGCCTAATACATAGTTCAGGCAATGTTATGTAAACTTACTCAAAACAATTGTCAAATATTGCATATTTTTAATGTTTCATTACATTCAGGTACTTCTATTCCATCGTTTACAAATGAAGAAGCTATCAATGTTTCATAGAACTTATTTAGAAAACATTGTGAACACACAAATTAAAGGCCTACTTGAAAAGTTTTCAAACTCAGAATATCATGACACACATTAGGTAAACATTTATTATTCAGAAATTTTGTTAAAAACCTAACGACAGCATGTTTGTATGAGTTTATATTCTTGTTCTGGGTCTGGGTGTTTGTGTATTCGTCTTTGGGTGTGTCCATGGCACCCACGACACAGGAAATCCTACTGTGGGGCTATGAGTGTAGAAAGCGTTTTAAGTTTTAAGCCAGATAATATTTCTAAGCGTATTTTTTTCTATTGCCAAACAAATAAATTAGAAAAGATACTTTTTTTTAAATACGCATACATAGGACGCGAGGCAAGATTAAGGCATTCGACGGTAGGTACCCGGTACCGGTACCGGTACGGTATAATAAGTGTATGATGTTCTTTTATAATAGACAAAGTGGACATTTAATTATTGGAATTTTGGCATCGGAGTGGTTGGCATCGATAACCGCTAGAAGGTGTACTTAAACTAGATAGGATGCATTCAGAAATATTATTATACTAGCTGTGCCCGCGACTCCGTCCGCGTGGAATAGTTATTATAGGCGTCATTTATTTTTGCAAACGCTTTATAAATTATAGCTGTTACCCGCGACTTTGTCCACGCCATTTTGTTGCAGCGTGATGTTATATAGCCTAAAGCCTTCCTCGATAAATGGTCTATTCAACATAAAAAGTTTTTTTTCAATTCGAACCAGTAGTTCCTGGGATTAGCGCGTTCAAACAAACAAACAAACTCTTCAGTTTTGTAATATTAGTATAGATTTAGTTATAATGGTGATCGAATCATTCAAATTATTGATATAAATGTATCGATTTAAATAAATCTGAAAATGATCGACGTATAATGCGCCCGTCCATAATATTTTCATATTATATGAGAGAATATGAAATTGTCGGTCCTTCAGGGCCCTCTGAGGATGGGGGCCCTGGGCACTGGACGCGAGTGCCCTTTTGGTAAAGACAGCATCGTACATACATTGGTAGTTGCCTTTTTTTTGTTTTCGAGGGGGAAACCTTTAAAAGGTACCCGAGGCCGTGGGAGCGACGCAGGGTTATGTAGGATTTTTACAGCACTAAAACCCCCCCGGTGACCGTCCTCGGCGCTGAAAAGGAGGACTCCGGGATCTCGAAACGACTTCAACCGGAATCCTCCGAGCGCGTTGCCCCATCGGGCTCCTCCCAGATGGGCGGTTTGGCCCAACGCTCCGTCTAGTCTTTACGACGGTATGCGACCACACATACCGCCGTCCTTCCCGGGATTGCCTGACCGAACGGTTCGAGCTCCCACTCTAGCCGTCTGCAATCCCGGAAGCCCCTTTTAGTCGCCTCTTACGACAGGCAGGGGATACCGTAGCCCTATTCTGATCCCGGAACTACAGGGCGATCTCCTATACTTAGAACTCTTAAAATATTTAACTCTTAAGTCTCCTTCAGTGCGCTTCACTTTGATGTTTTTACAGATGAATGGAATGCGTGCATGCCTGAGTAATTAATTGTAATGTGTAATGTAATTAATTCTATGTAACAGTAACAGTAATATGTAACAGGGCTCTCTTTTACTGAACTGTAAGGCAAAATACTGGAGCTAACTTTCATTACCATGTAAAAAAAAACATGATTGTAATAACATTAAAAAATTTTTAATATAAATAAGAAAAAAAGACAAACCCGCTGAGTTTCTTGCCGGATCTTCTCAGTTGAGGTCGTATTCCGATCCGGTGGTAGTGTAAGAAAAAAAATGTAACTGACAATTTGTAAGTGCCCCCGCAGACCTATACAAAATAAAGACATTTCATTTCATTTCTAATTATTTAATTATATTATAATAATTAGTATAATTGGCGACCACGTTTAGACAAAAGGAGCACAGGACGCCCCATCAGGTGAACCGATGATCTGAAGAAGACAGCGGGAAACCGTTGGATTCAGAAGGCACAGGACCGGTTGGAGTGGCGTCATTTAGGGGAGGAGGTCCAGCAGTGGAACACAAAGGGCTGATGGATGGATGGAATTAGTATAATTGGCCAAACGGGTTCTCTTTTACTGAACTGTAAGGCAAGATATTGGAGCTAACTTTCATTACCATGTAAAAAAACATGATTGTAATTATATAAAAAAATAAAAAAATGGATATAAATAAGAAAAAAGACAAACCCGCTGAGTTTCTTGCCGGATCTTCTCAGTTGAGGTCGTATTCCGATCCGGTGGTAGTGTAAGAAAAAAAATGTAACTGACAATTTGTAAGTGCCCCCGTAGGCCTATACAAAATAAAGACATTTCATTTCATTTCATTTCATTTCATGGTTGTCAGTCAACCGTGCACCAGTGCCACCGTTCGGTTTGCACGCTCGTTTTTGCCACGGACGTGCAAGTTGTGGAATGAACTTCCTCCTGAGGTATTCCCGAAGCGCTATGACATGGGGTTCTTCAAGGAAGGTGCGAAAAGAGCCCTCCTTCAAAGCCGGCGATGCATTGGCGACTCCTCTGGTGTTGCGAATGTCCATAGGCGACGGTGACTACTTTCCATCAGGTAGCCCGTCTGCCTTATCGTTAGGTTAAATTATAAAAATAAATAAATGACTAAAGCGGGCAAAGCAACAGGAATAAGCCAATATTTTGTAGAAATACTAATCATAAAATATCCAATAAATCCAAAAAGTCAAATTTAGTCAATAAGTCACCTTGTAATGAAATTTTAAAATCAACTCAAAATTTTCAAAAACATGTATCGGTTACGTTACAATGGGCTCTAATTTTGGGTTTAATTCTGGGTCTAAATTTGGGGGACAGATGGGTATCGTGATTATCTCATAATACATGAGATTAACCGAACAAGTCTAGGTCGAAACATCACATTAACATAATGACGTGTTGTACTTAAAGTGCACAGCGTAGTTTTAATACAGAGTGTTTGAAACTCAGTTCCTTTACGATTCTCATCATCCCATTATTGGCCCACTGCTGGGCACGGGTCTCAGAATGGGAGAGTTTAGGCCATAGTCCACCGCGCTGGCCAAGTGCGATTTGGACTTCACACACCTACGAGAACTTTTTTTAAGAATTCTCGGGTGTGTAGGTTTCCTCACGATGTTTTCCTTCACCGAAAAGCAGTGATAATTAATTTCTAATACGCACATAAATCAGTGGTGCGTGCCTGGGTTTGAACCTCAGTAAAGTAGTCAATTAATTGCTGGAGGTTATTAAAAAATAACCTCCCTCCTTAAAGAGATTTTTTGAGAATTGTCTCGATTTTTCCTCCCTCTTGCCTCATACAAACATACGTAAGTAAATGAGAGTGCTAAATCAATATTTTAATAAAAATAAATAATCTGTATAGATATAGAGCAGTGATAGCCTAATGGTTGTAACTTGCCCTCTCGATCGGGAGGTCCGAGGTTCAAACCGAGGCATGCAGCACTGGTTCATGTGCGTATTAGAAATTAATTATCACTGCTTTTCGGTGAAGGAAAACATCGTGAGGAAACCTACACACCCGAGAGTTCTTTAAAAAAAATGGTTCTCGGAGGTGTGTGAAGTCCACCAATTCGCACTTGGCCAGCGCGGTGGACTATGGCCTAACTCTCTCATTCTGAGAGAAAACCCATGCCCAGCAGTGGGACAATAATGGGTTGACGAGATGACGAGAGAAATAATCTGTTTCTTACTGGGGTGAATTTATTTAGAAAAAAATATCTTTAATTTAAATCTTAGTTTTTCTCTTAATCCGAACGTTCAAATCTGTTGGATAATTATAGATTTATAAAATAGTCCATAGAGGTCCATATGAATGTAATGTTTCCAAATACGAATTATGTTTACGTTATGTGCCACTTGAGGCGCTGTTCTGTACAACATAAACACGACACGACGTCGCGTCGTACCGCTATGCGGCATCTTTCACTATGCGACGTCGCGTCGTGGAAATCTAGGAAGAGCGTCGTAAACATTTCGCGATAACTCACGACGCGACATCGTAACGTGCCACGATGCACGGCACGACGCCGTCGATAATGCGAGGTGATTTGTCGCAGTTAATTTAGAAAAATGGACCGTACTAGACGCGTTCTTCTGCTGTTATTAAGACGCCGGAGAAAGAAAAAACAGATACTCAGATGATACTGGTATCCGCCAATTTCTTTCAGAAATGAATACATCTATCAAAAATGATCGACATCAATATCGTCATCCTTGAATTTCAAATAATAACTGTGGCATGCATCGTGGAATTTCTACAACATGACGTCGTGCCGTGCATCGTGGCGCGTTACGATGTCGTGTCGTATTTTTTTACGATGCACGTTGTAGATTTCCACGACACGACATCGCATCGGGAAACGACGGAGCATCGTGATCTGACGCGACGTCGTGTTGTGTTTATGTGTGTGTTTAGTTCAGTTCATTCAGTTTAGTTTTTTAATTTAAATTACGGTCGAATCTCAACCGTTGCGACAGGTGACTAGTAAATTAATTATTTATTTATTTATTTTATTTATTTACACACCAACAGCACTACACACAGATCATGACATTAATAATACATAAATAGTTAGTTTACATGCATGTATGCGTGCCAGTTACAGGCGTAATTTTATGGCATTATTGATTTAATTAATTAAATCAATAATATCAATAAGAAATAAATTACAATATTACGTCATTACCATAGTAGACATATTAGACCAGTAGGGAAACCGCCTATAAGCGCTCGAAAACGGCACACTCACACAAACATCGCATCGACGAGGCCGCTATGGGGTTTTCGCGCTACTGAAGCACCCCGATAACCCCATAGCGGCCTCGTCGATGCGATTTTTGTGTGAGTGTGCCGTTTTCGAGTGCTTTTTTTTTATTATTATAACACAAAGACTCCACAGACTGATCGTCCGTGCCTTTTGTCACAATAGTTCTTCTTTTTTTAACAATAAGTCTTTATTTCTTAGCTCCACGTTAGGCCATCGCTGTCAGCATCACACTGTCGTGTGCGGTGGTGGACTACGTTGGCAATTAAAGAAATCTTACAATTACGCTTAATATATATATATATATATATATATATATATATATATATATATATATATATATATATATAGGACCATTAATCATTTTTTTTATAGGCAGTTTTCCTACTGGTCTAATATGTCTACTGTGTCATTACTCTGTATTTTTTGAAAAGCAACTACATGTATCATACAAATTATAACCATCGAAACCGTCACATCATTCAGGATTTCATAATGAATATGCTTGCCAATATTTCCGAAAATAGGTACGTGTTCTATATTGACATGGGTAGCGATGTTTTATGATTGAATGATTTTTCTTCGTCTCCTAAGGAGGAGAGGGATTATGAACCCTTTCCCCCTTCTTATATGCCCATGGGCGCCCTCTAGAGAGATTTTGAAGTGGTCACTGTTTGTTGTTTTTATCAGACGGTAAGTGGGCACTGCCGCCCATAGACATTTGTAACCTTTTTTTATATGTAAGGCTTTTTTTGTACGTAAGGCAAGATACTGGAGCCAACTTTCATTACCATGTAAAAAAAACATGATTGTAATAATATTAAAAAAATGGATATAAATAAGAAAAAAAGACAAATCCGCTGAGTTTCTTGCCGGATCTTCTCAGTTGAGGTCGTATTCCGATCCGGTGGTAGTGTAAGAAAAAAAATGTACCTAACTGACAATTTGTAAGTGCCCCCGCAGGCCTATACAAAATAAAGACATTTCATTTCATTTCATATATGACTGAATTAGCAAACGAGCATACAGTCCACCTGATGGTAAGTGGTCACTACCGCCCATGGACATTTGTAAACAATATATAGAACTGGGGTCTGATAAAACAACAAACAATGACTACTTCAACATTTGCCTAGGAGGCGCCCATGGGCATATAAAGAGGGGGGATAGGCGTTCGAAACACCTCCTCTTTAGGAGGCGAAGAAACGTAATTAAACGCTTAAACGCTTTCTACACTCATAGCCCCACAGTAGGATTTTCTCCTGTGTCGTGGCCATGGACACACACAAAGACGAATACACAAACACCCAGACCCAGAACAATAATCTAAACTCATCATTCAGATACCTGTCTGGCCGGGAATCGAACCCGGGACCCACTGCGTGTCAGACCGGTATGGTAACCGCTGCGCCACGCGGGTCGTCTAATTCAAGCAAGAGTTTATTTTTTATCGATAAATTTGGGAGCCATTTATTCTGGACCCCCCCCCCCCCCCCGCCCCCTTCCTCTTAGCTTAGTGTGAGAAAAGTAAAAAAAACGAATCTTCTTACCGAACGCTGCTGTTGAACTCCATCCATAACCAAGCCATTGCTACCCCATAAAGTCACCTAAGGGCTGACATGTAAGGATTGTTTTTTTGTCCCTGTAGTTCCGGGACCAGAATACGGCTACGGTATCCTCTGCCTGTCGTATGAGGCGACTAAAAGGCTTTCGGGGATGCGGACGGCTAGAATGGAAGCTCGAGCCGTCCAGCCAAGCGACTCCGGGAAAGATGGTTGCATGTGTGGTCGCATACCACCGTAAATAACAGAAGGTATATTGAACGTATTCGCTCACCAGGGAAGAGCCTGAAATACACATCGCGCTCGGAGGACACCAGTTGTGTTCCGTTGGAGATCCCGGAGTCCTCCACGCAGCGCTGAGGACGGCCACCGTGGGGGGTTTTAGTGCGGTAAGAATCCCACATAACCCGCGTCCCTCCCACAGTGTCGGGTACCTTTTGAAGGTTTCCCCCTCGTAAAATAAAAAAAAATGGTGCAAGCTTCAGCTGACAGTTTGACACGCGCCTTATTTTTTCGGTAACGAAGTTCGAAAATTGTTGGCTAAACATATTTTGGTGTGGGAACATGGTACACGAAATTATAGTGGTCAGTCGCTCATTATCTACCCAATATTGGTCCACTGCTGGGCATGCCTCTCTGAGGATGTATACAAGATAATTACAACAAGGCTCTCTACACTTATAACCCACACTAGGATTTTTAGTGTGACATGGGTGCCAAGGACACAAAGACTCCAGTACAGAGATCTAAGTTCCTCATTTAGATATCTGTCTGGCGGGGATTCGAACCCAGAGCCCGCTTTGTGTCGGACCGGTACAGTGATACTCTTTTTTTATTATTGAACCTGGCGATAAGGCAGACGGGCTACCTGATGGAAAATAGTCACCGTCGCCTATTGAAACGCAATCTTAATATTTTTTCAAATAATGCATAAAACAGAGCAGTGATAGCCTAATGGTTGAAACTTGCCCTCTCAATCGGGAGGTCCGAGGTTCAAACCCAGTCAAACCACTGATTTATGTGCGTATTATATATTAATTATCACTGCTTTTCGGTGAAGGAAAACATCGTGAGGAAACCTACACACCCGAGAGTTCTTTAAAAAAAATAAGGTTCTCGGAGGTGTGTGAAGTCCACCAATTCGTACTTGGCCAGCGCGGTGGACTATGGCCTAAACTCTCTCATTCTAAGAGAAGACCCGTGCCCAGCAGTGGGACAATAATGGGTTGACGACAATGCATAAAACATACATAAAATCAACTAAAAACACATTACACACACTACCTTGCATTTGACACAAACACATACATAATAAACGAAATAGAAAATTCAATGTCTTATTATGAAAAACGCAAGAAATGCTTCACGCAAAACACAAGTGTGCCGATGGCATCTCTTCAGTAGAATCAGACTTCTACCATCTAGCAAAATAACAAACACATATGGGTACAACCCATTATTGTCCCAATGCTGGGACGGGTCTTCTCTCAAAATGAGAGAGTTCTAGGTCATAGCCCACCGCGCTGGCCAAGTGCGAATTGGTGGACTTCACACACCTCCGAGAACTTTTTTTTAAAGAACTCTCGGATGTGTAGGTTTCCTCACAATGTTTTCCTTCACCGAAAAGCAGTGATAATTAATTTCTAATATATTAATACGTGAAGCAAAAACTTGTGAAGTATTTTTAAGTAATATTCCGCGGACGGATTAGTATGAAACTTTGCACGGTTATAGTGGAAGTAGAGAAGGAGTGCAGAATGTATTTTTTTCAAATAATGCTTAAAACATAAGTACATAAAATAAACTAAAAACACATTACACACACTACCTTGCATTTGACACAAACACATACACAATAAACGAAATAGAACATTCAATGTCTTATTATGAAAAAACGCAAGAAATGCTTCACGCAAAACACAAGTGTGCCGATGGCATCTCTTCAGTAGAATCAGACTTCTTCTACCATCTAGCAAAATAACGAACACATATGGGTACAACCCATTATTGTCCCACTGCTGGGACGGGTCTTCTATCAAAATGAGAGAGTTTTAGGTCACAGCCCACCGCGCTGGCCAAGTGCGAATTGGTGGACTTCACACACCTCCGAGAACATTTTTTAAAGAACTCTCGGATGTGTAGGTTTCCTCACAACGTTTTCCTTCACCGATAAGCAGTGATAATTAATTTCTAATACGCATATCAGTGGTGCGTGCTTGGGACCTCGGACCTCCCGATTGAGAGGGCAAGTTTCAACAAGCTATCACTGCTCTACAAATACATATAAGCTTCAAACAATATCCGAAATATCCACTAAAAACCACACATAAAATTACATTAAATTACGCAAAAACCATGCAACTAAACAAATTATTACTTAAATTGGTTATAGGTTGAAACCGCATCTGTCGCCTATAGATTATCATTATGTGCCTACCTTCGAAACCGAGCAGTGCGTTGTAATGTGAAAAAATTGAAAATGTGTACAGTTCGAAAATGTGTACTTTGTGAAATTATGTCATATCCTCGCCTCTAAGTGTTTTGATGTAGATGAAGATGTAAATGGACTTTGTGGATGTAATCTCATCTTAGAAATAAATAAAACAATGTGTAACAATATAAGAAACAATGTGTACAAATTAAAATTGTGTAGTTTTGTGAAATTACTTATTAGTGAAATAACGCAACTAGTAGATAAAAGTTTAAAAATCAGTCAAAATGTCGGCAAAAGTTTACTCAAATACTTAAATGAAAATATCTACGTATGTTGTAAACAGAAATTTATCGCTAAAAATAGTGTTACGAGAAGAAAATAAATAAATAAAGAAAATAACATCTAGAATACTTTATAAAATAACTGAAGAATGTACCGAAGTGCGTCGCGCGGTTAAGTATTTTGACTGGAACCAAAACATTAAATTTACATTGTCAACTTCTTCGTCAACCCATTACTGTCCCACTGCTGGGCACGGGTCTTCTCTCGGAATGAGAGAGCTGAGGCCATAGTCCACCGCGCTGGCCAAGTGCGAATTGGTGGACTTCACACACCTCCGAGAACTTTTTTTTTTTTTTAAAGAACTCTCGGGTGTGTAGGTTTCCTCACGATGTTTTCCTTCACCGAAAAGCAGTGATAATTAAAGTATAATACGCACATAAATCAGTGGTGCGTGCCTGGGTTTGAACCTCGGACCTCCCGATCGAGAGGGCAAGTTTTAACCATTAGGCTATCACTGCTGCTGCTATCATTGTGAACTTACTCGTAATTATTTTATTACTAAATTAACAAATTGATAGGATATCATGTGGAAAATGGGTAAGTATAAAATTGTTACATAAATTAATAATAGGTATGTCCGGACGAGTGTTTTCAAATATATAAGTATATGTAAATAACTATGCAAGAATGCATTTAGTTTAACGAATTAATAAAATAACACTTCATAGTAGTAGATATTTTTTGTTTTTATAAGATTGAAGTAGCAAACGAGCATGCAGTCAACCACAGTCACTTAGCACCAAGTGGTCACTGCCGCCCATGGACATCTGTAAGCAACTTCATATAGAACATAGGGTTCTGTCTGTCAATCACAGATGCGTTGCTACTCCCGAAGACTAAGATGGTCGTCTCATATAAAAGTGTTATATCTCAAAACATTTTTATATGAAGTGCTATCACATGAGGCAACCATCATAGTCCTCGGGAGTCCAACGCATCTGTGATTGACTTCTGATAGAATCCATGTTCTATATGAAGTTGGTTACAGATCTCCATTGGCGGCAGTGACCACTTACCATCAGGTGGACTGTACGCTCTTTGGCTATTTAAGTCAGATAAAAAAAACATTTTTTAACACTAACATAGATCATTTTACCAAGTTTAAACTACAAACCAGTTAATTATGAAAATAAATACAAAATACTCTACAGCCTTTATTTCGGATAGAAATTACAGCTATAAACCGGAGCCCTGATTTGCATAATTAGAGTCGGCGCCACATTATAGAAAAATCGGTCATTAGAAATTAAGTCTTATGTAATATTCATTGGGACCTCCCGTCGTTATATTGTGCTTTTTATCCGTATTTATAATTTTCAAATATTTTAAATGGGTAAATTACAAATTGTATTTATAATTTTTAAATATTTTAAACCTTAGTAAATCTTAGAAAGTTTAGAAAATAAACTTTTATTTCAATAAAATACATAGCACTCGTATTTTGTCGACAACTGTGGCCCGATGGGGCAACACGCTCAGAGGACTCCGGTTGCGTTCCTTTGATGATCCAGTCCTCTTTGTAACGCCGAGGACGGCCACCGGGGTGTTTTAGTGCGATAAAAATCCCACATAACCAGGCGTCGCTCCAACGGCGTCGGGTACCTTTAAAAGTCAATACCTGCAACCGTATTCCCAAAAAAAATCCGAAAACTCGTCTTTTTTCGGCCGCTAACCAGAACATATTTAAAGCTTAAGTTTAAAGTGATTTCAAACAAGTAAACAAACAGTTTTTTATCTGACTGAAGTAGCAAACGAGCATGCAGACCCCCTGATGGTAAGTGGTCACTGCCGCTCATGGACATCTGTAATCAACTTCATACAGAACATGGGCTCTACCTGAAGTCAATCACAGATGCGTTGCTACTCCCGAGGACTAAGATGGTCGCCTCATATAAAAGTGTGCCCGCAACACCCTTCCATCGAAACGCAAGAAATGCTTCAAGCTAGAAATATGTGTGGCGGTGGTATTTCCCCAGTCGAACTACACTGATTCTACCTTCGATAAACAAATATACAAAAAAATATTTAAAAAAAAAATGTTATTTATTTTAGCTCTCTAAACTCTTTCAAAATATGCAATGTACAGACACTTGAAATTTGCAATTTATCATATAGTATTTTTCTTTAAATGTGCATTAAAACCATGCAATTTTATTTCATACGCTATAAATTCGCGAAGGAACCCGTACGTCCGTCCCCCTCGGCTGTTCACGGGCGACTGGTCAAACACAATACGACTGATTCGCATTCAACTACCCTCTTCTACAAGCAATTTCACTATAATAAGCAAATTGGTCCTTTCATGTAAGACAATTTTACAAGGCAAACTAGTGGAAATTGTTAAGGCTTTTGTGTTTTTATTGATCTGTGCGGTGGTATGGATATTGGGTAGAAATAGGTGTGACGGTAGTGCCTTCCGAATCGAACTTTAAGTTTGACAACCCACGTGGCGAAGCGGTCTGACACGCAGTGAGTTCTGGGTTCGATTCCCGGCCAGACAAGTATATGTATGATGAATGTGGATATCTTTTCTGAGTATCCGTTTTATGTCCATGGCACACATCACACACGAGAAAATCCTACTTCTTTTTTTTTTATCTGACTGAAGTAGCAATCGAGCATGCAGTCCACCTGATGGTAAGTGGTCACTGCCGCCCATGGACATCTGTAATCAACGTCATACAGAACAGGGGTTCCGTCTGAAGTCAATCACAGATGCCTTGCTACTCCCGAGGACTATGATGGCCGCCTCATGTGAAAGTGTGCCGGCAACCACACCCTTCTATCGAAACGCAAGAAATGCTTCACGCTAGAAATGGGAGTAGCAACGCATCTGTGATTGACTTCAGATGGAACCCATATTCTGTATGCAGTTGATTACAGATGTCCATGGGAGGCAGTGACCACTTAGCATCAGGTGGACTGCATGCTCGTTTGCTACTTCAGTCAGATAAAAAAAAATGATGTCCATATCATCCCTCAGAGTAGCAAAGCATCAGTGATTGATTTTAAATAGAGACCCAGTTCTGTATGAAGTTACTTATAAATATTGACGGCTGGCAGTAGCAACCTAACATCAGGTGAACTGGTAAATTTAAAAATAAACTATTTGGGATCAGATATCATTACATCCATACCTACCCATACTTGTAAAAATAAAATGAAAGTTGTGTGTCTGTCAGCAGGGAGAAAAAGTAAAAATAGATATTTTTAAAATATAGTCTGTCTGTTAGGTATAGCTGGAAAGATGAAGTTTTAATGGACCTGCGCGAGCTTCAGGCAACTGGCTGGAGATGGCGCATGTCAGGCCGAAATGGTGTTTCTTAGTATCGGAGGCTGAGACTCATTTTGGGCCGTTGCGCCATCGCAGTACTATTAGTAGTCAGTCAGTTTTTGAAATTGTATCAAACTGAAAATAGATGCAATAATCCGATAACCATGCTATAAATACATGTAATAGAATGAAAATTCCGTGTGTCTTTGGGTACAATCAAGTATTGTCCCACTGCTGGGCACGGGACTTCTCTCAGAATGAGAGAGTTTAGGCCATCGCGCTGACCAAGTGCGAATTGGTGGACTTCACCTCCGAGAACTTTTTTTTAATGAACTTTCGGGTGTGTAGGTTTCCTCGCGATGTTTTCCTTCACCGAAAGCAGTGATTCATTTCTAACACGCACATAAATCAGTGGTGCGTGCCTGGGTTTGAAGTTCGGACCTCCCGATTGAGAGGGCAAGTTGCAACCATTAGGCTATCACTGCTCTACGTGTGCGTGTGTCTTTAACACGAATATTTACAAAAACGATAGCTTGAATAGGTAATAATAATTTCTTTAGTAATTTCTATAAATTTAGAATATTACTCTGTTTAAAATCAAAAACTAAAGTATTGAATTTAATGTCAAGATTTTTAAAAATATACATATTACACTAGTTGAACCCCGCAGCTTCGCCCGCGTAAAAAAAATCGATGTATTGGTTGTCTCGTGGGAGTAAAATATTTTCCTACAGTAAAAAGTAGCCTATATGTTAATCCAGAGTGTCAGCTAACTCCCTACCAAATTTTATGAAAATCGCTCCAGCCGTTTAGACGTGAAGAAGTAACAAACATACACACTCATAAACTTTCGCCTTTATAATATTATAATAAATAATATATTATAGTATGATTTAAAGGTAACATTTAGTCTTATTTCACTTCAACCCACAACTCTGTTAAAATATGTTAATTCCTTAAGCGGGCCCTTTTGACTGCCGTTAAAGGGCAGAATCGTTGGAGCGATATTTATGCTGAAGTTAACCTATGAAATACTTTAGTCTTTTTGTTGCCCTAGCTTATTCCCTTCTCGTCTACCACGGTAATAATGATTATCCTCTGTTTCAATCTTTTTTGTTCTCGAGGGGGAAACCTTCAAAAGGTACCCGACGCCGTGGGAGTTTTACCGCACTAAAACCCCCCCGGTGGCCGTCCTCAGCGCTTCAAAGAGGACTCTAGGATCTCCAAAGGAACGCAATCGGAGTCCTCTGAGCGCGTTGCCTCGGGCTCCTCCCAGGTAAGCTGGGCCCACCACTTCGTCTGGTCTTTACGACGGTATGCGACCACACATACCGTCTTCCTTCCCGGGGTTACCTGAACGAAAGGTTCAGGTCACAATGTTTTTTTTTATTTGACTGAAATAGCAGACGAACATGCAGTCCACCTGATGATAAGTGGTCACTGCCGCCAATGAACACCTGTAATCAACTTCATACAGAACATGGGTTCCATCTGAAGTCAATCACAGATGCATTGCCACTCCCGAGGACTATAATGGTCACCTCATGTGAAAGTGTGCCGGCAACCTCACCCTTCCATCGAAACGCAAGAAATGCTTCACGCTAGAAATAGGTGCGCCGGTGGTACTTCTCCGGTCGAACTACACTGGTTCTACCTCCTTGAGAATCTATGTACAGTGCGGGATTAACCACATAACAAGAGTAGCAAATGCTACGGGCCCCGCGACTTAAGGGGCCCCGCGGTCCAACAACTACTATTTATATTTTACTACCTTTGC
This sequence comes from Spicauda simplicius, assembly GCA_949699795.1. NCBI lineage: Eukaryota > Metazoa > Arthropoda > Insecta > Lepidoptera > Hesperiidae > Spicauda > Spicauda simplicius. The sequence continues at coordinate 6,335,410 of OX453085.1, forward strand.
TATCCTGAAAATCTTAAACTGAAAAAACATATTCAAGGTGGTAGAACCAGTGTAGTTCGACCGGGGAAGTACCACCGCCACATCTATTTCTAGCGTGAAGCATTTCTTGCGTTTCGATAGAAAGGTGTGGTTGCCGGCACACTTTCACATGAGGCGACTATCATAGTCCTCGGGAGTAGCAACGCATCTGTGATTGACTTCAGATGGAAACCATGTTCTGTATGAAGTTGATTACAGATGTCCATTGGCGGCAGTGACCACTTACCATCAGGTGGACTGCATGCTCGTTTGCTACTTTAGTCAGATAAAAATATATATATAGAAAGTGTCATCTCTAAATTTTCCCATTGAGTCGAGAAAAGTTGATTTGTAACAGTTTTATTTAATACCTTTATTTAAGGCAAACTATGGGCCACTTGTCATTGGCGTTGGGTACCTACTGACTCTGTGTGCAAAATGTCGGCCAAATCTGACAAGATTTCCGTGAAAGAGTAATTAATAGACACACCTTGCATCCTTAGGCCTGTTGTACATGGCACATTTTTTCAGCCCTACGGCGTCTTTACCTCACCTCAATATATATACCAGTGTTGTACATGATGTGTCGTTTACTTTGGCCATCCAATCCTACTTTAGTAAGGCCTGTTGTACATGACACGTTTTTTGAGCCGTACGGCGTCTTAACCTTACCGTGAAAAACGTGCTAGCATGTACATGGCACGGCAAAGATCAGTGCACGGCAGTGATCCATACAACACTGACAACCGTGCCTACACACGGCGAATTAACCGTAGATTTTAACGCCGAATAAACGTGTGTCTACAAGAGGCCTTACAATCTTTCGCACTAATAACATTCATAAGGAATAAAATACGCTTTCTACACTCATAGCCCCACACAAGGATTTTCTTCTGTGTCGTGGGTGCCATGGACACACACAAAGACGAATACACAAACACCCAGACCCATAACAAGAATCTAAACTCATAATCAGATACCAGTCTGGCCGGGAATCGAACCCGGGACTGCGTGTCAGACCGGTACGCTAACCGTACCACGCGGGTCGCCGAATAAAATAAAAATAATAAAATAGTTAATGTTCGTTTAAAATTATCATAAATAGTTCGATATATTCTCACGAGGAACTTTCTAAGCGCGTATTATTATGTAATCCAAATTACATTATACAAATCCTAAACGCTTTAAAATTATCAAAAACAAAACTTAAACCATACTCTATGATCTATTTTTAATGATGGCGCCAGACGATTCCAATTTCAAATTCAAATTTCGAAATAGGATGCGCAGGCGCCGTCCTGTCGTCGCGGTTTTGAAAAAATATAGTTATTTGCGTTTCCGGGGTGGTTAGGTAATTGCTGCCCTGAGGTGACTTTGGCTGTCAATTCCTTGGCTGTCAATTGATTTTGTTAGATCGACGTTTGCACAGATGTTGGACGGATTACAAATAAATGATTATGTATGATTTGATTCTGCGGTTTCGCTTTTTTATAAGTTACATAAACATCTGTAATTTTAGTGTCAGTTTATTATAAAAAAAAAACGCTTCTTACATTCATTGCCAATAGTCTGTGAACATAGGTTCTATCAGAAGTCAATCACAGATGCGTTGCTACTCCAAAGGACTATGATGGTCGCCTCATATAAAGTGTGTCAGCAACCACACCCTTCCATCGAAACGCAAGAAATGCTTCACGCTAGAAATAGGCGTTGGTACTTCCCCGATCGAACTACGCTGGTTCTACCACCTTCATGTTGCTTACCACAATATGTCCGTGGGCGGCAGTGACCACTTACCATCAGGCGGACTGCATGCTCGTTTGTTACTTAAAATTATATATAGAAAAACGGATTGGAAAGGTTCCAAAACTCTAGAATTTCAATAATTAAATGATAGGTAAGTACCAAGATAGCAGAAACCTTAGGCATTTAATTGCGTCTTCCTCTTAATCATATATTAAATCCTAGTTTAAAAAAATGATTGAAAACTTAATAATGAAAGAAATAGTTGAGGTCTGAGAGTTTAACAAAAGTTTTTAAGGGTATGTGAATTCTACCAATCCGTATGACCACCCAAGTAGACTATAGCCTAAACGCTTTGAGAGAATCTTGCCCAGCAGTGGGACAGTAATAGGCTGATGTTGTTATCTCAACACATACCTACCTACTGCAGTGATGTGCTGTGGTGTAGTGTATGTACTGTACTGTAGTGTCCACCAATTCGCACTTGGCCAGCGTGGTGGACTATGGCTTAAAACTCTCTCATTCTGAGAGCAGACCCGTGCCCAGCAGTGGGACAATAATGGGTTGACGATGACTGTAGCTCATTAGGCAATATCTTAGGCAAAAATTTCCTAGTTAGCCTCGGATATTAGCAAGGTTTTAACATCAGGTGGACTGCACGCTCGTTTGCCACTTCAATGTACCTACCTAATAAAAATAACCGATAGGGCCTAAAAACAAGTCCTAACTTTTTATAAGGTTGAAAACTAAATGGTCACTGTCATTCATAGCATGTGTAAGTAACTACATAACTATCTAGGTTCTGTTATCTCTGAAGGCAATCACATACCTACCTATGTGTTGCTAGTCCCGAGGACCAAGATTGTTGTTTTTCTTTTACCATGAAGTAGCAAACGAGCATGCAGTCCACCTGATGGTAAGGTGTCACTGCCGCCCATGGACATCTGAAATCAACTTCATACAGAACATGGGTTCCATCTGAAGTCAATCACAGATGCGTTGCTACTCCCGAGGACTATGGTCGCCTCATATAAAAACAACGGCAACCACATCGATTACTAACGAAACTACAATGCTAATAAATCAGAACATAAAACACCATTAAAACAACATTTACAGGTTGTGTCTACGCCATGTCATTCGAGGAACCATGAAAAATATTCTTGACTACACCACCGTTACAAGATCTACCCCTCCCTTCTGGAACGAAACAAAAAACATCACAAAAGGGGAGTTTGATGTATAGGTAACGGATCAACTTAAATTGGCGTAGAACTTCGATCGTCACGACCGAAATATATCTGTCTCATTCTTTCCCCTAATGTTCATTACAACAGAATGGGATGGAAGATTAAGAGGGTCGTATTGCATATCATTAAGTTATGTAAGTAGGCATCGGTCATGTAATGACGTCTCTTTTTAGATTTAGTGTTACTGGTATCCAAGAGTGAGATGGGTAGATTTTGTTAGTGTGAAATATAAGAGCTATTATGTGCGTTTTTGTTTGGGAAAATATTATAACACGTTAGAGTTATATCTACTTCGTTTGTCAAGTGTGACTGGTTTTGAAAATGGAATGTATACCTATACAAAAACAATTTCAAAATTCATTGAAAATTTGGAAATTAAAGCGATACGTACCAGGGTAGCAGAAACTGTAATGATTTAATTGCCTTTTGATTATACATAGGAGGTAATATATACCTATATGGACTAATTTCGATATTTTTCTATAATTTTATTAATAGAAGTGATAGATACCAAGATAGCAGAAACCTTAGACACTTAATTGCATGTCCGTCATACGTAATTTATTTTGCCTTATCAATAAAATTCAAAAAGCAAATTTATCATTTCAAAAAATTTAGTGATACCTACCTAGGTACCAGGCAGCAGAAACCTTAGAGAATTTATTATGTCTTCGTCGTACTAACCTCGTTTTAAAATTACTCGAAAATTAAATAATGGAAGAAATTGGTACCAAGGCAGCATAATCCGCGATTAATTCTAGTTTATATAAATAGATAGAGCCGTTTCAACTTACTTCTTGGGGGTACCGAAGGATCTATGGCCGTCTACAACCCTATAATGTCTGACTGAGCATGGGTCTCTCTTGCAGTAAAAAGTTTTTTAGGCAATAGTCCTCCGTCGGACAAATGCTATTTGTTAAACCTTAGACCTGTGATAACTTTCTTTAAGATCTTTCAGGCATGTAGTTCCAAGCAATGGTAATTCACAGAAGTCTGGGATTCGAACCTGAGACTTCCAGGTACCTATTACAACTACCTACTCCAGCCACACCTATTTCTAGTGTAGGTAAAGCATTTCTTACGTTTCGGAAGGGTGTTGTTGTCGGCTCAATTTTACATGAGGCGACCATCTTAGCCCTCAGGAGTAGCAACGTATCTGTGATTGACTTCAGGTAGAACCTATGTTCTATATGAAGTATGGACTGCATGCTCGTTTACTACTTCAATCAGAATAAAAAAAAAGGTTTTTAAGTGTTAAAAGAAGTAGGTATTTAAATTAAATTGGTAGATCTCTTTGTAGTTCGACTCCGAACCACCGAACCACTCCGAACAACATCTAAGGAATAATCGTAGTATCAAGACCGGTTGTGTTTTAATCTAAAAGCCCCCCCCCCCTTTAGGGTTAGGTACTAACGAGGACATTTTTGACCGAGATATTTCAACTTAGTCATCAGATGTATGTAGGAACCGCGGGTCTGCAACGCTATTCATTAGGCCTACAAGGTACCTACGCTCACTTGAGGATAACTAATATAAGGATAATTACTTACTACCAAATAGACTTCGATTGCATTCTATATTGTAAAGACAATACATTGCCTTTCGATATTCGTGCTAACTGCAAAGCCAATTCCATTTGACTCCTATAATTTTCCGTTCAACTTTGACATTTGTAAATAAAAGAAGCGCGATTGTCTACTTATCGGAGCTTGGCATTCATTTTTCAATAGCTTAACATGATTATTACATAAAGCTGTGTTGTCTTTATGATTGCCTGGTACAAGGATTAACAAATTGTTACAATCTAATTCGTTTTGGCTTCGTGTTGAGTACTTCGCAGATTTTTTATTTGATTGAAGTAGCAAACGAGCATGCTGACCTGATAGTACTGGCCCATCGACATCTATTTTGAAATAGTTTTTAATAATTATTACATACAGCTGTTGCATGTCTTTATGATTGCCTGGTACAAGGATTACAAAATCGATCAGGTTCAATTTTAATGGTCCTCCTACGAATAGATAGATAGCACTTAGTTGCGATAGATAGGTACTCATCATGTCTTTATGATTGCTTGGTACAATTAACAAATCGTTAACAATCTTCATTTCGCTTCCGTGTCATTCATTGTTGGTATCGCAGTTTTTTTATCTGATTTAGCAAACGAGCATGAAGTCCACCTGATATATTAAGTGGTTACTGCCGCCCATGGACACCTGTAAGCAACTTCATATAAACAACTAGAACAAATTCTTAACATTACCTCTTATTTTACTATGTTAGAAAGTTTTCTACCATTGACATTTACTATTAGATCAAAGAGTACATACCTAAACGTAGACTTAAGACTATTTAAATCACAGTAATCGCAAAGTTTGGTGCGGTAAGGATACACTTAGTGTAATGCGTCTAATACGAGACCTAGAAAAACAAACTAAACGAAGAGCACAAGTGGTAGACTAACCTATCTAAGGATAGTCTAGCTCTTGTGCTGGTCCACAGTTTTCCGTGACACCACAGTTGCGCCGTGATTACTATACCTACATGTACTTACCTAACTCTGCCCTCAATAGCATAGTTGCAGTAAATCGGATTTTTGGCAAAACTGAGTTTTGAAGGTGGTAGAACCAGTGTAGTTCGACATGGGGCTCTTCAAAAAAGGTGCGAAAAGAGCTCTCCCTCAAAAAAGCCTGCGATGCATTGGCGACTCCTCTGGTGTTGCGAATGTCCATAGGCGACGGTGACTACTTTCCATCAGGTAGCCCGCCTTATCGTTAGGTTTAAGTATAAAAAAATATATATATAGCCGTGATCACGATAAGAGATCTACAATTTTCATCTAACTCATTCGTTTTATATTGTTTTTAAATCTAAATTTAGCAATTAACATTTTGCAGTGAGTCGAGCGTTATTGTAACTTCACCAAGCATAATAGTAGTGGTTACATTAACTGTAAAAGATTTTTAAAGCCTCTCGGCAAAACTACAGTATGGCATCTATACCATTATGGTAAGTCATACTTAGGTCCTCTTTCATTTAAAGCTACAATCACTATGATCCGATTACAAACAAAGGATTTATGGAAGATTTTCCTACCAAAACTTTTAACGCGTTTTTCTCCAAACCGTCGAGACCGTACTTACTGTAAATATACTATTGACGGCAAAAGTTGGTCGAAATATCAGCAAAATTAATTCTAAAACCACATATCGTGAGATCCCGTTATAATATGTCAATCCTGTGACAATAATCTGAAACCATATAGATACATATTGACCTAAGAGTTCGGTAAACTAAGTACATAGTTACCAAAAGTTACCAGGTTCGAATCTTAACCAAGCAAACATTTAAAAATAAATAACTATGACGTCCATGTTTCTGTAGCATTTTGCAGTTGGTAAAACCAATGTATTTCGACCAGGGAGGTACCACCGCCACACCTATTTCTACCGTGAAGCAGCTCTTGCGTTTCGTTGGAAGGGTGTGATTGTGGGCACTTTTATATATGGCGACCATCGTTGTCCTCGGGAGTATCAACGCACCTGTGATTGACTTCAGATAAAACCCATGTTCTATTTGACGTTACTTACAGACGTCCATGGGCGGCAATGACCACTTATCAGGTGGCATGCTCGTTTGCTACTTCAATCAGAAAAAAATATATAATAGAAAATTGTTCATATTTTCCATAGCGCCAACAATATTTTCAAATCAATTCTTCACTTTAATTTCAATTTCAGTCCAGCAAAAAGTCCTCAAATCTGTACATTTCTATATATTTCTACGAACAATTTCTACGGATTTCTACGAATCGTAATCCCGAGGTTTTAAAGGCATCTATAAAAACGGAAGCCTTCAGGCTTGAAATCTACTTTTTATTTTCACGAACGCAACCATTTTAATACTCTGAAATACAACTCGGGAAAGCGGGCTTTCGGTGTATAAGGAGGGAAATGGAAATTCGCGGAGGGATACTTATTTTTTGCTACATACTTATTTAATATATACTAGATTATTCCCGACTTGGCACCAGAGCTATCATGATTTGATAGTTTAATGGTTGAAACTTGCTCTCTGAAACGGGTGGTCCGAGGTTCAAACCCAGGCAAACACAAAATTTATGTGCGTATTAGAAATTACTTATCACTGTTTTTCGGTGAAAGAAAACATCGTGAGGAAACTGACACACCCGAGAGTTCTTTAAAAGTTCTCAGAGGTGTGTGAAGTCCACCAATTCGCACTTGGCCAGCGCGGTGGGTTTATGGCCTAAACTCTCTCATTCTGAGAGACAAAGTGCCCAGCAGTGGAATAATAATGGGTTGAAGGGGATGAGTCCCTACCTGCCAGGTAGCTCGTCCCCGTCCTCGTGTGTGTTTGTGACGACACTACTGCCCATCGCCTGGATTTTGTTTCTTAGTTACCTATATCCACGGTAAGAGAGGAAGTAGTGCTTTTCAATACCGACATTGCACGGTGCGTAATACATAATAACTTCCAGTATCGGTTCCTAACACATGACAAAATGCTTCGGTCGTCTAATAACTTAAGAGCAAACATCCCACCGCATACTAGCGGTTTCTTCCATTTCTCATTCACTGTTCAGGCGGTATTGCTTTGGAACGCCCTGCCCGCTCACATTAGGAAAGCACCCAGTAAGTTCATCTTTAAAAAGCTTGTCCGAGAGCATTATCTGAACACTGTCATTGTTTCATAAACATCTTTTATTTAACTTTTATATAATATGTATTGTTTTTGTGTATTATATGTATGTATAATATATATTTTAATGATATAGTATGTATATGATGTATTTAAAACATAATAAATATCTTTATTCTTTGTGTTTAAAACACCTGCCGCAAATTTTCCAGCCACCCAGGGTTGACTGGCAGAGAATGCCATCAGGCATTAAGTTTGCCCTATTGTAACTTTTTAAAGGTGCAATAAATATATAAATAAACTAGCTTTCCCGACAAACGTTGTTTTGCCATATAAAAAATAAAAAATAAAATTTAAGGGTGGACAACCCTTAAGGGGTATGAAAAATAGATGTTGGCCGATTCTCAGACCTACTGAATAAGCATATAAAATTTGGTAAAAATCGGTCAAGCCGTTTCGGAGGAGTATGGAGACTAACATTGTGACACGAGAATTTTATATATAAGATAATATATTTTTGCCTATACAATATGTAGATGTTTTATCCGATGGAAGTCGCAAACAAGGCAGTCCATCTGATGGTAGGTCACCGCCGCCCTTGTCCCTGTAACTCCGGGACCAGAATAGGGCTCCTCGGTATCCTCTGCCTGTCTATGAGGCGACTAAAAGGGGTTTCGGTCCAGTCAAGTGACTCCGGGAAGGACGATGGCATGTGTGGCCGCATCGTAAACACCGAGAGGCACAGTGAGCATTCATTGGTCACCGGAGAAGGCTCGAAAGAGGCATCGCGCTCGAAGGACTCCGGTTGTGTTCCGTTAGAGATCGGAGTCGTCTGTGTAGGGCTGAGGACGGCCATCGGAGAAATTTTAATGAGGTAAAAATCCCACATAACCCTTCGTCGCTAAAACGGCGTCGGGTACCTTTTGAAGGTACCCTCGATACAAAAAAGGTCACTGTCGCTCATGAATCAATCATAGGTACATACATTGCTCGTCCCTGTAGCCTCGGGGTCAGAATAGGGCTACGGTATCCCCTGCCTGTCGTAAGATGCTACTAAAAGGGGCTTCCAGGGTTGCAGACGGCTAGAGTCGGAGCTCGAACCGTTCGGTCAGGAAATCCCGGGAAGGACGGCGGTATGTGTGGTCGCATACCGTCGTAAAGACTAGACGGAGCGGTGGGCCCAGCCGCCCATCTGGGAGGAGCCCGATGGGGCAGCGCGCTCGGAGGATTCCGATTGAAGTCGTTTCGAGATCCCAGAGTCCTCCTTTTCAGCGCCGAGGACGGCCACCGGGGGGGTTTTAGTGCGGTAAAAATCCCACATAACCCTGCGTCGCTCCCACGGCGTCGGGTACCTTTGGAAGGATTCCTCCTCGAAAACAAAAAAAAAGGTACATACATTGCTACTCCCGAAGACTAAGATGGTTGTCTCATATAAAAGTCAGCCGTGATACTTATACAACGATAATGCTATAAAATATTCTCTAAATACTGAAAATAGGTAAAAACCTACAAAATTTTCAGCTACACCCATTTCCCCACTTCGTTTGCGCCGCCCTCGTCGGTTGCCATGGCGACCCACCCCTCGCTAGGGGGCTGTGTTTTGAATAATCATCCCCTGTATGTACTTACGAGTATCTGTTAATTAGCTCCACGAATAGGTAAGGAAATTTAATTATTACAGTATTTAGAAATACCTACCAAAAATGAAAATATTATATTAATACGTGAAGCAAAAATTTGTGACGGATTTTTAAGTAATATGCCGCGAACGGATTAGTATGAAATTTTGCACGGCTATAGTGGACGTAGAGAAGGAGTGCAGAATGTTATTTTTTTTCAAATAACGCATATATCATACATAAAATCAACTAAAAATACATTACACACACTACCGTGCATTTGTCACAAACACATACATAGTAAACGAAATAGAACATTCAATGTCTTACTATGAAAATACATAACGTCAAAAATGTCAGATGTCTTTGTCAAAATACCGCTATTGCTTTTAAATGCGGCTTAGACAATTAAACCTCTTTTTTATATTTAACGGGTGCGTTCAAAATTACTTAATTTTTTTTACATTTTATTTCAATTTGAGAAATATTGGTGCTACTTTGGACAATATGAAGTTTAGTTTTTTAATTTAAATTAAGGTCGAATTTCGACCGTTGCGACGGGTCACTAGTCTATATTAATACGTGAAGCAAAAACTTGTAATCCGTTTTTAAGATACTTGCCGGGGATGGAGGAGTATAAAATTACGCAAGCTTATAGTTGATGTAGAAAAGGATTACTTAATGCTAATATTTTTTCAAATAATGCAAAAACATTCCTAAATTCAACTAAAAACACATTACACACACTACCTTACATTTGACACAAACATATAGATAATAAACGAAATAGAACATTCAATGTCTTACTATGAAAACACATAACGTCAAAAATGTCAGATGTCTTTGTCAAATACCCGCTATTGCTTTTAAATGCAGATTAGTTAATAAACCTCTTTTTACCTTTAACGGGTGCGTTCAAATAACTTGAAAATTATTACAATTTATTTAAATTAGAGAAATATTGGCGCTACTTTGGACAATATCAAATTTAGTTTGATAATTTAAATTACGGTCGAATTTCGAGTATCTACTAATCGCTACTAATATTATAAATGTGACTGTAAAGTTGTTTCTTACGCTTTCTACTAGCGGTCGAATTTAGCTAAAACTTGGCACTTATTTATAATCTAGATTAGCACATAGGATGCTGATTACCGTGGTAGACATAACCGAAGCGGGCAAAGCTGCGGGAATATACTAGTGTACACTTTTGCTGTTAGTTATAAATTAATAATCTGTCGTTTGTAGTATAATCTGTGGATTGTATTGTCTATGGTCCACAGAGCAGTGATAGCCTAATGGTTGAAACTTGGCCTGTCGATTGGAATGTCCGAGATTTAAACCCAGGCACGCACCACTGATTTATGTGCGTATTTAAAGTTAATTATCACTGCTTTTCGGTGAAGGAAAACATCGTAATAACCTACACACCCGAGAGTTATTTGAAAAAAAAATGTTCTCGGAGGTGTGTGAAGGCCAATTCGCACTTGGCCAGCGCGGTGGACTATGGCCTAAGACTCTCTTTTTCTGAGAGAAGACCCGCGCCCAGCTGTGGGACAATAATGTGTTGAAGAGAGATGGTCCACAGTAGTAGTGTAATAGTCGTTTCGGAGATTTCGAAGTGTTCGAATCTCGTCGTGTCGTTATTGTTAGCGCTAGCCAAAAACGTGGTTTTCGGAATCATAGGGCGCGCATACTAATATTATAAAGGCGAAAGTTTGTGAGTGCGTATGTTTGTTACTTCTTCAAATCTAAACGACTGGAGTGATTTTCGTAAAATTTGGTCGAGAGTTAGCTGACACTCTGAACGAACATATAGGCTACTTTTTACTGAGGGAAAATCTTATTCCCACGGGACAATCGATACATCGATTTTTTTAACGCGGGCGAAGCTGCGGGGTTCAGCTAGTCGTTAATAATCTGGAATAGTAGCCACCAATCGTAACGTTCTTTATTTTCGTAATAATTAAATTCGTGGGGCAACGTGCTGTACGATCGACGCAACGTGTCGGCAATGGATGGAAGAGGGTAGCTGGTAGACCACTGCGAGGTAAGACTAGCTAGCTCAAGCTAAGGGTGAGTCGAAGGTGCCTTATACCCTATACATGAGGCTGCTCCCATCAGCAGCAGGTAAGTGCGACCCGCGTGGCAGAGCGGTTACCATACCAGTCTGACGCGCAATGGGTCCCGGGTTCGATTCCCTACCTATTACCTGTATACGATACCTGTCTAGTATCTGAATGATGAGTTTAGATTCATATTCTGGGTCTAGGTGTTTGTGTATTTATCTTGTGTGTGTCCATGGTACCCACGACACAGGAGAAAATCCTAGTGTGGGGCTATGATCTAATTTGGAGCTATAAGTGTAGGAAGCATATGTTTTTTTTATATATAGGTATAAGGCGACCATCCTAGTCCTCGGGAGTAGCAACGCATCTGTGATTGACTTCAGATAGAACCCATGTTCTATGTGAAGTTGCTTCCAGGTGTCCATGCGCGGCAGTGAACACTTACCATCAGGTGGACTGCATGCGCTTGCTACTTCATTATTATAAAAAAACTAAATAAAATGCCTTACAGCAACCTTAAGGAAAAAATGTAATAAAGAAAAAAATGTGTGCGTGCACTAGCGTACACTCGTAAGAAGTGAAACTTCTTTATGGCGTTATTTTTCAAAAAATAATTTACTTTATGCAACTTTACAGAAATTGGTTAAATAAAGTTAAATTAGATAAAGTTTAATAAAAGGCTTTAATTAAACTTTATCTAATAATCTAATCTATAATAATCTATCTAATATCACGCGTGGTAGGGATAAGATGGCGCGTAACGGAATAAAAAAAGATGGCGCGTAACGAAAAAATGTTACACTAATTTTTTTTCCAACCCCGATAAAGAAGTTTCACTTCAAAAAAATCAAAATAAAACGCCTTATAGCAACCTTAAGGAAAAATGTAATAAAGAAAAATAAAAAAATGTTAAAAAGTCAACCCCACAACTTTCAAAACGGAACGTCTCACATCGATAGCAACATTGAGTGCTCTCCAAGGGCTCTAACCGCCCTCCATTCGTTACTACCCTTTGTTTCAGTTGCCACCCATTCTATGTTATTAACGCCATCTGTCGTCCGATAGTAATTACTCTCTTAATTACCCGCAATTGCTATTTGACAATACGAGCATTGTTTCGCGAAATTATTGCACGTTTTTGTATTTATCTGGCCCACAGCTGGGCCCAGAGCTTAACTAGTTGAAAATATTCTGTACAATTCGACTTACGCTATCCCGACTTACGCGAAGTCGGAGTTACGCGGTTTTTAATTCTTATCGATTAGTCTTGTTTGAGCGATATACAATCTCTGTAGTATCGATGACAATAAACACTATCCCACACTGGGGTACAATCCATTATTGTCCCACTGCTGGGCACGGGTCTTCTCTCAGAATGAGCGAGTTTTAGGCCATAGTCCACCGCGCTGGCTAAGGGCGAATTAGTGGACTTCACACACCTACGAGAACTTTATTTCTAAGAACTCTCGGGTGTGTAGGTTTCCTCACGATGTTTTCCTTCACCGAAAAGCAGTGATAATTAATTTCTAATATGCACATAAATCGGTGGTGTTTAGGTTTGAACCTCGGATCTCCCGATTATGAGGGCAAGTTTTAACCATTAGGCTATCACTGCTATTTTGTGTTACGTATTTCTTATACCCCGACTTACGCGAATTCGACTTACGTAGTTATCACTCCGTCCCACCTATCGCGTAAGTTCGGGGTATTGCTGTACCATGTTTTAGCCGATTGGACACATTCTAATAAACTAAAACTTGGTAGGGACTCAGCTATGATATGGACATCCATCCATCAGCCTTTTGATGTCCACTGCTGATCATAGGCCTCCCCAGGTCCAGGTAGGTCCTCGAGTAGCGACCACGTTTAGGCAAAAAGAGTACAGGTCGCCTCTCCACCAGGTGGACCGATGACCTGAAGAAGACAGCGGGAAACCGTTGGATTTAGGGCACAGGACCGGTTGGAGTGGCGCCATTTAGAGGAGGCCTACGATATGGAATCGATACTTAAAGTTGTACCTATATAGTTCTGCCCTGATTTTTTGTTCTGGGGGAAAACCTTCAAAAGGTACCCGACACCTTGGGAGCGACGCACGATAAATTGGGATTTTGACCGCACTAAAACCCCCCGTTGGCCGTCCTCAGCGCTATAAAGAGGACTCCGGGATCTCAAAAGGAACGCAACCGAAGTTTTCTGCACACGTTGCCCCGTCGGGCTTTTTTCAAATGAGTGGCTGAGCCCGTCTCTCCGTCTGGTCTTTACGGCGGTATGTGACCCGAGGTCACCTCACTGAAAGATTCGAGCTGACAAGAAGTTAAGACTGAGAAATCGTTTTTAAAAACAAACAGAAAATCGTCAAGTCAACGAATCGTAGTATAATAATAGAGTAGTAGTAGGTACCTCAACAGACATCTGATCACTATCAAATTTAATGGTCAATTGACGGGGGCTTAAACTAGTCATTCTCTCGTCAACCCATTATTGTCCCACTGCTGGGCACGGGTCTTCTCTCAGATTGAGAGAGTTTAGGCCATAGTCCACTGCGCTGGCCAAGTGCGAATTGTTGGACTAGTCACTGGTGGGTTGTAAATTTCTTTTACAGGGGGTTTTATCAAATACAGCTTTTAAAGACTTTAATAGGGAAAAAAGTTAAAAGAAGGACAAAAGAATTTGTCATTAAGATTGAAGGGGGAGGAGGGTTACAAACAGGGGGAGTTTCAGCTGTAATTTTGAAAAGCCCTTAGAGGTGCTAGAGGTGCAACCATTATTATAGGCAACTATTGATTAAGTCCAGTGCAGTATTAAATGCTACTAGACTAATTTAATACAAAATAATATAATCCTGTTTTTTGTACATCAAATATAATAAAAATATAAGGTAAGATACAAGAGGCGGCCTTTTGCTAAAATATTGAACTCTTCCATGTAACCTTTAAATGACTGAAGGAAAAAAAATATCTCACATGAATGGTATGGATTAAAAAAAAATTGAATTTCTGTAAGAGACTTACATCCACCAATACGCACTTGGCCAGCGCGGTGGACTATGGCCTAAACTCTCATTCAGAGAGAAGACCCGTGCCCAGCAGTGGGACAATATTGGGTTGACGAGTAAAGAAACTTATAGGTTTTATTCGTGTTATGGAAAATAATTAATTGATATTAATGATACCTATACATCATAAATGTAGGATATACACAAATTAAAGTAAATTACAATGAATAAATAAGCAACCAAAAAAATATTGACCCTTTGAGTACTTTTAAGGGATCTATGAATGGAAAGCACGAAAATTCACAAAAAATGTCTCACACGAGCAATTATAGCCAAACACAAAAAATCCCTAGCACATTGCGTGCAGAAAAAAAGGGAAGTCGAAAAAACCGGAAAGATTCTCAGCACTGACCGACAGCACGACATAATTGTGGAATATGTAGACTCCATGATATACCCATTTTGTGAGACTGTCCTGAGTTTGTTTTCTTGAATCTTGACATCGTTATTTACAGAGAACTTCTCAGTAATAAAGGTACCCATCAAATGAGAATATTTGCACGAGACATAGGAATTTGGTCAACCTTTCGGTAGTCACAGTTAGAGAAGGCAATATCGCCACCTTTATTTCTAGTGTCTTCAGGTAGAACCTATGTTCCATATAAATTGCTAACAGATGTATTTTTTTTATCTGACTGAAGTAGCAAACGAGCATGCAGTCCACCTGACGGTAAGTGGTCACTGCCGCTCATGGACATCTGTAATCAACTTCATACTGAACATGGGTTCCATTTGAAGTCAATGACAGATACGTTGCTACACTCGAGGACGATAATGGTCTCCTCATGTGAAAGTGTGCCGGCAACCACACCCTTCTATCGAAACGCAAGAAATTCTTCACGCTAGAAATAGGTGTGGCGGTGGTAGGTACTTCCCCAGTGGTAGGTACTTCCGTGTAAAGACACGCAAATCATCAAAAAGGTGTGATTGCCAGCTCACTTTAATAATTATGAGGCGACATCTTAGTCCTCTGGGGTAGCAACTCATCTGCGATTGACTTCAGGTAGAGCCTATGTTCCATATAAATTTGCTTACAGATGTACATGGGCAGAAATGGCCACTTACCGACAAGTGGATTGCATCCTCGTTTGCTTTTTTAATCTTCACTACATAGTATAAAACAAAGTCACTTCCCGCTTTCTGTCCCTATGTATGTTTATATTCTTTAAAACTCTTTCTTAAAGATATTTAAAACTACGCTACGGATTTTAATGCAGTTTTTTTTTACGGATAGAGATATTCAAAAGGAAGGTATTATGTATAATACACGTATAATATAGTAGAAAAACACTGATAATTTTAGATTGTTTACAACAACTAAGTAGTATAAAATAAATGAGAAGTGCCATATGACCTCATATGGCTCTTCTCAGAGCGAGCGAAGTATCCATCCATCCACATCGGTACAACCCATTATTGTTTCTTAGAGTAGACTTGTCCATTAGAGTTTTAGGCCATAGTCCACCGCGCTCGTCAAGTGCGAATTATATCCACATAAACCTGGGATATTTACTAAAAGCGTAGGAAAGTAATTCAGAATATATCCGTAACGTAAGGCTACGGCACTAATGCTTCGTTTTAATAATTTCATCCATCCTTTAAAGTCTTAAAAAAAACTTAAAACGCTTTCTACACTCATAGCCCCACAGTAGGATTTTCTCCTGTGTCGTGGGTGCATGGACACACACAAAGACGAATACACAAACACCCAGACCCAGAACAAGGTCACGGGGGTCGTCTTATAAAACATATTCTTATGAGTTAATATAATATATATATTCTTATGAGTTTTTTTGGCAAACGTCACAGCGCCAGGCATGCGTGGTGCATGGTGATCGCAGTGGGTGTTGATGCTAGGTATACAGGGAGACGCTACTGCCCACCTCAATTTTGTCCGTAAATAACCTCTAGCAACATACTGAGGAAAAACCCATTAGGACATTAAGTTTAACCTAAATAAAAAATAACGTAAAAAGTTATATTAGGTACTTTAGGAAATTCTGAAGCTGAGAAAAATCATTCTTTCGATTGAATTTTACAAAATCTATCACACATTACGTAATAGTTTTTCCGCATAATAATTTTAGTTACAAATTTCATTTAATTTTAATATATTAATAACCAAAATTATGTCATTAATGTGCTACATATAAGTACATATACTTATATTTAAAACTGTAAACATTAATTTTATTTCAGCAGTCCCAAATGGACCCATGGGTCCATCTGGACTAAGCCATCATTCACGCTTATCCATGGGTCCCCTACTTTGTTCCACAAACAAAAAGTGTGTCCAGAGGAATTATAGCGCCAAATTATAGATGGCGTTGCTGAGAACGTGTAATTTTGAATTTCGAACCGCACGCCGTGTCATTTTTGACCAAATTTCGAAAAAGGTTGAAAAAATCCAACTGCGATTAGGACGCTTTTGGATTTTTTCTTTATGATCGATTAATAGTAACTTGGACTTCATAGAAAAAGGAATGTTATTTAAAATTTTTCGAATTCAAAATAAATACTAAATTAAATGCAAAATTATGAGGTAGAACCTTTCCTCCGATTTGGAAGGCACCACCGTCACACCTATTTCTGTCTTACAACGACTATGCAGACTGTGTTCTATTCTGAAGAGTGTGGTTAGGTTAGGTTAGGTTTCAGATAAGTGTCTAACTTATCTGAAGCATTCAGACCTCAGGGGTTTTTTTTTATCTTATCTGACTGAAGTAGCAAACGAGCATGCAGTCCACCTGATGTTAAGTGGTCACTGCCGCCCATGGACACCTGTAATCAACTTCATACAGAACATGGGTTCCATTTCTGAAGTTACTCACAGATGCGTTACACCCGAGGACTATGATGGTCGCCTCATATAAAAGTGTGTCGGCAACCACACCTGTCTATCAAAACGCAAGAAATGCTTCACGCTAGAAATAGATGTGGCGGTGGTACTTCCCCTTCACTGGTTCTGTAGGTGCTCCCTCTAATTCTTTAAAAAAGAACAAAATAATTACGATAGACAAGAAGCCAACTTAAGCCTAATTACAACAAAAATAATTAACAAACAAATTTAAATTGACGTTCTACACTAATTAGTAGTTTTAAACTAACAATTAAACTAATTGGTATAAATGACTAAATAAGTATTTACATGCTAATATACTTAACGTCCAATGACCAAGCTAACAGACCTCTCTGCAGAAGTAAATATTATGAATCTATGTATCTTTTAAACTGGACCATATACATAACCAGAATGAAGAGGCCTACAATTACGAGTAGTTTGATGAATCTATGGATCTTTAAAAACTGGTCTATATTACACCCAGAATTAAAGACCTGCAAATTCAAGTATTTCTCAAACAAGGAAGGTTCATGTAAAATGGTTTTTACATACAAAAATTATCGGATACTGTAAAGGGGAACGCCACGTGACACCAATCAGAACAAGCGAACAGAATTCTAAATTTGAATGCGCCAATCGCCTTCGTAATTGTAAGCCCCTTTATAATGCAAGATAATTAGAACCATTTATCTAAAGCATTTGTGTGGAATAATTAATTACACAATTATAATAGGCGTAATTTTGTTACAATTACTGTCTGTATTATTAGATATAAAAATATTTTGAACGGTGATTAATACAATAAATTTTTGACGTCCTAAATTATATAAAAAAAAAACAATGAACATGCAGTACACAGATTCCCTATAATTGTTTGTTTTTAAAATAAGTAGGCATTTAATGCTCAGATAAAAATACAAATAAATCCTTTTTATTTTTTGTCTGTGCTTTAACCTTCCCGCTGACAATTGCACACATGTGTGCTATAACTTAAAACTACCGCTGGCTGGACTATAGCACACATGTGTGCTATGACTACTACATGAAACAAAACCAGCTTTTTTATATTTAATATACATTATTTCTACTACCTGGCTTAGGAAAATATGAAGATAAATAAATTATACACAAATTTACATTATCAGATTTGATGCATTCAAATAATATTTTGTATTTTGTAACATTTAAAATTGTATGCTATCAACATGTATTTAGCACAGATTTTATTAGAGTCAGTGCAATATGGCGGGAATTTGAAGTGTCATGGTGTGATTTGTTTTCGTGTTTATAAATTGGAAAAGTAAGTAAAGTGTCGTGTATTACTCATAATAATTGTTTAAAACTTTAGAATAACTGTTTATTAGTGTTTTGTGTAAATTTATACAACAAAATAGTGTGTACTTTCTAATGAATAAAATAAAATTCGGCTTCATTTCAATCTGAATAAAAACAAATTTCTTTGTGTAAGATGTGATAATGTATTTGTGAAAATAATAAATATAAATCTGAAACAAAGGAAATATATTATCAAAATTATATTCATAGAATGTTTTGTCCAATATAATTCAAAAATTTCGTATTGAAATATTTCCATACAAATACTAGGGATGGGATAGGGTGGTTTTAATTTTATATCGGTATTTGAATTGAAATTGAATAATATAAAATATCTATAATTTATTAAAACGTTATAATGAGTAGATATAAAATACAATTAATTCCATAAAATAAATTATATTGTATTAAATAATGACATAAATATTTTCAAACTTACTGACATCATCATTATTTTTTTAGAAATGGGAACCTACAGAATTTCTTCCAAAAGATTTTTTGGTTCGGTTAATTTTGGAAATAAAAAAAATTAAAGCAGATTACATACTGGGAGTGTTCATGATAAAATTATAATGAAAACTAGGTAAATATCGGTTATTACAAAGGATAAAATCGATTTTGATGTAATATATTTTTATTTATAATTATGTACTTAAATTTATGAATTTGTTATTTTCAGACATGATTTAAACCGACGCTATCTTAATGGAAGTGGTCACAGATTTTGCATTCAAGATTATCTGTGAGCCACAGGTCAGTGAGACAGACTGAAATCAGGCACTAAAGCAATGGTGACTACAAATGCATCGACGGGCCACATTATGGCCAGCGGGCCTGGAGTTGGACAATTTAAATTTAAGCGGTGACTAAGTTCATTCGAAAAAGTAAAACTTTAAATAATAAAAGACATTAAACAAGCAGACAGGCAGAAAACAAAAGTAGTGTTCAAATAAAGAAGAAATATATTATTTACTGTTTTGTTTTAGATTATGTACCCATACATACTGTTTTATAATTTATGTTTGTTAAAATATTTCATATTTCTAAGTGTTGTTAGTAGAAAGATTATTGATCTGACTATTTAGAACACTTTTAAGCCAACACATCTAAAATTAAACGGCAGGTATGGACATGAGTCATTCATAAAATAATGTAGTTACTTTATTCATTACGATGGAATGACATGTAACTTCATCTTTATCTTGGCAGATGAACTACATTTTTTTTATCCAGTTGAAGTAGCAAACGAACATGCAGTCTACCTAAAGGTAAGTGGTCATTGCGTGGACATCTGTTAGCAACTTCATATAGAACATAGAATCTATCTAAATTTAATCACAGATGCGTTGTTATTCCTAAGGACTTGGACCGTCACCTCGTACAAAAGTCTGCCGGCAACCATACCCTTCCATTAAAATGAAAAAAATGCTTCACACTAGAAATAGGTGTGGCGGGGGTATCTCCCCGGTCAAACTACTGTCCCATCTGAGACTATAAATGTATGAGTTGGAAAAAAAATTCACCTTCGGCAATATATTGGACTTCAGCCAAAATGGGCCGAGAATTTAGCCGAAATCAAATTTTAGGACGTTTTCTCTAAAATTATTATGACACTTTTATGTAACTATTTTGACACAAAATCTTAAAAAAATCATAGACCGAAATGATATGTCCACTCTGTAAACTAAAACGATCTAATTATATGTCATATTTCAAAAAATGCCCATACATATGTTCGGAAAACATTACCAGTTGGGCAGTTTAATATTTAGAGTTGATTTTAGAGTGTAACTGATGTCTGATATAAAACTAAAAATATAAGCATTATTTTCAGTTATTATCCGGAATTATAATATTTATGACACAAAAAAATATTAAATTTAAGTGAAAAATGTAGTCAAACACAGACTCAAATATACAATTTGACCGGACTATAATAATACCGATAAATATTTTTTATCGATATTAGTACGGTCACATCACTAGAGAATAAGATTTGTGACTATACATTTTTGGCGCGATTATTGTAAAACAATTTTATGTAAAAGATCATAATAATAATATTTTAGTGTAGTAGACGTATAAAGTGTTTTTTATGACATGTAAGGGGTTCAAAATATTTGTTTTGTTTGTAAATAATGAAAGGTTTTTCTACTACCAGTGATTTTTCTACCACAAAACGAATGTGTGTTGAAGTGTTGGACGAGTTGAGTTACTTGAACAAGTTGAACAAGATGTTTTATAGTATTATTTGTAATTTTACTTGAATAAAATAAGTGTGATTTTGTGTTGTCTTTTTATTACATTATTCAAACCTTCATACAATTGATAACCTCTAACGAAGTAGGTACTGTAGGTAACAGATTTTTGTCTTTTTATTTTTGGTATTTTTCTCAATAAATAAAAACAATATATAGTCAAATGGCATAGAATATGTTATTTTATATCAGAAAAAATAAATAGTCCAATAAATTATTATACTTTTACGTTATATTTTGTAGAAGCAATCACGTCTCATTATTATGTTAATTACATCTCTAAATATTATTATTCACCATCATAATTTTACATGTATGGGTAAAACGACTAATAAAGAAACGATTACTGTTCATTTAATGCCGAAATATCAATTTATTTTTGAAGATTCCTTGAATAAATGAAACAAAAAAAATTGGTAGACATTTTTTCTAAAAACGTCTTTTCGGGTGGCAGTCAACTGTAGGTAAGCTGTCATTGACAAAGTCAGCGGAAGTGTTAAAATAAAGTAAAATAGATTAAAACTGAAAACTATTTATGTTAAAATTTATATAAAGTTTAGTTTTTAATTTTAGTCGAATCTCGACCACTGAGACGGACAACCAATTACTAATTATTATAACTAGTCACCCGTGCAACGGTTAAAATTCGACCGTAATTAAAATTAAAAAAATATACTTCCCGACGACCCATGTGGCGCAGCGGTTACCATACCGGTCTGAAGCGCAATAGGTCCTGGGTTCGATTCCCGGCCAGACATGCATCTGAATGATGAGATTAGATTCCTTTTCTGGGTCTGGGTGTTTATGTATTCATCTTGCGTGGGGCTATGAGTGTAGAAAACTTCATATTGCCCAAAGTAACACGAAAATTTCTCAAATACAAATAAATTGTAACAATTATCTAGTTATTTTGAACGCACCCGTTAAAGATAAAAGAGGTTTAAATAACTAAGCTGCATTTAAAAAGCAATAGCGGGTATTTTGACAAAGATATCTGTCATTTTTGACGTTACGTGTTTTCTTATTAGGACATGGAATGTTTTATTTCGATTAATAAGTATGTGCTTATGTCAATTGCAAGGTAGTGTGTATAATGTTTTAGTTGATTTTATTTATGTTTTATGCATTATTTGAAAAAAATATCAGCATTGCGTAATCCTTCAACTGTAACCGTGCGTAATTTCATACTCTGTCCGCGGCCAGTGTCTTAAAAACGGATCACAAGTTTTTGCTTCACGTATTAATATCTTATAATAATACAATAATTATTATATTTATTTATTTATTGATTTATTCTTTTGAAACACCTTAAACTAAGCGTTACAAAAGCGAACTTAATGCCTAATGGCATTCTCTGCCAGTCAACCCTGGGCGATTCGGTGGTATTCGGTGGTGGTCGATCAAATTTGTGGTAGGCATAAATTTAAGTAGCAGAAAATTTTATCTGTCTAATTTCAAATATTTACCGTGTGGTGTTTGTCTTGAATAGAATCACTCTCTCTCTTCTCATAAATGTTGTAGGAGATGTGTTAGGAACAATATTTCTAACGTGAAGCATTCCTTGCGTTTTGATGGAAGGGTGTGGTTGCCGGCACACTTTATATGAGGCGAACATCATAGTCCTCGGGAGTAGCAACGCATCTGTGATTGACATCAGATAGAACCTATGTTCTATTTGAGGTTGCTCTCAGGTGTCCATGGGCGGCGGTGACCACTTACGATCAGGTGGACTGCATGCTCGTTTGCTACTTCAGTCAGATAAAAAAGGAGGTAGGCAGAGTTTTTCTGTGTGACATAAACACATTCGATCACTGGTCGTTTGCTTACTTATTAAGAAAAAAAAACTCAAAATATTTTTTTCGAAATATGTCACTAGTATAGAGTAAATGTTCCCTTCACACCTCATTGTCACACCCCTGCAAATTAGGGATGATTTGCAACCGTCCCACGGAACCCACTGATATGCGAATAAACCTATTATAGGATAATCAGGAATAGATGTACGAATGTATAATTGATGTGGCATATTTTTTGCAAAAAAATAGCAAACAAGCAGTGCGGTTCAATTTTGTTTTTTCATCCTATTGAAGTAGAAAACAAGTTGGTTTACCCGATGGTAAGCGGCCATTACCGTCCATAGAAGTATAAGCAACTTTTGAAGGTGTTAGAACCAGTGTAGTTCGACCGGGGGAGTATCACCGCCACACCTATTTCAGCAGCATTCAGCAGAATAATTCGACCCCCTCGATATATTTTCTTTACGGATTGATGCAACTATCTTTTGTTTGACGCGACCTCCTTAGTCTTCGAAAGTAAGAACGCATTTGTGATTATTTACACGTAGAAACCCTATTTTATATATTTTTTATCTGACTCAAGTAGCAAACGAGAATGCAGTCCACCCGAAGGTAAATGATCACTGCCGC
Source organism: Spicauda simplicius (assembly GCA_949699795.1). NCBI lineage: Eukaryota > Metazoa > Arthropoda > Insecta > Lepidoptera > Hesperiidae > Spicauda > Spicauda simplicius. Next base: position 6,358,684 of record OX453085.1, read on the forward strand.
TCATGGACATCTATAATCAACTTACAGAACATGGGTTCTACCAGAAGTCAATCACAGATGCGTTGCTATTTAAAAGTGTGCCGGCAACCACACCCTTCCATCGAAACGCAAGAAATACTTCATGCTAGAAATAGGCGTGGCGGTGGTACTTTCCCGGTCCAAGTGTGCACAGCTTATTATAGTGCACACTCGTACTAGCGTATTGTATATTTAATTACTGGATAAATGAATGTTATTTGTATTGCAATGGTTAAAATGAAATGCAATTATTATTATTATTATATTAATACGTGAAGCAAAAATTTGTGACGGATTTTTAAGTAATATGCCGCGGACGGATTAGTATGAAATTTTGCACGGTTATAGTGGACGTAGAGAAGGAGTGCAGAATGTTAATATTTTTTTCAAATAATGCATTTTTCATACATAAAATCAACTAAAAACATATTACACACACTGCCTTGCATTTGTCACAAACACATATGTACTTAGTAAATGAAATAGAGCATTCAATGTCTTACTATGAAAAGACACAACGTCAAGAATGTCAGATGACATTTGATTTTTAATTTAAATTACGGTCGAATATCGGCCGATGCGACGGGCGACTAGTTTTTATTATTATTCAAGTATCTAACGCATTGGGATCTCTGTATTGTTAGATATAAGTTTTTATGAATTAAATTAAATTTAATTTAATATTGAGGTCACTCTGACAACGTCAGATAAGTCTAACCAGTGAGTGTGCACACAAAAACTAAACTCTTACACCACATCCATTATTCCCACATCCGAGACCTGCTAACAATACAGCGCTAATAATATTTTGACATACCCCTGGGGTCTCAATCCTAAGGGGCAACAATGCTTTGTTCTCATTGACTAACATTGGTTAAATAAACCATTTTTGTTCAACATTTTGATTTTAGAATATGTATCACACATTTTTATTAAAGTAGCAAATGAGCATGCAGTCCATCTGACTTTAAATGTTCGTGGCCGACTATGTCTGACTGAAGTACCAAACGATGCAGTCCACCTGATGGTAAGTGGTCACTGAGTCCCATGGATATCTGTAAACAACTTCATACAGAAAATCGGTTCCATCTGAAGTCAATCACAGATGCGTTGCTACTCCCGAGGACTATGATGGTCGCCTCATGTGAAAGTGTGCCGGCAAACACAACCAAACGCAAGAAATGCTTCATGCTGGTAATAGGTGTGGCGGGGATACTTCCCCGGTCAAACTACACTGGTTCTACCTCCTTCAATATCTTGGATGAAATCTTCCCAAAAATGAGTTCTTACAAACAACAGATGTGCTTGAGATTCGAACCTCAGACCTTTTGTTAGGTGAAAGCGATCGCTGCTTAGATGTTTCTTTACATATCACCTTTATATGAAATCTTCCCTATAGTATACCTAGTATAGTAAGACAATGAATGTTCTATTTCGTTTATTGTGTATGTGTTTGTATCAAATGCAAGGTAGTGAGTATTATGTGTTTTTAGTTGATTTAATGTATGTTTTATGCATTATTTAAAAAAATATTATTGCGCAGTCCTTCTCTACATCAACTATAACCGTATTTTCATACTCCTCCGTCTGTGGCAAGTTTCTCAAAACGAATCACAGCTTTTTGCTTCACGTTATATATAGAGATCTGTTAAAAAGGCATTAACGACATTACAAAACCCCACAATAGTGACAATGATCCTATTACACAATTTCGGCGCCACGTGCCCGATTTATTCCAGGTGGCTGAATGGGAAACATATTGGATCGGGATGTCACGATAGTGTGAGAATAGGGGATGTTTGCATAATAGAAATAGCCAAGTAGCGAGAGTAATACACCTTTTTTAACCGACTTCCAAAAAGGAGGAGGTATCAATTCGTCTGTATATTTTTTTTTTTTTTATATTTGTTACCTCATTTCTCCGGACTGGATGAACCGATTTGAATGATTTTTTTTTATCTGCAAGAAGCATAATGTAGAAAAATCTGTTAGGCAGCATTTTTTTTAAATTAAGTAGCATACGAGCATGCAGTCCATGGTATGTGGTCACTGCCGCCCATGGACTACTGTAAGCAAGTTCATACAGAACATGAAGTTCTATCTGAAGTCAATTACAGATCCGTTGCTACTCCCGAGGACTATGATGGTCGCCTCGTATTAAGTGTGCCGGCAACCACACCCTTCCATCGAAACGCAAGTACTACTTCACGCTAAAAATAGGTGTAGCGGTGGTACTTTCTCGGTGGAACTACACTGGTTCTTAAATGTAGTTGGGGGTAAATTAGCTTTCTTTATCCGATTGAAGTAGCAAACGAGCATGCAGTCCACCTGATGGTGAGTGGTCACTGTTAATGGACATTTGTAAGCAACTTTACAGTGGTTATGTGAAGTTAATTACAGAGGTGTTGCTACTCCCGAGGACTAAGGTGGTCACAATGAAAGTGTGTTGTTGTTCTCGAGGAGTAAAACTTCAAAAGGTACACTACACCGTTCGAGCGACGCAGGGTTATATGGGATTTTACCGCACTAAAACCCCCCATTGGCCGTCCTCGGCGCTACAAAGAGGACCACGGGATCTCCAAAGGAATGCAACCGGAGTTCTCTGAGCTCGGTGCCCCATCGGGCACCTCACTGATGACCGGCTGGGCCCACCGCTCCGCCTGGTCTTTACGACGGTATGCGACCACACATACCACCGTCCTTCCCGGGATCGCCTGACCGAACGATTCGACCACTCTAGCCGCTCGCAACCTCGGAAGCCTCTTTTAGTCGCCTCTTACGACAGGCAGAGGATACCGTAGCCCTATTCTGATCTCGGAACTACAGGGACAGAACCACACTTATCCTATATCACCTAGTAAGTCGGTCGGTTACTTCGGATAGATGTGTTCTGCATGTTTCTTACAGATTTCCATGGCAGTGTTTCTTCTATCAGGTGGACTGCATGCTCGTTTTAATCTTAAACCAGGTCATTGCCCTGTCCCATAACATAAAAAGCCTATTAAAACGTCATCTATATTATGTTATAAACTTGGTTAATTAAATTGAAATCTTTGATTTCTAGGTTCAACTAGGTCGGTGTTTTTGCACGGCACATCAAAGGACAAACGGCGGCGACGCGCTTTGATGTCAAAGATGAGTTAGCATTTGTGAGTGGAGTGTTATGCCTAGTCTATGTTGCATCTCTGAGGCTTCAGAGGTTTGTTGACAATGTTTGTGATTATTATTAATTATCTGTTTTTTAAATAAATATAAAAAAAACATACTCAGCAATGCAATTATTGTAACTGTCCCCTGTTCCTATTTTCTTTTTAATTTTTGGTTATAGGTTATTAAATACATTTCGTAATATTTTATGTGCATTGTATCAGTTGTGTTCTATATAAGTTTAAAAAAATGGTTAGATTAAGTCCTTTATTTTTTTGGGTATTAAGTTTTAGGGTATTAAGTTTAAGGATCCAACATGAGAAAATATTTTTTTAAATAGAATAGAAAACAACCCCGGGAAGGACGGTGGCTTCCCGGGGTTGTTTTCTATTCTATTTAAAAAAATAGCCACAACCCCTCTACACAGACCCAACGCGACTGCTCAGACGACCCTGTGACCAAATATCCTATGAGCTATGCGCAGGTTTTCCTCTGCCGTCTCCCTCACCTGCTGAAGCCTCTTGCTCTCACAAAGACACCGCAGTTTTTGTGCTCCCCGCATTTCGCGTTATCTCTCGTATCCCAACCAGGTTCATCGTCTTGGCTATAAAAAGGTCTAGGCTAATAAATGGTGTTGCCTGCTCACTTTTTAGGCCTAGCCCTCAGGAGCAACGCTTCTATGATTGATATTATCGTTTAATGTGACACCGAACGTTGGCGTGGCGACGCGTCGCCACGGCGCAATTCGTCTGTTTTTTTAAAAACATGTATAATAATATTTTTTCAGGATGTCATATTTATTTTATTCCGTATGCTTTTTTGCGTATTACCTATGGACATATTTTATGTTTAATTTTACAGGCATTCCATGAAGGCTTTTTTAAATATACAAAATTTCTATAATGTACACCAAAACATAGGTAACAAGAACAAAAAATACAATGGAAAGTACAACAGGCGGTCTTTTCACTAAAATAGCGATCTCTTCCAGACAACCTTAGTGGTTGAAGGCAAACATTAAGGGTGCAAGAGAGGGCAGGGGTGTACAAAAGTATGACATACCGACTTAATAAAATGTGAATATACATGTTTATATATATGTATATGTGTATATCATATATACAAACCACCTCAAAGGCCCAACCCCTCTGCACAGAGCCAACTCTAGCCACCTTCCCAGCCACGCAGCGCGCTATGCGCAGGTTTTGCTCCGCCGTCTCCCTCCCGAGCCTCTCGCTCTCACAAAGACACCGCAGTTTTTGCGCTCACCGCATTTCGCGTTATCTCTCGTATCCCAACCAGGTTCATCGTCTTGGCTATAAAAAGGTCTAGGCTAATAAACGGCGTTGCCTGCTCACTTTTTAGGCCTAGCCCTCAGGAGCAACGCTTCTGTGATTGATATTATCGTTTACTGTGACACCGAACGTTGGCGTGGCGACGCGTCGCCACGGCGCAAGTCGTCTGTTTCTTTAAAAACATGTATAATAATATTTTTTCAGGATGTCATATTTATATTATGCCGTAAGCATTTACGCGTATTACCTATGGAAATATTTTCCATTTTTCAATTTGACAGGCGTCAAAGGTCCAACCCCTCTGCACAGAGCCAACTCTAGCCACCTTCCCAGCCACGCAGCGCGCTATGCGCAGGTTTTGCTCCGCCGTCTCCCTCCCGAGCCTCTCGCTCTCACAAAGACACCGCAGTTTTTGCGCTCACCGCATTTAGCGTTATCTCTCGTATCCCAACCAGGTTCATCGTCTTGGCTATAAAAAGGTCTAGGCTAATAAAGGGTGGTGTTGCCTACTCACTTTTTAGGCTTAGCCCTCAGGAGCAACGCTTGTATGATTGACATTATCGTTTACTGTGACACCGAACGTTGGCGTGGCGACGCGTCGCCACGGCGCAAGTCGTCTGTTTCTTTAAAAACATGTATAATAATATTTTTTCAGGATGTCATATTTATATTATGCCGTAAGCATTTACGCGTATTACCTATGGAAATATTTTCCATTTTTCAATTTGACAGGCGTCAAAGGTCCAACCCCTCTGCACAGAGCCAACTCTAGCCACCTTCCCAGCCACGCAGCGCGCTATGCGCAGGTTTTGCTCCGCCGTCTCCCTCCCGAGCCTCTCGCTCTCACAAAGACACCGCAGTTTTTGCGCTCACCGCATTTCGCGTTATCTCTCGTATCCCAACCAGGTTCATCGTCTTGGCTATAAAAAGGCTTGACAGGTTTGAAGGTTTGCTAGCTTCAGTGGTGTGGGCTCTCTTTTTAGGCTTAGTCTCAGGAACAACGCTTCTGTGATTGATATCGTTATCGAATAGCCTTAACTTTACTGTGTCCCCAGTAGGCAAACTGTTCACGGCCGACTGAATTTGCGACGAATTGGTTGAGTTTTTTTTTATTTGACAGAAGTAGCAAACGAGCACGCAGTCCACCCGATGTTAACTGGTCACTGCCGCCCATGGACATCTGTAATCAACTTCAAACAGAACATGGGTTCCATCTGAAGTCAATCACAGATACATACATACATAGTCCTCGGGAGTAGCAACGCATCTGTGATTGACTTCAGATGGAACCCATGTTCTGTATAAAGTTGATCACAGATGTTCATGGGCGGCAGTGACCACTTATTTCGATATTCGATAAAATATATACACACACAAATATATAGGTATATAGCGTGGTGGTACTTTTTCTGTAGAACCATACTTGTTATACCATCTTTTTCATCTCATCAACCCATTATTGTCCCACTGCTGGGCACTGGTATTCTCTCAGAATGAGAGAGTTTACGCTGGTCAAGTACGAATTAGTAAACTTTACCTCCGAGAACTTTTTTTTTTAAGAACTCTCGGGTGTGTATGTTTCCTCACGATATTTTTCTTCACCGAAAAGCAGTGATAATTAATTTCTAATACGCACATAAATCATAGCATGCCTGCGTGCCTGGGTTTGAACCTCGGACCTCCCGATCGAGAGTGCAAATGCCCATTATGCTATCACTTCTCTCCATTACATATACTTAGTTTAGCCTTAAGAAACATTAAATTTCAAAACGCTACATTTTTCCTTTAAAAACGAAATTATCTGAAAAGTCAACGTTACAAAACAGCTGACCCCAATATGGGAAACATTACACAATGTCGCCTAATTGGGACCCCTCCGTGACGTCACACGTCACGTCATACGCTCCAACGGTTCCTTTGAAGGATTTGATTACGCATTGTGTCAGTCCCTTTAATTGTGGCTTAGTTATGACGTCATTAGATCTTGGATTTGAATTCGACCGGGGAAGTACCACCGCCACACCTATTTCGCGTGAAACATTTCTTGCGTATCGATGGAAGGGTGTGGTTGCCGAAACACTTTTATCAGGCGACCATCATAGTCATCGGGAGTAGCGACGCATCTGTAATTGACTTCAGATAGAACTTAATTTCTCTATGAAGTTGATTATAGATGTCCATGGGCGGCAGTGACCACTTACTATCAGGTGGATTGCATGTTTTATGCTAGAAATAGATGTGGCGGTGATACTTCCCCGGTCGAACAACACTGGTTCAATCACCTGCAGCATTTATAATATGAATAAGAAAATAAAAGAAAAAAAGTACCACCACCACTCCTATTTCTAGCGTGAAGCAAGAAAACCCTACTTTGGGGCTATGAGTGTATTTTTTTATCTCTTTTAATACACTCTTCGGTCCAGAACAAAATGCATTTATAATACTGTTATACTGCAATAGATGTTGTCATACCGCCATTCAAATGACAAACATAAACCTTAATTGCTATTTATTCATAATTCAGTAATTAAAAAATCTGTATATGTCAAGATAATTGACAAATAGTAGTTAGTGTAGTAGTCCACGAATTCGCACCTGGCCATGTGGACTTTGGCCTAAACTCCCTTATTCTGAGAGAAGACCCGTGCCCAGCAGTGGGCCAATAATGGGTTGACGTGAAGGTAATAGTGATCCCACGAGAGGTGCCACCGCCATGCATATTTCCAGCGTGACGTGTTACTTGTGTTTCGGAAGCGTGTGGTTGCCAGCTTACTCGTACCTAATGAATTAGTGGCCAAGACCAGCAACGCATATAAAAATCAGTCAGAACTCAGTCAGCTGCAGATTTCCATTAGCAGCAGGTACCCAGACTGCATGTACCACTTCAATATAAGAAAACAATTCAGAGAAATTCCATCACTGTTTGAATGTCTTTAATTTCAGAAACGGGCAATTTCTTGTAGTAATAACTCAATACTAAGGAATTTAATTTCCAACGCATACATACACATGACTTATGAGGCAAAAAACAGTTTTAATTGCGAAACACTCACATTAGTTAATTCGCATGCGGTTAAAATAATTAAAACGGACGCAGTAACATTGCAATGTAATTTACGGGATGAAATATTGACGACGTGCAACGCCATCTGTTGGTGAGTAGCGGGAACTAATAGTGCGTAAGTGAGTAAGATTTATAATTTGTCACTCTACAAAGACCTCGTTTTTAGAGGGTATGTATGTTTGAATGTTGTTTATCAGGTGCTAGAGCCAGTATAGTTTGAGTGGGAAGGTAGTGCTACTCCTATTTTAGCGTATAGCGGTTTCTGCGTTTCGCTTGAAGGGTGTGGTTGCCGGCACACTTCTATATGAGGCGACCATCTTAGTCCTCAGGAATAGAAACGCATCTGTGATTGGCTTCAGATAGAACCCATGCTCTGTATAAAGTTGTTTACAGATGTCGCAGGGCGGCAGTGAACACTTACCATCAAGTGGACTGCATACTCGTTTGCTACTTAAATCAGATAAAAAAAACAAAGACTATAGGTATATATGATCTCATATAGGTAAGTCAGCCATTATTTTATTAGGTATTTAGCATTTGTGTTCCTCTGATATTTTTAAACTACATAATAAGAGAATAATGGAAACAATTGCTCTTTTTAAAGGTGATAGCACCCTGCTTACCTCATATTAAAACGTATACTAATATTAAAAAGAAGTAAAGATTGTGAGTTTGTGAATTTGTAGGATATACTTAATCTCTGATAGCCTAATAGTTGTGACTTGCCCTCTGGATCGGGAGGTTCGAGGTTCAAGCCCAAGCACCCACCACTGATTTTTCTAAAATTATGTGTTTATTAGAAATAAATTATCACCTCCTTTCGGTGAAGGAAAGCATCGTCAGGGAACGTACACACCCGAGAATTCTTTTTGCATGCCTTATGGGTAGAATAAGAGGTTGAAATATTTAATCATAAGAACAATTTGTATTACCTTATTCAAAGCAAATAAAGAAATTATTATTATTATTATTATTATTTAAAAAAAAGTTCTCGGAGGTGTGTGAAGTCCACCAATTCGCACTTGGCCAGCACGGTGGATATGGCCAATAACTCTCTCATTCTGAGAGAAGACCCGTGCCCAGCAGAAGGACAATACTGGGTTGACGACAAGCATAAGCCACGCTAGTGAACATTTTTTAACACTGGTGAAACCGCGAGTAACTACTAGTCTTTTATAAAATTTTACGAAATGAATTACCTCAACATACAAACGGATGTAAGAACAATATGTATTCCTCCACCAGACCAGGAATTTTGGACAAGATCCCAAAAAACGAGCATCCGCCTCGCCTCTAAGCAGACTGGCTGCGTTTTATTTTTTATTATAAAAAATCACGTTCGGAAAATGGCCTCGGGCTTCTTCGCTTCGTGGTACGGATAGCAAAACAATCACTATAGTTTAAAACAAAGTCGCTTCCCGTTGTCTGTCTATGTATGCTTAGATCTTTAAAAGTACGCTGCGGATTTTAATGCAGTTATTTTTAATAGATAGAATTATTAATATGAAGTTTTATAAGTATAATAGGTACATGTACAATATTTTTTTTATCTGATTGAAGTAGCAAACGAGCATGCAGGCCACCTGATGGTAAGTGGCCACTGCCGCCCATGAGCATGTGTGAACAACTTCATACAAAACATGGGTTCTATCTGAAGTCAATTACAGATGCGTTGCTACTCCCGAGGACTATGATGGTCGCCTCATATAAAAGTGTGCCGGCAACCACGCCCTTCCATCGAAACGCAAGAAATGCTTCACGTTGGAAATAGGTGTGGCGTTTTACCACCCAACAATAAAGTGGAGAAACACTGATAATTTTAAAATCTTAAGTCTGATCATTTGGCGAAACGAAGTTCGCCGGGTCAACTAGTTTAAAAATATTTCATTTTATATGTTACTTTCATGTAATGCCATTGTCACAATGTATAAAATATTTTATTAAGTGACTTTTATGTAATGCCTTTCTCTAAGCTTTTTTACCCGACTTAAATCTTTAAAAAAATTAAAACGCTTTATACAGTCATAGCCCCACAGTAGGATTTTCTCCTGTCTTGTGTCATGGTGCCATGGACACACACAAAGACGAATACACAAACACTCAGACCCAGAACAAGAATCTAAACTCATCATTCAGATACCTGTCTGGCCGGGAATCGTACCCGGGACCCACTGCGTGTCAGACCGTTACGGTAACCGCTGCGCCACGCGGGTCGTCAACGGACTGTTTAAGGAGAGTGATGTTCTTCGAATGTATATACGTTACATTATTAATACATACTACTCGACCACAACAATTAGGCGCATAAAACAAAAGCGGTTCCGTACCTTGCACCTTGCTTCTGTCCCCGCGAATCCCCTAGTGACGTGCAGTCGTGTATCGTATAGGTATTTTCGTTAGCCAGCACGTGTTTAATGTTATTTTGTTATAATGTTAGTTTAATGAGTGATTGTTGAATGTCTAAAGTTATTGTTAAATTAGTTTATTATTTGTCAGCAAACCTCACAATGGGTAGGAAAAAGACTATTCGTGGAGGAGAAAGGACTCTTCATTCAAAATATGCATTTTTTTAACAAGAGAACACGCAGGAGCTCAGTATTCCTGTCTCCCAAGTCGAAAATGGAGTGTGTGCTGCAACAAGCATTATTCTCTTATACAAATAGAAAAAGAAAGAAATATTCCATGTCTGCGAATATATTAAACACATGAAAGTGCTTTAATAAATACACGCCTATTGAACATATACTACTATGGCGTATGTTTAATAATGGTATACCTACATACTCTTGGTATTTAGTAATAAAATATACTTCGTATCGGGATGGGACATCCCTAGTTCTAATGACGTTTCAACTGACATGCGGCGCGCCTAATTGTTTTGGTCGAGTAGTGTGTATTAATAATGTAACGTATATCCGCGTTCGCATTCGCGAATATTTAAATGTTTTTCTCTCGTCAACACATTATTGTCCCACTGCTGGGCACGGGTCTTCTCTCACAATGAGAGAGAGTTTGGGCTATAGTCCACCGCGCTGGCCAAGTGCGAATTGGTGGACTTCACACACCTCCGAGATTTTTTTAAAGAACTCTCGGGTGTGTAGATTTCCTCACGATGTTTTCCTTCACCGAAAAAAATTCTAATAGGTATTAAGTTGCTATTCGGTATTCGGCGTATTCGGCATCTTTTTCAATATTTGTATTTTGCCGAATCATTTGATTTTGGTGCTGGATATATTCGGTTCAAGTTTTTCTATTTTGTTGGTTTTTGTTGGTAATTTTGTTGGTACTTTGTTGCACGTCACGGTATAGGAACAAAAGATAAAACTTGTTACGTGAGATTTATATTTTATGTCAAAGAAATCCTATGAAGAGTGTCTTGAATAAAACCAAGTACCTGGATGACCGAGCTTTGCTCGGTGTTTTTGTTTACTATGAGTACATCACGTTTTTTTGGAATTACTTATATTTTTTTTATACTATACTTCTCGTATTCTAATAATTTTGTATGAGGTCTTTATGCAATGATAACACGGATATAATGACATTTTCTGAAAATGAAACCTTGCTAGATCGAATTATCGCCCCCTAAACCCCCTAATTATAAAATTTCAAGAAAATCGTTGGAGCCGTTTCCGAGATCGTTGATATATATTTACATATATTGCTCGCTTAAAGATATTAAATAAAATAAAATAAAGCAATTAAACTTCCAATCAACATCTTTAAAACCTCAATCAAAATCATTTTTTTAAACTCTTACAAAACCCAACTAAATATTAATTTCTTTTATAGACACACTCTCGCAGTTGTTTTTAAGTAGGAAATGGTAAATCGAATAATCCGGCCGAATATCCGGTTCGGTAAAAGTTACACCGAATAGTGTTCGGTATTCAGTTATGCGGTGAAACCACTATTCGGTGCATCTCTATTAACATCGATTGTTTTGAGAAATAAAATATAATGGTGTATAAGATCAACAGCAGGCAAAGTCTCCTTTTGCGTTCCTTTGGAGATCCCGGAGTCCTCTTTGTAGCGCCAAGGACGACCACCGGATTTTAGTGCGGTAAAAATCCCACATAACCCTGCATCACTCCCACGGCGTTGGGTACCTTTTGAAGGTTCCCTCCTCGAGAACAATAAAAGCAAAGTCATGTAATATGTCTTAAGGGGCATTTTACTATTTTTATAAGCAGATATCACGAAAACATTAAAAATAATGAAAAATATTTCTTTAAAATTTAACTCATTTTCTGCTGACGTTACATGTCAGTACTTAGTCTGCGTACGAAATTTTTGTTAAAGCACGATTATAATAATTTTCAAAATTTGTAATTACAGGATCTTAGGCTACCGTTTTCTCATAAATAAAATCATTTAGTGCATTTTTTAAATTTAAATTGATATTTATTTGTATTTGCAAGTAAAGACAGTTTGATGTCATTGGACCTTAGGATTTAAAATTTTAACTGAGTACTGAAATAAATTATGTAGTTTTATAGGTAGGTTTACTTAAACACACCTATCTATTTATTTACCTATCTTAAATAACATTTATTTAAGGATACTCATTTATTAATTATTTATCTTACATAATATTTATATGGAAGTTAATTTTAATTACACGACATTTTATAAACACAAAAGACCGCACATTGTTTTGAAACATACCAAAACTAATTTCTAATGTAATTCGGTGAGATTTCAAATTGCTAAAAATTCAAAGATGTTAAGACTAGAGATGAAACGGATATCCGGTAACTATCCGGTATCCGGCGTATCCGGCCCTATTTTCACTATCCGGCCGGATACCGGATAGAAGTGCACTATCCGGCCGGATACCGAATAGTAAGATATAAAAAAACAATCACTATTTTACATATAGAAAATCACACGGCAATATCGTTATCAAAAAATCACAGTAAATGCTTGTTTCATAAATTAATTTAGTATTGATAATTAACGAATGCCAAATTTGGTGAATTAATACCAAATTTTCAGTCATTTATTCTTCTATTATGTCTTCGTGTACCAGTCAGCTTCTGTAAATAGCCTTTCGCTGTAAACTCTACTGCTAAATGGTGAAAGATAAATTCTAGCCAACTTAGACAATTGAGGGAACTGAATGGAATTAACTGACCACCAAATGTATATTTAGTGTATGGCTCGTGATTGCAGTCGATTTGAGACATTCTTAAGAGAAAGTCAATCTCGTTCGCAATTGGATTTTGTTTGCCACTTCATTGAAAGAGTTTTAAAAAAACGTCATGAGCTTCAAGTTGGATCCAGTTTTATCTTCTTTCATTAGTTTCAAATCAAATTGATTGTGCCGAAAGGGCCGAATATCCGGTAGCCGGATATTCGGCGCTCCGGCCTCGTAGCTAGCCGGATAACCGGTATCCGGTATCCGGCCAAACCACTATCCGTTTCATCTCTAGTTAAGACCAACGGTTGCTTGATTTCTGAGGCTGTCTCTAACTTTTACGAGTGGCAGCAGTTATATTTGACTCATAATAGCAGTCAAGCGTTAAAATAGAATGCAGAAAGCATTCTATTTTAACGAAACTGGGAGACACACTTTATCGGACTAGGTGGAAAAACCACGTCTCTGCAGTACCAGGATTAGAATAGAGTTACGGTATGCTTGGCTTCCGCGGTTGCGGGCGGCTACTGGGAGCTCGGCATTTTTGTAAAACTATGAGGTTCTTCCAAAAATTGTGCTGAAAAGCATTCCTTCAACGCCGGTGATGCATTGGCCGGTTCTCTACGGTTCGGTTTGCACGCTCGTTTTTGTTTTGTGGAATGAGCTTCCTCCTGAGGTATTCCCAGAGCGCTATGACATGGGGTTCTTCAAGAAAGGTGCGAAAAGAGCTCTCCTTCACAGCCGGCGATGCATTGGCGACTCCTCTGGTGTTGCAAATGTCCATAGACGGTTACTACTTTCCATCAGATAGCCCATCTCCCTTATCGTAGATTTAAGTATAAAAACTAAGTATTTCATTCAAAAAAACCAATCAAAAAAACACAAAGATACAATCCAACGCTCATAAATCATACATCCAAATTTACAATATTAGAATCAGATATAACGCTACAATATGTATCTACACTGAAATTAGATTTTACTAACGTCAAACCCGTCAAATTTCTAATCAATCTGGCGTAAAAAATGACCTAAAAAGACGTAAAAATGCCCCAAAAAGACGTAAAAATCAAAAAGATAATTTCGTGCCGATAAATTCATAATTGTGGGGTGCAACGTGCATTTATCAAATTAATCTATCGGTTATAGAGAGAAGGTTTTATACCGATCGACCGGCTTCCGATTGCTTGGCTAATATACTAGCTTGTCTTTTGGCTTTGTCCGTTTTCTTCCTTAGAAAGATAAACTCATGTGTTTTGGCTGGTTTCTTGAATGTAAGTATGTATAATAAAATGTGTCGATAGTGTACGAATAAGTGGACATTGGGAAGCACTTGTGAAGGTGGTAGAACCAGTGTAGTTCGACCGGGGAAGTACCACCGCCACACCTATTCTAGCGTGAAGCATTTCTTGCGTTTCGATGGGAGGTTGTTGCCGGCACACTTTTACACGAGGCAACCATAGTCCTCGGGAGTAGCAACGCATCTATGATTGACTTCTGGTAGAAACCATGTTCTGTATGAAGTTGATTACAGATGTCCATAAGCGGCAGTGATCGCGTGAATAATTTCTAACACGCACATAAATCAGTGGTGCGTGGGTTTGAACCTCGGACCTCCCGAGAGGGCAAGTTTCAACCATTCTATCACTGCTCTACATAGGTTCTACCACCTTAAATCTCGTATTACCTTTTATTCACATTAACGTAATGAATAATTGTCTCCTATGTACAACCAGATGTATATAAGTATACACCTACACGGAAAAATATATAACGCAAACCTGATACATTAATATTCATAGATTTTAAATATTCAAAATGACTCCATTGATGTCACGAAGATAATATTATCATACGACAATGAACCTAAGACTCTTTTTAATAAATACCTTATTTTCAAAGCATTTAAGACTAATTTCCAAAATTTTAATTTTTTACTTATGTCACTTTGCTAATCAGTTGTCTGCGGTCAAAGACAGACATAAATTATTCCTTTATAAAAATAAGTCAATATTTTTGAGTTTCTTCATAGGAAAATGTCTCTTATTTGAATGTTTTAGTGTAGAGAATTGCTTGTTTTCGTTTTTAAACATATTTCATTGGGTTTTCTTATCATTTATATCAATGTTTTCCCGACTGCCAAAACGTCGTAACTCCAAAATATTCGTTTTTGATTTAGACTTTATTTATAGCAACTTTGAACATTTTTGTGATATTATAAGATTTTAAATTTTCTGTCGTATTTCAAGTCGTAGGTTCGAATCCGCCTAAGGCCCTATGTTTGTTAAGTACTGATGGGTTACTCGTAATTTTCTATAAGATTCTAGTTACGCAAGGTTACATTTTAGGCACACGTTAAAATATATTACCGGCAGTGATAGCCTAATGGTTGAAACTTGCCCTCTCGATCAGGAGGCCCGAGGTTTAAACCCTGGCACGCACCACTGATTTATGAAATATTAATTATTAGAAATTAATTATCACTGCTTTTCGGTGAAGGGAAACATCATGAGGAAACCTACACACCCAAGAGTCCTTAAAAAAAAGTTCTCAGAGGTGTGTGAAGTCCACCAATCTACTCTCTCATTCTGAGAGAAGATCTGTGCCTAGCAGTGGGACAATAATGGGTGACGAGATATTACCAGCTAGTTTAGTGAGTTTTGCGGTACTTTAAGCGATATTTACTTCTATCGGTGGTCCTCCTGGTGGTCGGAGACCAGGGAAATCCCACGACGACCGTTCTTTAGGTGGTCAATCGTATCAGCATAGGTTTTTCAAGGTCATATAACGCATAGCTCCATCAGGCAGGTAACATAACCAGCATTGCCTGTCCTCCCGATTTTGGCGAGACGAGCCGATTTTTAAACTGCAAAAAAGGTCGCCAAATCTAGATTCTCCGGGTCCTACACCAAGTCTTAGTTAAACTATTTTTTTGTCTGTATGTCGTTAAGACGCGAGGCCTTTTGTTTGTGAGGCGCGAGGCCCTACGCATCGCAAGGTTGTGGGCACAGGCCCAAGCCCACGCTTTACGCCGCCTCTGTGTGCAGCTTTGAGTATGAAATCCCGCTTTTCCCTCTTAAATGTAACTAAACCCCGATTTAATAAAAAAAATCTGGCAACGCTGAACATAATGCAAAAATAATTGTAGGTGGGAGAACCAGTGTAGTTCGACCAGGGAAGTACCACCGCCACACCTATTTCTAGCGTGAAGCATTTCTTGCGTTTCGATGGAAGGGTGTGGTTGCCGGCACACTCTTATATGAGGCGACCATCATAGTCCTCGGGAGTAGCAACGCATGTGTAACTTCAGAAATGGAACCCATGTTCTGTATGAAGTTGATTACAGATGTCCATGGACGGCAGTGACCACTTACCATCAGGTGGACTACATGCTCGTTTGCTACTTCAGTCAGATAAATAACGCACCAATTTCTAGCGTGATGCAGCTATTGTGTGTCAATGGAAGGGTGTGATTGGTGAAGGTGATCTTAGTGCTCGGGACTAGCAATACACCTGTGACCTGACGACCTGCGTGGAGAAGCGGTTACCATACCGGTCAAACGCATGGGTCCCGGGTTCGATTCCCGTTTAGACAGGTATGTGAATGATTAGTTTGGATTCATGTTCTGGGTCTGAATGTTTGTATTCGTCTTGTGTGTGTCCATGGTACCCACGACACAGGACAAAATCCCAATGACGAAAGATTATATTTTAAAGCGCGTATTTTTAACTTACTTCGGATACAAACCTTGTTTTACGTTTATATTGCTTACAAATATCTAAGATAGCAGTGGCCTCCATCAAATGGACGCTTGTTTCGACTTACGAAAAAAATCCAAAAAAAAAAAAAAAAAATTTTTTTTTATTCAAACAACACATCATTTATGATCAGTATAACCTTACCGCTTAAGGTTTTTATGTCCTATCTGTGTACCATCTAATCACGGTAGCGCTGCCCTTCCTCGAAGGGTCCGTAATTATAGACCCCAAGTGCCTTCGGCGCTCACCAAATGTGTTTTTAAGTTATTTTAGTATGTCATTTGTCGACAAGAATTTTAGCGGTTAATTTTTTAGGTTGCTTTTGAGGCTTCGTCCTCATCCCACTTTTGTCCCACTGCTGGGCACAACTCAGGCAGTTTGTCCACTGTCAAGCTAGCAATTGATACAGCAAGTAAGCTTTAAGGTTTTTCTTCAACCTTAAAATATGCAGTGTTAATGAATTTCCAGCTAAGATTGGAAGATTTGACAAATCTTTGAATTTTCTTACAAAAATCTCATATGTATAGATTTCAGTGATATTTTCTTTCACCGTTAAAATCATGGATGTCGGTAAGAAGCAACTATCCAACTATCCTTGAGGTGTGCAGCCCTTTTTTTTATCAAGAGGGAAACCTTCAATAGGTATCCGTCGCCGTGGGAGCAACGCCAGGTTATGTGGGATTTTTACCTCACTAAAACCCCCCGGGTGGCCATCCTCAGCGTGGAGGACTCCGGGATCGCCAAACACAACCGGAGTCGAGCGCGATGCCCCCTTTGGGCAATTCCCAGATGGTGTTTACGATAGCATTGGTCACATGCCGTCGTCCTATACGGGGTCGTTTGGCTGGACGGTTCGAGCTCCCACTCTTACCGCCCGCAACCCCGGAAGCCCATTTTAGTCGCCTCTTACGACAGGCGGGGATACCGTAGCCCTATTCTGATCCCTGAACTACAGGGATGCGTAGTCCTAGGCATATAAAAACCAATGTTCAATAATAATTAATAAATAATGAATTAAATTAATTTAACATTGAAATGTTTAATACAAGTGCTAGTATAATAATTTTATACTGTATGTTCCAATCAGTTGGACTACATGTTTATTTACTACATCGTTTAAAAAACACTGATTTAGACATTACTACGGAGGGGTTTTTGATATTCCACCCTTAAAGCGTTAAATAGTGATTAAATATTTGTATTATTTTCAACTAGCTGACCTGGCGAATTACATTCCGCCTAAAAGTCAAAAATCTAAAATAACCTGTGTTCCTCCACTATATCATGCATGTATTATATACATAAAAACCCTTCCTCTTGAATCACTCTATTAAAAAAAAAAACTATATTAAAATCCGTAGCATAGTTTTAAAGATATAAGCATACATAGGTACAGACAGCAAGAAACGGCTTTGTTTTATACTATGTAGTGATTATACGCGACGCATACAAACATACAAAGTCGCAACAACTAGTAAACGGCTATGTCTAAACAAGGGTTTGGTTTTATTTAGCACCATGCAATTCGTGTATCAAATCAAACAACACAGGTAGTCATTACGACAATGTATACAAACAATTTTCATGCTCTGTTGCCAAGGTACTGATTATTTTGTTCAAATATTTGAACAACCAACTTTCTGTGTGTACCATACATTACATTAGTTGATTTTTTTATCTGACTGAAGTAGCAAACGAGCATGCAGTCCACCTGATGGTAAGTGGTCACTGCTGCCCTGCGACGTCTGTAATCAACTACATACAGAACATGGGTTCCATCTGAAGTCCATCTGAGTTGCTACTCCCGAGGACTATGATGGTCATATAAAAGTGTACCGGCAACCACACCCTTCTATCGAAACGCAAGAAATGCTTCACGTTAAAATAGGTGTGGCGGTGGTACTTCCCCGGTCGGACTACACTGGTTGTACCACCTTTAAATGAACTACCTGGTTGATTTATTTAAATTGATTAAATCTTTGTACTTTTTTCTGCTATATATATATACTATTTATTACATTTATTTCTAGCTAGAAGCAGTTTTTGCGTTTCAATGGGTGTGGTTGCCGGCACACTTTTATATGAGGTGACCGTCTTAGTCCTCGAGAGTAGCAACGCACTTCTGATTGACTTCAGATAGAACAAATATGTGAAGTTACTATCGTCCATGAGCAGCAGTGATCACTTTCATCAGGTGGACTGCATGCTCGTTTGCTACTTCATTATTATAAAAAATAAAAATGTTTGCGTGTACTAGCGTACACTCGTAAGAAGTGAAACTTCTTTATGACGTTATTTTTCAAAAAATAATTTACTATATGCAACTTTACAGAAATTGGTTAAATAAAGTTAAATTAGATAAAGTTTAATAAAGGGTTTTATTAAACTTTATCTACTAATCTAATCTATAATAATCTATCTAATATCACGCGTGGTAGGGATAAGAAAAAGATGGCGCGTAACGGAAAAAAAAGATGGCGCGGAACAGAAAAAGATGGCGCGTAACGAAAAAATGTTACACTAAATTTTTTTCCAACCCCGATAAAGAAGTTTCATTCAGTTCAACAACCCCGATAAAGCAGTTTCACTTCACAAACATGAAGTGCGCCTATTGTAGGTATTTTAAGTAATTTTATATAAGGAAGAAGTTATTTTATATAAGACTGAAGTAGTCTTATATAAAATATGTACTAGTTTATGACTATGTCTAAATAAGGGTATGGTTTTATTTAGCACCATGCAATTCATGTATCAAATCAAACAACACAGGTAGTCATTACGACAATGTATACAAACAATTTTCATGCTCTGTTGCCAAGGTACTGATTATTTTGTTCAAATATTTGTACAAACAACTTTCTGTGACGTACTCGTAGATCAAGAGATCAAATATAGATAGAGGTACATTTTTGTTATTTTAAGTCGATAGTACAATGTCACGATAAAGATTTCTTTATAGTTCTACTAGCTGGACCCCCAGCATCGCCCGCGTTAAAAAAATTGATGTATCGATAGTCCCATGAGAATACGATATTTTCCCACAGTAAAAAGTAGCCTATATGTTAATCCAGAGTGTCAGCTAACTCCCTACCAAATTTTATGAAAATCACTCCAGCTGTTTAGACGTGAAGAGGTAACAAACATACACACATAAACTTTCGCTTTTATAATATTAGTATGAAACGTATGAAATATGAAATAATGTTAGTCTGAAATATTAGTATGATATGATTTCTTAAACGAGTTTTTAAAAGTCAAACGGACATGCGATCCATCTGATATAAGTGGTCACTGCCTCCCGTGGAAATCCACAAGCAACTTCATAAAGAATCATTCAACACTACATAGTATAAAACAAAGTTGCTTTCCACTGTCTGTCCCAATAAATGCTTAGAACTTTAAAACTACGCTAAGGATTTTAATACAGTTTTTAAAATATAGAGTGATTCAAGAGGAAGGTTTTTATGTATAATACATGTATACCTACTAGTGACCCGTCGCAACGGTCGAAATTCGACCTTAATTTAAATTATTGCATTATTTGAAAAAAATATTAACATTCTGCACTCCTTCTCTATGTCAACTATAACCGTGCAAAATTTTATACTCCTCCATCCGCGGTAAGTTACTTAAAAATGCTTCACAAGTTTTTGCTTCACGTATTAATATATATAGATTATGTTTTCCTTCGGTGAAGGAAAACATCGTGACGAAACCTACACACCCAAGAGTTCTTTGAAAAAAAAGTTCTCGGAGTTGTGTGAAGTCCACCAATTCACACTTGGCCAGCGCGGTGGACTATGGCCTAAACTCTCTCATTCTGAGAGAAGACCCGTGCCCAGCAGTGGGACAGTAATGGGTTGACGACTGCATATATATTATACTGAAGGAATACTAATAATATTAGACTTTTTCCTTTTAGGCGAAACGGAGTTTTCTGAGTTAGCTAGTTCGGTTTAAATCACAGATGCTACTCCCGAGGACTAAGATGATCACCACATTTGAAAGTTAGTCCGCCACCAAACCCTTTCACTGAAACGCATAAACTGCTACAAGCTAGAAATAGATGTGACGGTGGTACCTGGTTGAACATATATTAAAAGCAATTTATGTTAATTTTTTTTTTTTTTTTATTTGATGAAGTAGCAAACGAGCATGCAGTCCACCTGATGGTAAGTGGTCACTGCCGCTCATGGACATCTGTAATCAACTTCATAACTTCATACAGAACATGGGTTCCAGAACCCACTGCGTATCGGAATGTGAACAGCTCCGCCATGGGCTGGTCAAATTAAATGCGCTGTCTGTTCCTTATTTAATCTGTGGCGACCACAAGATGGCGGCACTTCCGGTCATGTATAGGTGGCGTCGTGACAGTTCACGTGTAGGGGTTGCATTTAGGGGTAGGAGGTTAACTTTAAATAGGTTAAATATGTTTGTGTCTAAATACTAGCGCTGTCCGCGGCTCTGCCCGAATTTTACATGGAATCTACATAATTACGTAAAATAAAATTAATATTTGTATGTTTGTCAATCGTGAGTTTCGAAACCATCTATCAAATTGTAACGAGAAATAGGTGTGGCAGTTGTACTTCCCCGGTCGAAATACACTGGTGTTACCACCTGCGAAACTACCAGTGCGGTAAACTATGGCTTAAATCTTACTCATTCTGAGAGAAAGTCCAAGTCCAACATTGAAAGAATACAAAGTAGACCACGAATGAAAAGTGGATGGTTGTCGACCCAGCCGCTCAATTGATAGGGCAACGCGTTCAGAGGACTCCGGTTGCATTCCTTTGGAGATCCTCGAGAGTCCTCTTTGTAGCGCCGAGGACGGCCACCGGATTTTCGTACGGTAAAAATCCCACATAACCCTGCGTCGCTCTCCAGCGTCGGGTACCTTATGATGGTTACCTCCTCGAAAAAAAGGTATAAAAATAAGTATATCATACATTTAAATGAGCAGTAAGTTTTTACATTCATAAATATAAAATATACAAAATTACAGGGTCAAATAACCTTGAAACCTTTTAACATAAATAAAATATTGATTTACATAATTTAAATATAAAGGACACCTACACATCAATCAACATTCAAAGGACGAAAGGTCATATAGGGCATCCCTACATCATAGATTATATAATTATTATAAATGCAAAAGTTTTTAAGGAAGTATGTGGTTTTTTTCTTTTTTATGCAAAAACTACAGGTCGCATTGTGCTGAAATAACACACACACACACAGATTACGCACACAGATAGTTTAGGTGGTAGAACCAGTGTACGTAGTGCGACCGGGGAAGTACCAACGCCACACCTATTTCTAGCTTGAAGCATTTCTTGGGTGTGGTTGCCGGCACACTTACACATGAGGCGATCAACATAGTCCTCGGGAGTAGCAACGCATCTATGATTGACTTCAAATCCAACCCATGTTCTGTATGTTGTTGATTACACATGTCGCAGGGCGGCAGTGACCACTTACCATCAGGTGGAGTGCATGCTCGTTTGCTACTTTAGTCAGATAAAAAAATACTTATGACCTACATTAAAATATGTGACCTACATTAATATATGTGGAGCCGCAGAAATAAAAGCATAAAGAAAAAAATCTGTAGATAGCTGTACATTAATATTATTAATAAATTAATACGTGAAGCAAAAAATTGTGATTCGTTTCTAAGATACTTGCCGCAGGCGGAGGGGTACGAAATTACGCACGGTTATAGTTGATGTAGAGAAGGATTGCGCAATGCTAATGTTTTTTTCAAATAACACATAGAACATACATAAAAATTACTAAAAACACATTACACACGCTACCGTGCATTTTTCACAAACACAAATAATTAACGGAAAAACTTGTGACGCATTTTTAAGTAATATGCCGCGGACGGATTAGTCTGAATTTATGAAATACACGGTTATAGTGGACGTAGAAAATGATGCATATAACATACATAAAATCAACTAAAACACATTACACACACTACCGTACATTTGTTACAAACACATAAATATTAAACGAAATCAAGAAATAGAACATTCAACATATGAAAACACACCACGTCAAAAATGTCAGATGTCTTAGTCAAAATACCCGTTATTGATTTTAAATGCAGCTTTGTCACTTAAACCATTTTTACCATTCGGGTGTCTTAATAAAAATTGAATTTAGGAAATACTATGAACAATATCAAGTTTAGTTTTTGAGTTGAACTACAGTCGAATTTCGACCGTTGCGACGTGTGATTATTTAGATATTAATCCGCACATCATTCCAGAAAAAAACATGCGTGCGTACAAAGTACACATGTCAGAAGTGAAACTTCTTTGGCGATCTAATTTATAAATCTTGTTTATATCTATACAAATCTAAAACTTTAAATTTCCAAGATTAAGAGGAAGGGAAAAAGGCGTGATACGACGTTCGCTCTGTCTCACTTTTTCTCTCAATCTTTCTCACTCGCTTGCTCCCTACTCTCACTCCACGGCTAGTTGCTCATGCTAGGTTCGCCCTGTCTTACTCTCTCTCAATCGGTCTCGATCACTCTCTCTCTCTTTTCCGACACTTCCGTTGCATACCGGCGTGACGTTTCATCTGTAAAAATTTTACCCTCATGCGCCTAAAGAAGTTTCACTTCAAAAAATATGTGACGAATAAAAAATCCAATCTCAAAAATAATAATTATAATTAATTATTTGTTATAGTTTTTATTATAGTTCAATACATTTGTGTCATTTAATAATTTTTTTAGTCTATTTTACTTAGATTGTACTGTTCTTGACCAGACTTGACCTCACCATTCGGATCCTTCGGAAGACCAGCGCTGGCTGAAAATAATCAACCAGCATAATAGTGAGAAGGGTCCATTTTAAAACACGCTTTCTACGCTCATAGCCCCACACTAGGATTTTTTCCTGTGTCGTGGGTACCATGGAAACATACCAAGACGAATACACCAAACACCCAGACCCAGAACATGAATCTAAACTAATCATTCAGATACCTGTCTGGCCGGGAATCGAACCCGGGACCCATTGCGCGTCAGACCGGTATGATAACCGCTCCGCCACGCGGGTCCATTTTGTAATGTATACCACTCACGTATCGCATGTTAGTTGGTACTATATTATTATTGTGTCTTTAAACTGTATGAGTGTGTACGCATTACGAATAAACGATTTCTTTCTTTCTTTCTTTCAAAGGAAATCCTTTGGGAAGTCGGATAAGAAGTAGTACGTGTCGGAGATTCGAATCTCGGACGTTTTAACTCACTGCTTATGATTAGAACCATGTATCATAAACAAAAGATTTTGAAAACTAATCCGTTATCGAAAGATCGCGTCAGACGCTCGCGGCTCTAAAGATACATTCCGGAATATATTTCGAACATTTTCGGAACATTAATATGTCGAAAAACGAGAATCGAGTAAACGATGCATCAATTAAAATATTCACAGGGAAAGATGTGGAGTCGATGTTAGATTATAAGCTTATTAATACCTAATATATAAAAGCGAAACTTTATCGTCACGGGACTCTCAACAATTTGATTCGTCGGGCTCTTGCTACCGTCTCTATAACTACGACATTAGAACCTGATGGTATGTTTAAGGACGATGGCAAGAGGCCCGATGGTATCTTGGAGTCTCGGACGACACCTGGTATGGGACGCAACTTGTGTCGACACGTTAGCCCCATCTCACATAACCAACACCTCTGTGAGCGCTGGGGCTACAGCCGACCATGCCCAGGTTCTGAACCGCCGCAAATACAGTAATCTTTTAGACAATTATGTGTTTGTGGTGCTTGCAATAGAAACCATGGGTCTATGGTCATCTGACATGAAAAAATTCATGTCAAATATTTCGACCAGACTTGTTGAAGCTTCCGGAGACCAAAAAGCTGGCGGCTACTTTGCACAACGTTTGAGTAATGCCGCCAGTGTTTTGGGAACCATGCCTTACACGGCCATTGCCATTTTCGATGGTTTATTTTATTTATAATTTTAAGTTTCTATTAATGTTTTGTATATACTAAGAAAAATAGTAAGTCTGTATTTCAAAAAAAAATTAAATAACTAATGATCTCTACTAAATTAAAGGTAAAATTATGTTTAATATTTGATGTTAAAAATATATTTCAAATTTTACCAAAGTATAGTTTACTTAAAGCCAAAGTTGAGCTTTTCCTTTAATACCTGATTCTTCAAGAAATTTTCGAAATCGACTCCACACCGCCACAAATCCCGCGATTCATCACCGATCAATCAGAGAGCGTCTCGGAGTAATAAATTTTATTTTTTCCTACAATACACCTTGTAATTACGTCCTGTATCGGTGTATAATTAACAACCATAAGTGTATTGATCTAGAGACCTGATAGATTTTCGATTTTCGAACCTTAGATCCTTTAGTTTATGTACACCCAGTAAGTGTACATGTTAGAGGAAAATATAGGTATGTGTTACAAACCAACAAGTAGCTTGCCTGGGGACACTACTGTTAAACTCATGACTACATTAGTTATAAACATCAATAAGAATCTATATAATGATTGTATTTAAATTGATCATGCCATGATATTATAAATATCATAAATCAATAGAAGTCACATCATAAATAAATATATAATATATAAAATTATATAATTATATAATATATAATACATAAATATATAAATAAATATTATAAATGCATATATTTAATTTTATATAATGTAATAGATTACCTAATAGTTGTGTTTTTGTCTCTATGACGGTTTCCTTAACGCCTGTCATTTTTAGTATAAAAGGGAGGGTATTATCGTAATATGGATCATTCTAATAATTCACAAGTGTAAGACGTTACTCTGTCCGAATGTATTCTGAAATCGTATACGTGTAAAAATCGTGAAAATAAACCAGTGTTGTACATAATGTGTCGTTTACTTTGGCCATCCAATCCTACTTCTGGAACATATGTTAAAATCAAATTAAATCAAACTTCTCGTCAACCAAAAATTTAAAATTCTGTTAAAAAATTACATTCTTAATAAAACTGAATAAAATAGTATTAACTATTAACATCTATTGTAACATGCAATAAGCATACTAAAAATAATAGTTTAAAAAAAACTAAAAAACACGCTTTTTATAGAAAACCGAACTAAAAAATAGAAAATAAATTTAAATGAATTTAAATTAAGAAAATAGTGTTAAAAATTTCAATGAATATAAATTAATAATAGTGTGAATAAAAAAAAAAATATTTAAAAAAAAGCGTGGGGTGCATGGTGTCAATGGTTATAGATATTTTATTGACAGATATGAGTAGAGTGATTATCATTTCGATAATATCTTAAAAAGCACCCCACGCTTTTTTTTAAATATTTTTTTTTTTAAATCTGTTCTGTTAAAAAATTATTAATAAAACCGAATAAAATAGTATTAATATCTATTGTAACATGCACTAAGCATACTAAAAACACGAAGACAATAATGATACTATGTCAAACATATACATACAAATCACAGTCACATTCAGACACACACACGCGCACATACACAAGCTCACACACGCACGCATGCACCACACACACGCACCAATTTACACAAACACATACTCAGATAAAGAAACATAATGTACATGTACCGAGCATTACTATACTATTAATTGTTAAGTTTCTCATTTTGTATGTCTGTGACAATGTACTTTGTATGTCTTATGAGAAATAAAGATTCTGTAAACCTGTAACCCATTACTGTCCCACTGCTGGGCACGGGTCTTCTTTAGACCATAGTCCACCGCGCTGGCCAAGTGCGAATTGGTGGTCACACACCTACGAGAACTTTTTCTAAAGAACTCTCGGGTGTGTAGGTTTCCTCACGATGTTTTCCTCACCGAAACGCAGTGATAATTAATTTCTAATACGCATATAAATCAGTGGTGCATGCCTAGGTTTGAACTCCGGACCTCCCGATTGGGCAATTTTCAACCATTAAGCTATCACTGCTCTTTTAGTATTATTATTTGCATTAAAAGAATTAACAAAATAGGAATTTATTTCCAATTTAAACGTATCGTACTAAAGGCATTTAGCAATTATAAACATTTTTTACACCATGTTCTCTTCTGGGAGCAGTGATAGCCTAATGGTTGAAACTTGCACTCTCGATCGGGAGGTCCGAGGTTCAAACCCAGGCACGCACCACTGATTCATGTGCGTATTATAAATTAATTATCACTGCTTTTCGGTGAAGGAAAACATCGTGAGGAAACCTACACACCCGAGAGTTCTTTAAAAAAAAAAAAGTTCTCGGAGGTGTGTGAAGTCCACCAATTCGCACTTGACCAGCGCGGTGGACTATGGCCTAAACTCTCTCATACTGAGAGAAGACCCGTGCCCAGCAGTGGGACAATAATGGGTTGACGACGACGTTCTCTTCTTTATTTATTCTACGGTGTCCCTATTCCTACATGAGTCATATATGCTATTCTGCTCTATATATGCCGTAAATGCATAAATAGACAAAGACATATTCATAAACATTCTAAGATTTACCTAAAAGTTCAGTAGGTACTTTTTGTCTTTAGTTAGTCAACGTATTAGTATTTTCAGTTTTAAACGGACATAATTCTTAAATTAACTATAATAGTTATTGTTGACTTTCAACCATAATTACAGCCATACCATAAGCCGTGTTGCATAACCTATAAATAAATACTTTTAGTCAATTATTTAGGGCAATTTTGGCGATCCTTTTCCATTGGTGAGATGAAGTGTTTCGTCTCGACTCCCTCCCCCGCTACACGTAAGATTATTCAAAATGAGGAGAGAATGCTTTACTGAATTTGATCCAGTATTCTCAGAATTAAACACGTTTTCTTGCAAAATATATATATATAGTTCCACTGTCCGTCTGTCACTAGGCTCTCATGAACCGTGATAACTTAACAGTTGAAATTTTCACAGATAATATATTTCTATTGCCACTATAACTAGGGTTGCCACCTGTACTTTATTATATAGTATTGTACTTTATTCGGGGCAATTGTACTTTATACTTTATGAGGAAAATAAAGTACGCGAAAATACTTTATTTTGTATATTTGGGATTTAAAAGTTTGATTATAATCAGTAAACTAAAATTCCTTTAATCACCAGGTTTTCGTAGCTACCTTATTTAGAAATAACATTTACATTTGGTGACCTTTTTTAGAGATATGAGCGTCAAGTTACTATCTACATTTTTTTTTTACTATCACCTCACACAGTTCTAAAAGTATCCTAGAGCCAAAAATTAAGTAATAATATAAATAGTACTTTATTTTGAAGCTACGTACTTTTATCTTTATACCTTTTGTAGCCAATGTTAATTTAATCGTTGAAAAAAAAGGTGGCAACCCTAACTATAACTATGAAAACAGAATATATGATTATATGATTTTCTTGATGTATGAATCGACATATTTTTTACTCTTTTTCCCTCTCTTCTCTTCTCGTCTCACACAATTAATGTATGTCTCCTACTACATATGCACGCATATAAAGATTAAATTTCAAATCTCAAACGTTTAAATATAAAACAAAAGCAGGCAAATAAATGTAAGAACAAATAACACGCCGGTTCTTATATATAATTGCTCCGTATCACGCGAAGTGACTTGGTTTACTGGTTGGGTTGATTCTGAGAAACTTGTGTAATATACTAGCCTAGTGGTTTGGCTTCTGGTTGAAGTCTCGGGTTCAACTTTCATAACGTAGATTTTTTTATCTGACTGAAGTAGCAAACGAGTATGCAGTCCACCTGATGGTAAGTGGGCACTGCCGCTCATGGACATGTGTGAGCAATTTCAAATAGACCGGGGAAGTACCACCGCCACACCTATTTCTAGCGTAAAGCATTTCTTGCGTTTCAATCAGTCATGCAGTCCACCTGATCGTAAGTGGTCACTGCCGCTCATGGACATCTGTAAGCAACTTCATATAGAACACAGGTTCTATCTAAAGTCAATCACAGATGCGTGGCTAATTTCGAGGACTAAGATGGTCGCCTCATATAAAGGTGTGCCGGCAACCACACCCTTCCATCGAAACGCAAGGAATGCTTCACGTTAGAAATAGGTGTAGCGGTGGTACCTTCCCGGTCCAACTACAATGTTCTACCACCTTTGATTATTTGGGGTTATTTAGAATTGTCCATGAGCGGCAGTGACCACTTACCATCAGGTATGCATGCATACTCATGCATGCTCGTTTGCTATTTTAATATTACACAAAAGGGTATTATAATTATAAGCTAACATGCGGCTGAACCAATTTTGATTTAGTTTTAATTTCGTTAAAAGTATTGTTCGAAAGTGCTACGTATACTTAAGGATAATCTTCTCAGCTATTTGTAAACCCTCAACACATTTTAATGACTACCTAATCTCGTACCGTAAACCTAATGACTTTTATTACTAGACAAACTTCATCATTTTAAAAGGTGGTAGAACCAGTTTAGTTCGACCGGGGAAGTACCACCGCCACACCTATTTCTAACGTGAAGCAGTTCTTGCGTTTCGATAGAAGGGTGTGGTTGCCGGCACACTTTCACATGAGGCGACCATCATAGTCCTCGGGAGTAGCAACGCATCTGTGATTGACTTAATTGATCTGTGATTGGCTCAAGATCGAACCCGGAACACTCTCGTGTTACACTACAAGTATATACTAAGTCAAATACACATGTAATCTAAGCAAAGGCAGGAAATCACGGTAAACCTACATTCAACACATTTGCGTGACCGCGTCAAATTAAGTCCTAGTTTTTATTTCTACCTTTCTTTATCTTGTTTTAAGCACCGCCATCTTTGCTACACAAACTCGGTTTTCCCAGAGTTACAAACGAAAATGTGGGAATGTTTTAATGAAATTGTTATTAATTGTAACCCTTTAACCCGAGTACGTTAGAAATAGTTGTTTTTCGAGCGTTTGTTTATTTGGCACGCGCTATAACCTATAAGTAAATGAAAAAATAGGAACTAGATTATTAGAGTATTTA
This sequence comes from Spicauda simplicius, assembly GCA_949699795.1. Lineage (NCBI taxonomy): Eukaryota > Metazoa > Arthropoda > Insecta > Lepidoptera > Hesperiidae > Spicauda > Spicauda simplicius. The sequence goes on from OX453085.1 coordinate 6,388,140, forward strand.
GACTAATTCAGTACTTGTCCCTGTAGTTTCGGGATCAGAATAGGGCTACGGTATCCCCTGCCTGTCGTAAGAGGCGACTAAAAGGGGCTTCGGGGGTTGCGAGTGGCTAGAGTGGCAGCTCGAACCGTTAGGTCAGGCGACCCCGCGAAGGACAGCGGTATGTGTGGTCGCATACCGCTGTAAAGACCAGACGGAGCGGTGGGCCCAGCCGCCCATCTATGAGGAGCCCGATGGAGCAACGATCTCAGAGGACTCCGGTTGCGTTTCTTTGGAGATCCCGGAGTCCTCTTTGTAGCACCGAGGACGGTTACCACAGGGTTTTAGTGCGGTAAAAATCCCACATAACCATGAGTCGCTCCCACGGCTCGGGTACCTTTTAAAGGTTTCCCCCTCGAGAAAAAAAAGGTAGTAATACTTATAACTTAGCCCTTTAAAAATAACAACACATTCTTGACTAAGTTAATACTTTGATCTAATCTGAGGTTGATTACAGATGTCCATGAGCGGTAATCACTTAACCCCAGTACTGCCATATTATAAACAATGATATTTGCGTGAAATATGAGATGTTAGGAAAGATATTAAATTGGTGCTTTACAAAAAATAGTCTTATAGCAGGATAACTGGAAACGTTTAGCATAGCAATCAACGCCATCTATTATCGAATAGCTATAAACTGAGGCTACAATATAACTGGCACTCGTCGGATCGGTCGAAATTCGACCGTAATTTAAATTAAAAGATTAAACTTCATATTGTCCAAAGTAGTACGAATATTTCTTAAATTAAAATAAATTGTAATAGTTTTCAAGTAATTTTGAACGCGCCTTTAATATAAAGAGGTTTAATTATCAAATATACATAATATAAATATTCGTCATACTTAGGTATTACTATTTTCCGGGTTTCGGGGTTCCAGGGTTCCGTGCCCATAGGACAAAAACGGTATTACTAAGACTTTAAGACATATTTTTAAATACCGACAAAAACTGGGAGAAGACGCAGATACCCGAGACACAGTTTCGAGCTAATTCGGGGATCAGAGGCTTCATATAATTTTGATGTAAAAATATGTCAATAAAGTCAATTTATTATTATTATTATTATTATTAAGACTCCAATGTCCGTCTGTCTGTCACCAGGCTCTCATGGACCGTGATAGCTAAACAGTTGCGACACACATACCTATGATGTATTTCTGTTGCCGCTATAACTATAAAAACAGAATAAAATAAATATTTAAGGATGCACCCATATAAGAAACATGATTTTATTTACATGATTTTTTCACAAACAAACAAACAAACAAACAAAAGTACAAAAAAAAGTAAGTTAAAGTTTACATGTACCTAGATGCCCCAGGCACAGGTAATTAATTCTTCTAACTTCTAACTGCGAAATGCCCAGCATTGGGACAGTAATAGTTAGGTGTTAGGTATATAAGCGCAGTCGTTATCAACACAGTAAAACAAAGCACACAAACACACGCACATACATCATGTATCATGCAATAATAACATCATCTACGATAAATCAGCCGTCGGTCCGTAAGTTATGACGGCGATCCGGGTTCGATTCCCGTAATCGCTCCCCCGAGCCCTGAATTAGCTCCAATTAACTGCACATTTCGACAAAACCCTCAAATTCAGCTTTTTTATTTGGAAACCTTTCTACATTTGAAAATTGCTCCGATTTTTTTCTTTTGATTCGTTTTTGGTTGAATATTTCTTGATGCTGAAGGATTGTAGACTAATGGACAGACAGATAAACTAGTATCTTTGTTCTTTGGTTTATTTATTTATTTAGTTACACCTACAAAGTGAACACTTACACATGTAATAAGTTTGGTATTACATAGATACCAAAACTAAGTGTCACCTCAATTATAGGTGTAAACTACGTGCTAAGAGCGACAATAATTAATTTAAATGATTTATAAGAGCAGTGATAGCCTAATGGTTGAAACTTGCCCTGTCAATCGGGAGGTCCGAGGTTCAAACCCAGGCACGCACCACTGATTTATGTGCGTATTAGAAATTAATTATCACTGCTTTTCGGTGAAGGAAAACATCGTGAGGAAACCTACACACCCGTGAGTTCTTTAAAAAAAAAAAAGTTCTCGGAGATGTGTGAAGTCCACCAATTCGCACTTGGCCAGCGCGTGTGTACTATGGCCTAAACTCTCTCATTCTGAGAGAAGACCCGTGCCCAGCAGTGGGACAATAATGGGTTGACGACGATTTATAAGAGATTAAATTATAAAATTAGATTAACATTAAAATCATTAGGAACAACATTAAGTTTACATATTTCATTAAAAATAATGGAGTTACAAATTTTATTAACTGTTATTTCAATTTTATTAATTAATAGTTTAAGAATCGAATTGATTTACATATCACAATTTTTGTTTTAAATATTTATAAAATATAATTAATAAAAGTATTAAAAAGATGTCATTAAATCAAAATAATAATTAAAATAATAATAATACTCAATCATAATTCATTCGATTGACATAAAATAAAATAAAATTACAATATAACTTAAATCTATAACAATACTAGCTGCACCCGCGGCTCCGCCCGCGGTCAAATCAATGTATCACAAAGTTTTACCCATTTCACCCCCTTAGGGGTTGAATTACATAAAACCCTTTCTTAGTGAGCACTTACGTCCTTAAAAGAGTCCGCATGCAAAATTTGAAACTCCTAGCACTTGTAGTTTCTGGATTTCGTGATGAGTGAGTGAGTGAGAGACCTTTCGCTTTTATATATACTTACAGATAGAAGATGATATACTATTTCGATTTCGACGATATACTGGTAAATGGTAATGATTATGTATCTTGTTTTATCTATGTTATATTATTATGTATTGTTTGTCCACCAATTCGCACTTGGCCAGCACGGTGGACTATGGCCTAAAACTCTTTCATTCTGAGAGAAGAGCTGCGCCCAGCAATGGGACAATAATGGGTTGACGAGAAGTAGCAAATTTCCATTAATCAAAGAGGTACTCAATTAGACGTATATTTTTTCTAAAACCAAATAGAGTCAAAATGGCACACTTACCAAGGATTGTAAAACAAAAAATAAAATTATATTCATACTATTAAAAGTTGATACTGTTTCAATTAGGTTTTTAACACACAGAAATCAAAGAAGTACAATTAAGCGAATATTTTCCTAAAACCAAATAGAATCATCACGGTAGACTTGCCAATAATTGTAAAACAAAAAATAACATTATATTTATGAATACTATTAAAATTTTATACTGTTTCAATTTGGTTTTTAACATACAGAAAACCAAGAGGTACTTAAGTGTACATATATTTTCCTAAAACAAAATAGAATCAAAACGGTAGACTTTACCAAGAATTGTAAAACAAAAAATAAAATTACAGTGGGTACAGCAATCAGCAATTTACGTTGCACGGGAGGTCAGTCGTTTAGATTTTTTGTTTCGTTTCTTAGTCGAGATTTATTTATCTTCGAAACGACTAAAGGTGTTTTCATAAAAGAAATGACTGCTATGTGTTTTAAAAGAAAATTAAAAGCAATGCTGATAAAAAAATGTTATTGAAGTGAAACTTCTTTATTGGGGTTGGAAAAAAATTTAGTGTAACATTTTTTCGTTACGCGCCATCTTTTTCCGTTACGCGCCATCTTTTTTTATTCCGTTACGCGCCATCTTTTTCTTATCCCTACCACGCGTGATATTAGATAGATTATTATAGATTAGATTATTAGATAAAGTTTAATAAAAGCCTTTTATTAAACTTTATCTGATTTAACTTTATTTAACCAATTTCTGTAAAGTTGCATATAGTAAATTATTTTTTGAAAAATAACGTCATAAAGAAGTTTCACTTCTTACGAGTGTACGCTAGTACCTACACGCACACATTTTTTATAATGTTAATGACTATCTGAATGACAAAATATGCTGACATCTATCTATTTGTAATATTTTAATATCGACTGACATTTTAATTTAATTTATATTTATTCCTGTTTTTATATAATAATTTTTAAATGTAACTCCTAATAATTGAATCGTGACTTTTGTAATTATAAATGTTAAATGATTTTTATGATTAACTATTTATATCATATCTTTAATTTGCGCACCTCTAATAGGTATATTACAGAGGAATTTTAATGAATTATAATAACTATTATACCTGTAATAATGCAATTAATTACTTATTATATTATTATTATATTATTAACGAGCAGTAGGTAGGTACCTATGGAACTAACATGGAATCTTTTTTTTAGTCGTACACTCTTGGCAGAGTGGTTGTGGCATAACGGTGTTCTCTACTATATTATACATGTACCTAAAAACCTCTTGAAACATTTTATCTACTAAAAAAACTGTATTAAAATCCGTGGCGTAGTTTTAAAGATCTAAGCATACATAGGGACAGACAGCGGGAAGCGACTTTGTTATACTATGTAATGAAAATACATTTAATTTAAACAAATAAAACAATAGAATTCACCGAACTAATTCAATTTCTAATAAGATAATAGGATAAATGGCAAAAGCAAACACTATATCAAATAAAAAGCACGTTAAGTCTAATTAGTTAAATAGGTTCAATTAATTCAACCAGCGCCTTCTAGTTTGAAATAAAACTATAAAGAACTTTGAACATGCATTATGGATAGGAAATTAAACGTTTTTCTAATTTCAAAATCACTAAATGGTCAAAGACAGGTAATTTTATAGAATAGTTGACTAGTAAATAATAGCGTGCGGTGTTTCATTTGATTGAAGCTTTTAAAGAATAGAGGTAATACTTCGAGGGGGGATGTCGACGCCCTCCACACACCACTAGACAGAAGGATTGGTATTAGTTTAATGTTTCATTACCTATATATTAATACGTGAAGCAAGTGATTCGTTTTTAAGATACTTATCTTAGACGGAGGAGTATAAAATTACGCACGGTTATAGTTGATGTAGAGAAGGTTTGCGAAATGATAATTTTTTTTTCAATGCATAAAACCTACATAAAATCAACTAAAAACACATTACACTACTTTGCATTTGACACAAACACATAAGTACATAAGAAACAAAATAGAACATTCATTAGCTTACTATGAAAACACATAACGTCAAAAATGTCAGATGTCTTTGTCAAAATACCCGCTATTGCTTTTAAATGCAGCTAAGCTAATTAAACCTCTTTTTACCTTTAACGGGTGCGTTCAAGATAACTTGAAAATTATAACAATTTATTTGAATTCAAGAAATATTCGTGCTACTTTGACAATATGAAGTTTAGTTTTGTAATTTAAATTACGGTCGAATTGCGACCTTTAAGACGGGTGACTCGTTGCAGTAAAAACATCTTATGTACGGCTTTTGATTTTCTGTTTTTAGTATTCAAGGGTTGAAAAATTTTGGTCCTTTTATTGTAGTCATTATAAATGAAAAGATTCGGGCTTTCTGTTTCCGTGTCAGCTTTCTTTTCTGTATTCACGGATTATGAGCAAATATAACACCCGCGAATACGGATCTGTATATGACTACATAGTATAACATAGTATAACAAAGTCGCTTCCCGCTGTACCCCTATACAAAGGGACTTGGCCAGCGCAGCGGACTATGGCCTATAACTCTCTCATTTCGAGACAAGACCCGTGCCCAGTGGGACAATAATTGGTTGACGACAAGTCGACAACCGAGTTGCGGAACAAAGTAAAATTTGTAACGTAATCGAGTTGGGCATGGGATTTTTGACACCGACTAAAATCGAGTTGCAACTAGAGACAACATTTGTTCAAGTAACTCGACTTGTGAAAAATGTTACTCGGCACATCGCTATATAATACAGCTGTTATTATCGAGAAATCTGGAGAGTTCTACCACCTTTAATATGCTGTTGCCACCACCGCCCTCTGGATGATGGTGACAACGGAGGCTTAAGTGGAGCTAAAATACTAAGACTGACAAAATGAATGCTATATGAAAAAAGGCACGGACGGTCCGTCTGTGGAGCTGTAATTTTATTAATAAAAAAAAAAAACACCTATAATATACGCTAGTCTTAATTTTTTTATCTGATTGAAGTAGCAAACGAGCATGTCCACCTGATTATAATTCGTCACTGACGTCCGTGTCCGTAAGCAACTTCATATAGAACATGAGTTCTATCTGAAGTCAATCACAAATGCGTTGCTACTCCCGAGGACTAAGATAGTCGCCTCGTACTAAATGTGCCGGCAACCACACCCTTCCATCGAAACGCAAGGAATGCTTCACGATAGAAATATGTGGCTGTGGTACCTCCCCGTTCAAACAACACCGGATCTTTGAAAAAGATTTCCATTACCTTTGTATTGAGCTAGTCTTAAAGAATCTGTCCCTGTAGCCTCGGGGTCAGAATAGGGCTACGGTATCCCCTGCCTGTCGTAAGAGGCGACTAAAAGGGGCTTCCGGGGTTGCAGACGGCTAGAGTGGGAGGTCGAACCGTTCGGTCAGGCAATCCCGGGAAGGACGGCGGTATGTGTGGTCGCATACCGTCGTAAAGACTAGACGGAGCGGTGGGCCCTGGGAGCCCTGCATCTGGGAGGAGCCCGATGGGGCAGCGTGCTCGGAGGATTCCGGTTGAAGTCGTTTCGAGATCCCGGAGTCCTCCTTTTCAGCGCCGAGGACCGCCACCGGGGGTTTTAGTGCGGTAAAAATCCATAACCCTGCGTCGCTCTCACGGCGTCGGGTACCTTTGGAAGGTTTCCCCTCGAAAACAAAAAAAGAGGTCTTAAAGAATCTGATACTTTGGTTTAGCGAACCAATTCCCGCATACATAGTCTGTCCATTCCTATAATTGTCTGCATATGTATATATGGGTATGTACGTCCGTACGTACTAATTGCGGTGCCCCGATTGGTTGATTACAGGGGATTCGATACCCGTGGTTCTCACGCGTGTGATGTATGGGGTGAATGTATAGGTGTAGGGTGGCCACTGTAGAGTCGGGAAGGTAGATTTTGTTTGATGAGTTAAAAAATGTGTCAATTTTCATTCCACTACTCCTATTAATCTCTTGATATATTTGTATGGGGTACAACCCATTATCCTCCCACTGCTGGGCACGGGTCTTCTCTCAGAATGAGAGTTTAGGCCATAGTCCACCGCGCTGGCCAAGTGCGAATTGGTGGACATATATTTGTATAATTGGATATAACTTTGTAAGATGCCTTAAAATAAGAAATGTGCAAGTTGGAAAAGCATATTTAATTGTATAATAGTAGTTTTAATTTGTGTGAAGTTGCTTGCCTCCAAAAATTAATGCTGTTGCACTAATTGTAACTATCTAGCTCTGTTATTTCCATCAGCCATTTGATGTCCACTGGACATAGGCCTCCCCTCAATGGCGCCACTCCAACCAGTCCTGTACCCTCTGAATCCAACGGTTTCCCGCTGTCTTCTTCAAGTCATCGGTCCACCTGGTATGGGGGTGACCTGTGTACTCCTTTTGCCTAAACGTGCCTGCTCTGTTATTTATCATACTGAAACTACATTTAATCAAACGCTCTTAATAATTAATTGAAGCAATGAAATGTAGGGTGTGGTTGCCGGCACACGTTTATATAAGGCGACCATCATAGTCCTCGGGAATAGCAACGCATCTGTAATTGACTTCAGATGGAACCTATGTTCTGTATGAAGTTGATTACAGATTCCCATGAGCGGTAGTGACCACTTACCATCAGGTGGACAGCGTGCTTGTTTGCTACTTCAGTCAGATAAAAAAAAATGAAGCAAATGTTGTAACAAAAAAAATATACTACTTATTATTCGATTTTTCGTACAGTTTCGCGCATTTTTATATTAATGAAGTAGCAAACGACACCAGTCCACCTGATGGTCACTGCCGCACATGGACAATTGGACATGTAAGGAACTTCATATAGAACATAGGTTTTATCTAAACTCAATCACAGATGCCTTGCTACTCCCGAGGACTTGGATGGTCGCATCATATAAAGTGTGCCGGCAACCACACCCTTCCATCGAAACGCAAGGAATACTTCACGTTAGAAATGTGTGGCGGAGGTACCTCCCCGGTCGAACTACACTCGTTCTACCCCCTTTTAAAGTTATCTGTGCGTCAAATTTAATTCGATTCTGAGCGGTAGTTGTTATATAAAAGTGCATCAAATCAGTTCATCCACCTTTATAATATTAGTGAAAAGTCGTGGAACGAGTATGGGGCGACAAGGTACCACCGCCACACCTATTTTTAACGTGAAGCAGTTCTTGCGTTTCGGCTTTTTCAAAGGGAGATCTCCCGCCAGGCTAAGTGATCATGCCTGGGGAGCGGCCCTGCTCCGGCAGTCATTGTTCGGAACTTGTATATATGCAGGATTCTGAGAATACTTCGATAGCGTGTTTCAGAATACTAGTAGCGCCATCTCTTAATGAGTAGCGGGAGGTTGCCACACGGCGAAAGGGTACGGTTATCCGCTCATCTTCATTAGAGGCGATCTTAGTCCTCGGGAGCAGCAACGCATCTGTGATTGACTTCAGATAGAACCCTAGTTTAATATGAAGTTGTTAACAGATATCCATGGGCGGAAGTGGCGGAAGCATGCTTGTTTGCCACTTCAATCTTAGTAAAAAAGGAAAAATATATGAAATTACATGCCACTAAAAGTGAAGGTTCTCCTTGTTCTTAAAATGTCTGTATAACTTAAAAAAAATGCTTTCTACACTCATAGCCCCACAGTAGGATTTTCTCCTGTGTCGTGGATGCCATGGATACACACACAAGACGAATACACAAACACCCAGACCCAGAACACGAATCTAAACTCATCATTCAGATACCTGTCTGGCCGGGAATCGAACCCGGGACCCACTGCGTGTCAGACCGGTATGATAACCGCTGCGCCACGCGGGTCGTCACTTAATAATTTGCTTTGAAATATCAAATGATACTTAACGTTTTTCGTTGTATCCTACCAATATCCAAATCCATAGACACCCTTCACTATCCGAAGGAGAGAAAGCCAGTTGAGTACGTGTTATTTTAGGATTGTGAAAAATGTAGATTTCAAAATACAAAAAAACCTAATAATAACCCTTCTTAGATGTATATTAAGAAATTATATTGTCAGTATTTAAAAAGGATTGAAAGTAATATAGCTCACAGATGTATATATATATTTTTTTGTTTTCCAGGGGGTTTAAGAAAGGCGATGCAGGGTTATGTAGGATTTTTACCGCATTAAAACCCCCGCGGTGGCAGTCCTCAGCGCTGCGTGGAGGACTCCGCGATCTCCAACGGAACATAACCGGAGTCGTCTAAAAGCGTTGCCGCATCGGGCTCTTCTCTGGCAAGCGGCTGGGCCCACCGCTCCGTCTTGTCTCTACGACGGTATGCGACCACGCATACCGCCGTCCTTCCTAGGGTCGGTGTGTGGTGAGTTTGTTCCTGTAGTTATGGGTTCAGGATAGGGCAACGGCATCCCCTGCCTGTCGTAAGAGGCGACTAAAATGGGCGTCCGGGGTTGTGGGCGGGTAGAGCGGGAGCTCGGACCGTCCAGCCAAGCGGCCCCGGGAAGGACGACGGCGTGTGTGTGGTTGCATTTTGTCGGTAACAATAAGAGGCACGGTGAGCACTAATAGTCATCGGAGAAGAGCCCGAAAGGGGCATGCGCTTAAAGGTCTCCGGTTGTATTTCGTTGAAGATGGGGTATTCCACGCAGCGCTGAGGGCGGCCTTTTGGGGGGTTTTAGCGAGGTAAAAATCTTTTTTTTTTTATCTGACTTAAGTAGCAAACGAGCAAGCAGTCCATCTGATGGTAAGTGGTCACTGCGGCCCATGGAAATCTGTAATCAACTTCATACAGAACATGGGTTCCATTTGAAGTCAATCACAGATGCGTTGCTACTCCCGAGGGCTATGATGGTCGCCTCATGTGAAAGTGTGCCGGGACCCTTCTATCAAAACGCAAGAAATGCTTCACGCTAGAAATAGATGTTGCGGTGGTACTTCCCGGGTGGAACAACACTGGTTCTACCACCTTGAAATAAGGTATATTTCAAGGTGATAGAATAACCCAACGTTTTCCCCTCTAGTATATTGTTATTCCGTCAAAAAATAGGTGTGCGTTGAGTATTGCTTTCTAGGTGGTCCAGGTAACATCCTAGGTTAAAGTAAGTTTCTTAATCTTAGCGTCAGTGAGACAGTTTAAGTGGCATATCCCACCACGTTTTTTAATGGTTGATGGGTATAAAGTACGACTATTATAATAATATTTATGAACAACCAGAGGCAGCTTCGGCTACCATTTCTAATGAATTTTTAGCTTGCGGCAAAGTTTTTATCTTCGTGCTACGAAGGACTTATTCTACGAAAAGATCAGTACGTAGGTACTCTTAGTGCAAGTCTTCCTCAAAACAGACTTTGTTTACGTTTATACCCATCACTGCATGTACATAGCACGCTTAGGTTTTCGTTTTCAGTCATAACTTGCAATGTTTGGTGAAAACGTAAATAAAATCATAATAAACTCGTACTAAGAGTACAGAGACCTACCTACCATATATCTCAACCATCAAATTACGAAGCTGTTAAAGAACGTAATGTTGTCAGCATTCTGAGAAATAATCCCAGGGTCAGAAATTTAGCCGCAGCTTTTTGTGTTTTTTTTTTATAATAGTGAAGTAGCAAACGAGCACGCAGTCCACCTGAGGGTAAGTGGTCACCGCCACCCATAGACATCTGTAAGCAACTTCATATAGAACATACGTTCTATCTAAAGTCAATCACAGATGCGTTTCTACTCCCGAGGATTAAGATGGTCGCCTCATATAAAGTGTGCCGGCAACCACACCCTTCCATCGAAACGGTAACAGGTGGAATGAGTATGGTACGACCATGTAGATTCCACTGCCACACCTATTTCTATCAATTCATTCACTTTCGTAAGCGGTGATCATCTGAATCCTCAAAAGTTGTAACACATCTGTCATTACTTCAGATTGATATCTTAATGTATTTACAATTACTTAAAGATGTGTATGGGTGGCAATCATCACTTACCATCAGGTGGACAACACGGTCGCTAGTTATTTCAATTGTATTAAAAAGCACGGGTTGGATGGTAGGTACTGTGGTTGGGGATAGGAGAACTGGAATCTCCAGATATTAAGAGCCCGTCCGTGGCTTATGACCACGTACCATCGAGTGATGCAGCCCACCTGATGCTCGTTTGCTACCTCAATCCTACATAAAAAAAACTAGCTGACCACCACCACTATATTATACATAAAAAATCTTCCTCTTGAATCACTCTATTTAAAAAAAACTGCATTATAATCCGTAGTGTAGTTTTAAACATCTAAACATACATAACGACAGACAACGAGAAGTGACTTTGTTTTATACTATGTAATGATAATGTTTTTTGTTATGTTATGTTATGAGCGACTTACAAAAAAATGTGATTTTTTTGAAATATTTTTAGTAGAATAAGCCTTCAAGTTAAAAATAGCTTGACTCCCGAAAGCAACCATTGTCTATGTGATGAACAATTGCTTTAAAATTCATTTTTAATTATAACTTCTTAATAATTAATGTTTGTAATCCAGTTTATTCTAGTAATTAATTGGTTTATTGTTTATAATTATAATCTACTGTTCCGAGATGTTTTGTGAAAGTTTGTTTTGATTAATAATGCATGCTTTATTATATTTTATAGTAAAAAAGTTCATTATAAGCCATAGGATAATAAAGTTTGTCCCTGTAGTTCCGGAACCAGAATAAAGATACGGCATCCCCTGCCTATCGTAAGAGGTCTAGGTTTCTCAAGGTGGTAGAACCAGTGTAGTTCGACCGGGGAAGTACCACCGCCACACCTGTTTCTAGTGTGAAGCATTTCTTGCGTTTCGATGGAAGGGTGTGGTTGCCGGCACACTTTCACATGAGGCGACCATCATAGTCCTCGGGAGTAGCAACGCATCTGTGATTGACTTCAGATGGAACCCATGTTCTGTATGTAGTTAATTACAGATGTCCATGGGTGGCAGTGACTGACTGCATGCTCGTTTGCTACTTCAGTCAGATAAAAAAAGATGACTAAAAGGAAGCTTCCGGAGTTGCGGGCGGCTACAGTGGAAGGTCAAATTTACCAGCAATGCGACCCCTAGAAGAACGGCGGTATCTGCCATTCATTACTGACTTATAAGCCGTGTTAACCACTGCTCTGTCCTGGTTTGGAGTAGGGTTGTTACGGATGCAAAATTTTAGAAATCCGCGGATGCAGATGCGGATGCGGATTCGATGCGGATGCGGATTCAATGCGGATGCGGATGCGGATTTAAAAGGATAATTATTTAAATTTTGAGTGCATAAATAGCAAAAAATCAATTTAAAATTAACTTTATATTTATTTAATCATATTTCTAAAATAAAATTACACAAGTCTTTAGTTTTACTTATGACACAACAGAATTTTGAGCTTCAAAAAAGTCTTTGTTTTATAATTAAACTTTAAAATTGGTAAATTATATTTAATAAATAGCAATATTGCAGTTTTCTCAGCTTCCAACCTGTTTCTTAGCGGATTATATATTAACCCAGCTCCACTAAATAGCTGTTCGCTTGGAACTGTGGCTGGTGGAGGTGATAAATATCGGCATGCTAATTTGGAGAGAATTTTAAATTCACAACGGTTAGCTTTCCACCAATTAAGTGGATTTTCATCTAAATTTTTTTGATGATTGTAGTTACTTGTTGATGTGAATCTGCATCCGTTAAACTCCGCATTGATTGATGCGGATGTGAATGCGGATGCAGATGTCTGAATTAATGCGAATAATCCGCATTTGCGGATGCGGATACGGATATTCATAACACCTCTGGTTTGGATGTCTGGAGGCCGCAGTGTTATCAAGATGTAGAGCCCTTCAAATATTGTTCAAATGAAATAAATACTTTTAGCAGACTTTTTTTGTGCTTCTAGAGCTTTCCAAATGTAAATATTCAAATAATGGTTGAAAATATGAACGATTTTTTTAAGTAATGGAGGCCCTTCTTTCGAGGGTATTTACCCTGGATGCTCTCTAAATCCGGCCCAGCATTTGACGACCCGCGTGGCGCAGCGGTTACCGTACCGGTCTGACACGCAGTGGGTCCCGGGTTCGATTCCCGGCCAGACAAGTGTCTGAATGATGAGTTTAGATTCTTGTTCTGGGTCTGGGTGTTTGTGTATTCGTCTTTGTGTGTGTCCATGGCACCCACGACACAGAAGAAAATCCTACTGTGGGGCTATGAGTGTAGAAAGCGTTTTTTTTAAGTTTTATGCATGTAAGGCATTAGCCACTTACTATCATATTCTCTTATTACTTACTACTCATTACTTGTACTGTCATTAAAAATACGTAATAACTTTATATTTTTCATCACTTGCCTATATGCTCATTAATTATGCATCACCAATAAATAAATCGTTCGATAAAGTCATGCATTACAAAAATGTATTACAATGCTAATTTTATTGATGTAAAGCCATTTGTCGCAACAGTGCGAAATGTGCGGTTTAAATTAATTACACTATAAATATTATAATAGAGTATTATACAACCAGTTTTTGCTTTTAAATCTTGTGGAAACGAAGTACATAGTCATGTAGTGTGTTTAAGTTTCAGCGAAACTCAATGACTTAAGAAAGAAATGCCAAATTAATTCATGCATGCTAAACATGAATTAAATTGGCATTTCTTTATGTTACTTTAATTCTATTTGATAAATTTAAAAAAAAGAAAGAAAATGTAACTTCATATTATTGTGTTAATTAGTATAAGTGGTATTGTATCGTTCTAATTAACAATAAATAAATAAATAAATAAAATAAAATGTAAGGCTTATAAAAAATACTTCATATCTAACAATGTTTGATCTTGTTAATATTATAAATGCGAAAGGTTGTGTATCTATTACATTAAAACTACAGATTGCATTTTTTTTACGTGAGGAAACCCTTCATGGGTTCCTTACGCGGGGGCAGCTGAGAGGATATGCCAGACTCCTACCGGCTAAAACCCCACGGTGTTCCTCTGGACGCCCTTTGTCGGGACTGCGGGTACGCTAATAGCATTCGTCCGCGGTACCGACGGCGTCTGCCCTCAGCAGGGCTTGTCTCTTTTAGGGATGGAGCTGGTGTTTCTCCATCCCTCCGTCTTCGAGGTGTCCGAGGGAACACCGCGCGCGCCGCCTCTAGGTTGGTTGATTTGATGCAAGACATCCCCATGTCCTACAACTAAGCCTCAGTTATAGGAGAAGGAGAGGGCTTTGGGCATCCTCCTCCTAACCCCGGTTTTCCGGCTGCGGATAGGTAGGTCTGAGGATTTTTCTCTCTCCCTCTCCGCAGGTTCCTTGTGCGAGATGAAGTCCTCACAGAAGGATTTAACGGCTTTCCTAGACCCCTCGCTCACGACCATAGCTTTTAAGCTTTTGTTGTTTTGTTGTGGCGGAGCGGTTACCACACCGGTCTGACGCGCAATGGGTCCCGGGTTCGATTCCCGGCCAGACATGTATCTGAATGATGAGTTTAGATTCATGTTCTGGGTCTGAGTATTTGTGTATTTGTCTTGTGTGTGTCCATGGTACCCACGACACAGGAGAATATCCTAGGGTGGCGCTATGAGTGTAGAAAGCGTGTTTTTAAATATATAAAAGCTACATAGCAGATAAAACTCCATAGCAGATCTGGCCCCACTGCAGCGACGAGGACACGGCGCTGACTGTCCCAAGCTGGGCATAGCTTAAGACCTGAATTATCAGATGGAATACTGGCAGTAAGAAAGAAAGAAAGAAAGAAGGATCTTTATTTAGTCAATTTTTGGGTTACAATAATATTGATTACATAAGATGTTAAAAAAAAAAAGAAAAGGGCGCCAAAAATTGAATATGCCGGTGAAGGCGTTCTAAATGTATGGCACTCACATACTCGTATTTATCATTAAAAGACAATTAGACACTATATTACAATAAATGGATATAACACGATATAACACGCTTTCTACACTCATAGCCCCACAGTAGGATTTTCTCCTGTGTCGTGGGTGCCATGGATACACACAAAGACGAATACACAAACCCAGACCCAGAACAAGAATCTAAACTCATCATTCAGATACCTGTCTGGCCGGGAATCGAACCCGGGACCCACTGCATGACAGACCGGTACGCTAACCGCTGCGCCACGCGGGTCGTCAATGCTGATAACTTTAGAAGATTAAATATTTTTTGTATTTTATATTTTTAAATCACCGTTTAAGAATTCGTCATACGTGTAATAGCATTTCTCTATTAATATATTTTTTAATTTTCTGGCACATATGTGGTCTTTCTTTATTTGTTTTAATTGGTAAGGTAGTTTATTATATAACTTTATGGCCATACAGAGTTTTAGGTAGTAAATCTCCATTACCTCGTATATGCGAAACCTACAATGAACTATCCAAACTCGCATATTGATTTGTTCTCATTCAAACTTCATCAATTTTATTTGTTATTTAGACATTTCAAGATGTTTGTTTAAGGTGGCTGGCCTGATTAAAAACATATTGTTTTTTTTTTTTGTAAAGAGTATCAAGTATTAGTTCACTAGTTTGATAAAGTCGTAGTCAATTACTGGGACATTTTAAAATTTGCCCATCAATTACTGGTACATTTTTAGTTCTTTCGAAACAAATCTATATTACAATATGCTACACTTATTTCCTTAACTTAAAGTCAAACTATGTGAAATGAAAGATTAATTAATATGTGTATGTTATTTTAAAAATTCTTACTTAAATAAATACATTGTTATTGAAGAAATTGTTTTTTTTCTCACTATAGTAACAACTACTGGTACATTTACCTTATTAACTCTGTTGTTTTGTATACTCGAACGGATCACTGTAAAATTACATTAGTTATTTGATTGATATGTACATGTATTGCATGCAGTGTTTACCTATAAGTGATTGTGCATTTAGTTTTTAATATTGTATATGTTGTGCCAAGTATGTAATGATGTAACAATTGTTGGTAAACCAAATAAATAAAATAAAATTACCACAATCAAGGCGTACGTAGTTATGTACTATCTAAGCTGCTATTAACAATCTAATATAACTTTAAATAAAATAACTTATGTTAGAGTTAACGGATTTTTATAAAATAAGAACTGAATGTTACCACAACATATGGACAATAAATAGATTGAATTTTTAAATTAAATTATATAGTTTTGATTTGATGCGATTTCAAACACCAAAAAAATTAAAAAATGTGCTTACTGACACTTTTTCGAATTATTTGTTTGCAAATATTCGATGTACAAATACAAATCTATTATTTCGACAAATTTTACTAGGTTTTAAATGTTTGTTATCTAGAGGGAACCTTCAAAAGGTATCCCCCGCCGTGGGAGCAACGCCGGGTTATGTGGGATTTTTAGCTCACTAAAACCCCTCGATGGCCCTCCTCAGCGCTGCGTGAAGGACTCCGGGATCTCCGATGGTACACAACCGGAGTCCTCCGAGCGCGATGCCCCCATTGGGCTCTTCCCAGTAGGCATTGTACACACTGCGCCTCCTGGTGTTTACGACAGCATGTGGCCACACATGCCGTCTTACTACACAGGGTCCCTTGGACAAACGGTTCAAGCTCCCACTCTTACCGCCCGCAACCCCTGAAGCCCCTTTTAATCGCCTCTTATGACAGGCAGAGGATACCGTAGCCCTATTCTGGTCGCGGAAGTACAGGAATAATCGAGTAGGTACCTAATAAGTATATGTGTACCAAATTTCAACACAATTCACTGGTTTATTTTTACGTGAATTACTAAGAAACACATCCCAATAAACTTTCGCATTTCTAATAATAATAGTAGGTATACCTACCTATGTGTGGATATAGTTGGTTAATCTTACTTTCTTAGTTTAACAGTTACAAAATTGTAGACATAGAATTTTGCAGATTATGGCTGCCTGAAGCATCTAGCAACAATGTAGCGCTACTGGGTGCTAGTAATTTACTACTGTAGGTACCTATCCTTAGTAATTATTATGTTTCCACGAAATAGGCATTGGTCTTGTTTTTGATCATTTTTTATCAAATAGAAGCAACAAATAAGCATGCAATCCATCTGATGGTGAGTGGATACTGCCGCCCATGGACTTCAAGCAACTTCATTCGGAACAGACGTTCTATCCAAAGTCAGGACGCGAGGACTAAGATGGTCGCCTCATATTAAAAGTGAACCGGCAACCACATCCTTCCGTCAAAACGCAAGGAATGCTTCATTTTAGAAATAGGTGTGGCGGTGGTACCTCCCCGGTTGACTACATTGGTTCTACCACTCTCAAAACCTTGGTCTACCAAAATTATACAAAAGTCAAAAAATCTGAATTATTAACTTTAACAAGGCGCTACGTGCTCGTTTACTGCTTCATTATTATAAAAAAGACCAAAATTGTTAGAAAAACGGAAATCTTTCGATTGATCTCAGTTTTTCTCACACAGACATTTTTAAAAGTTATTACTATTTAAATGAAATGAAACGAAATGAAATGAAATTAATTTATTGCAAGAATGTACTTAGTACAAAGATGGTTACAGTAAGAAAGATCGTACATTCTACCATGACAATGGTGTGCAATCATGTCAATTGTGAAATTAAAGTTGTTAAATAAATTGTAATTATAATTGGCATAAAATATTGTTACCTATTCTGAGCATAGACCTCCAGCCACTGATTGACGCCCCGCGTGGCGGAGCGGTTACCATACCGGTCTGACGCGCAATGGGTCCTGGGTTCAATTCCCGGCCAGACAGGTATCTGAATGATAATTTTAGATTCTGGGTTTGGGTGTTTGTGTATTTTGTCTAGTGTGTGTCCATGGTACCCACGACACAGGAGAAAATCCTAGTGTGGGGTTATGCGTGTAAAAAGCGGGTATAGTCACAACACCTGTTTCCATTGATATATTAACAAGTTTTATATTGCGTTCCATTAAACAAAAATATCCCCGCGGCTTCGTCCGCTCCGGTCAAGTCTAGCATTGAAATCCGAAGGGGTAATCTTCCGTGTTACAGTATGAAACAAAAATGTATCCTCAGAAATATTAATAAGAAATTAGTCACCGGTCACATCGGTCGAAATTCGACCGTAATATTATATTAATACGTGAAGCAAAAATTTGTGACGGATTTTTAAGTAATATGCCGCGGACGGATTAGTATGAAATTTTGCACGGTTATAGTGGACGTAGAGAAGGAGTGCAGAATGTTAATATTATTTTCAAATAATGCATTTTTCATACATAAAATCAACTAAAAACACATTACACACACTGCCTTGCATTTGTCACAAACACATATGTACTTAGTAAATGAAATAGAACATTCAATGTCTTACTATGAAAAGACACAACGTCAAGAATGTCAGATGACATTTGATTTTTAATTTAAATTACGGTCGAATTTCGGCCGATGCTACGGGTGACTAGTTTATATTAAAGAACTAAACTTCATATTGTCCAAAGTAGTACGAATATTTCTCAACTTCAAATAAAATGTAATAATTATCAAGTAATTTTGAACGAACCCGTTAAATATAAAAGGAGATTTAATTAGCTAAAGCGCATTTAGAAGCAATAACGGGTGTTTTGACAGACACTGACATTTCTGACGTTGTGTTTTCATAGTAAGACATTGAATGTTCTATTTCGTTTATTATTTATGTGTTTGTGACAAATGTGTACAAACGGTAGTGTGTGTAATGTGTTTTTAATTGATTTTATGTGTTTTAAGCATTATTTGAAAAAAATATTAACATTCTGCACTCCTTCTCTACGCCCACTATAATAGTGCAAAATTTCATAGTAATCCGTCCGCGGCATATTACTTAAAAATGCTTCACAAGTTTTTGCTTCACGTATTAATATATGGATACCTACTTATGTAACCTACTTGGTAGGAATATCGGCATTTTAGTATATATGTACATTTTAATATATCGGCTCCACACGTGAGCACCAATAGCGTTGGCTCGGGGCAGGTCACGAGCGGTGCCATATTTGATATGTTACCTCGTTTGGTCCGTGGTTTTATCTTTGGTATTTTGCTGTGACTTATGTACAGCGAGCTTGGCTTTTAAATAGCAAGCTCTGAAGAAATATTCGGGGTTAGCAATGAAATGAAATGTCTTTATTTTGTATGGGCCTACGGGGGCACTTACAAATTGTTAGTTACACATTTTTTTTTACACTACGACCGGATCGGGACACTACCTCAACTGAGAAGATCCGGCAAGAAACTCAGCGAGTTTGTCTTTTTTGTTATCTTGTATTTTTTTTCAATCATGTTTTTTTTTACATTGTAATGAAAGTTAGCTCCAGTCTTTAGTAACTGTAAGGCAAGTACAATTACTAAAGATGAGGCCTGTTGGCAATGAAACCAAGAAAGAATTAAATTGTTTATTTACTTTGTGGGTAAAACAACAAACGTTAGGTATAAGAGTCAATAAATTTAATATTGAAATGACTTTAAAAACTATCCATACCTATAAAAATATCTTTAAGCGCGTTTAACGATTTTTTGGAGATGAAAAACTTTTCGTTTGGCGTCACCAACATGATATGACGTTATAAGTTTGCGATATCTACTTACCTGTGACATTGGATTGTTAAAAAGATTAAGTGAACAATATCCAGTAGGTAATTGTATTCAAAACTACTAACCTATGTTATAACTTTTTATAAGTTTTTATTCTATTACTTTTTCCATGAATATAATATTACCTATAATGTCACCCACCATTCCCTATGTAGGTATTTATCTACCAAACAATATGCTACAATCAATATGAATGCCGCGTTATGCCAATTTACTAATCATATATTCATTTAAAGAAACATTAAAAGAAGTTGAGCAATTTTGAGAAAAAAATAAAACGAAAATTTTAAGTTTTCACATCTAATGGGCTCTAAATCGATCGTCCGAGATTTAAATCATAGGCAGGCATCACTCATTTTTCATCTGATATAATAAACAAAAATATAATCCTTTGCAGAATAGAATATTTCGACAGAATTTCCTTACGTATCAAATAAAAAAATAAAAAAAAATCATTAAATTACAAAATATAAAAAAAAAGATTTATCGCACATTCCAAAGAATTCAACTATTCAACGAAATCAAAAATCACTTCTATCAATCAATCCGTTAAACCCAGGTTTACGGACCAAACGCCGCCATTTGTATTTTTCGCGCGGGAAAACTGTCTTACGGTTGCGTTCAATTTAAAGCACATTTCTTTGAGGTTCAAAATCGCTTGAATTTTATTAGGTTGGGTTAAAATAAAATGCAGTGGTTTTGAGGTAAATCCATCAAGTGAATGCAACGGGTGATTATATACGACGTTACCTCGGGGTGGTTCGATAGTAAAGAGTGAAGCATCAATCATTGGTCCTCTATTTTTCCTTTTGATTCACGAATCGGACTTGTTAAGCGTTGGTTTTCTAGATTATAAATCATGTTAAGTGTTCTGTAGTTTTAATGGCTGTACCTTTTTCAGAGTAGGTAAATATATAAGCTTTGGTAAACTAATGGTTTGGAAATTCGATATTTCACACTGGGAGACTGTGTTTTGGATTCTAGACATGTACTTATACGTACCTACCTATTTTAGTATATTCTTGTAAAACATATAGCACTCTTTCACATGAGGCGACCATCATAGTCCTCGGGAGTAGCAACCCATCTGCGATGGACTTTGAAGGAACCCATGTCTGTATGAAGTTGATTACAAATGTCCATGGGCGGCAGTGACCTTACCATCAGGTAGACTGCATGCTCGTTTGCTACTTCAGATAAAAAAAATATAGAAAGTAATGAATTGCCAACAAATACAAGAATTTACTGAATAAAAATGTCTTTATCATCTGACTGCATTTTGGCATAACAAAACTATACCTACTTATTCGAATTTTGGAGGGTTTTATTGTTTTAAGGTTTATTAAAGAGGCGTAACATTAATTTTAGTCCTTTTGTACAAATTGTCACCTTTTAATTCTCAAGACGAAAGACGTTATCAGTAATAGTTTCTAATTACTAATACACGGTTTTAATAATAATAATATTCTTAAATGTACCCATAAAATATACAGAGCAAAGATTAAAAAAACGATACAAAAGGCGGCCTTATCGCTAAACAGCGATTTCTTCCAGGCAACCTTTGGGCATGGAGTTATAGTAATAATAAATATAAGAATAGGTAAGGTGCAATAGATTAATTTTAGAATTAGCTTAAAATATATATATAACAAAAGAAGTAAATGAATTAAAGATGATGAGCAATGGGAGGTAAGAAAAAGGTTTTAATCTAATTATAGGTAGGTACTAAAATCCATTAACATTAATTGTAACGCAATCTTTATTTTCATTAAAATTTCCATTTTTCTTTACAAAATATAATTGTCGTTATCATCAAAAATATCTTTAAGACATTTAAATTTTTTGAAACTTAACTATACCTATAAAGGTAGGTAGTTGAAATATACATAGCTACGAAAACTTAACTAAACATTTCCAAATTGATCGTAGATCGTAGTTGATACTATTAGCCATAAAAGATATGTATTTGCTTATAAAATTAAAAAACAGTAATATAAGTTCAAAAAATGTAAAATATACCTACCTTTTCATAAAAAAGACCTACATTTGATAACCCTGATATCCTGTCGTTCATTATAAAATCACAACATGGCGTCGTCGGTAATCAATAGACTGTCTTTTTAATTATTTAAACCCTAATTTCGCTCCATTATGTGACAAACCTGCTATTTTGAACATAAGCAACTGTATAATTTTATTACGTTTCAATTTATTGCGTTATTATCATCACATGCTTTCTTACATAGGCAAAGTAATTTTGAGCATTTTAAAATTTATTATTGATAGAAGTAGACATGAAACGATTCTTGTTAATGTCAACGAGGTGGTTAGGATAATGTATGTATTACCAACGTAATAAGGAAATAAGTATAGGAGCAACTATGTTGAATATAGGTTGGTATTTATCGATACAGAGGCAAAGGATTTGAATTTTTTAGAGCTTTAACAAGAACACAATTGGCATGCAATTACGCAGATATATAAGTATATGATTGGAACTTAATTAGTAGTACTTTCAATGATAGTTTTTAATAAGTGACTTAAAATATTCTATCTACTTATAATGGCCCAAGAGCACCGATAGCCTAATGGTTGAAACTTGCCCTCTCGATCGGGAGGTCCGAGCTTCAAACCCAGGCATGCACCACTATTTTTTCTAAAATGATGTGCGTATTAGAAATTAGGTGATTATTACTGCTTTTCGGTGATGAAAACATCGTGAGGCTACCTAACACCCGAGAGTTCTTTAAAAAAAAAGTTCTCGGGGGTGTGTGAAGTTACCAATTCGCACTTGGCCAGCGCGGTGGACTATGGAGTAAGTATAATTCCCTCATTCTGAGAGAAGACCCGTGTCCAGCAGTGGGACAATAATGGGTTGACGACATAATGGTCCTAGTTTGTCACCGAAGAAGGAGGTAGGTTAATAAGAGCCATTTTCTTCCATAAAGACACTAAAAAAATGATTTCCGACTATTATTTGACTGATTTTGAGTAGGTAAAAAAATATATTTTAATAAGATTTACGCTGTAAATAATATAATAATACCTAGGTACATCACGAATTATTAAGATAATAGTTTTAAAAAATCGATCTGAATCTGTACAGAAGGGATGGACTTCTGGCTAATAACATTTTTAGTTTAAACAGATTTTCATATAAATTCTTTTTCTTAAACCTTTTAATTTAAGTTTCATTTTGAACTGAAAACTAATCTTTTTTAGAACGCTAATATTTGAGTGCTTATCAATTAAGTTTGACGTAGAAAATGTAGTAGATACCTACCTACCTACCAATCTTCCGACCAAAAATAAGGACAACGCTTCGTTATGTATGTAAGTAGGTACAAGTTTAGCACAACTTGTTTTTTATATAAGTTTAAATAACAATCGGGCATTCAACCGCGTAGGTCGTTCTTGTGTAAGAACTTGTGTGTTCGTCGTTCTTGTGTGTGTTGTGTGTTCTTCCTATACAGGTTTACCTACCTCATGATGTATATCAATTGATGAATATCAATCTATATATTCTTAGCACCCCTGCCCCGTTACCTACCAGGTGGACCGAGGGCCTGAAGAAGACAGCGGGAAACCGTTGGATTCAGAGGGCACAGGACCGGTTAGATTGGCGCCATTTGGGAGGCCTATGTCCAGCAATGGAAATCAAAGGGCTGATGGATGGATGGATGAATCTATATATTAATACGTGAAGCAAACATTTGTGATTCGTTTTTAAGATACTTGCCGCGGACGGAGGAGTGTGAAATTACGCACGGTTATAGTTGATGTAGAGGAGTACCAAATGCTGATATATTTTTCAAATAATGCATAAGACATGCCTAGGTGCCTTAATAGGTGCCTAGTAGGTACCTATTAAGTACTAAATCGGCAATATTTAGTAAGTATACCTATGCCTCATTAGTTTACTTCAAAACTTTTAACGTTTATTTTAAATATACGAAGTCTATCTTTTTGACCTGAGACAGTAGGTACCTACGCTGACAAATCCCGTTAGCTCAGACAGAGCACGCCTTTGTCAGTCTTTGAGTGCCTAGAATTATATCTGTCTTAGATTTTGTCCTGTGACCATGCATTTTTAAAACCGAGGAATGCCTATAACCACGGTACAAAACTGTGCTATAACTCAACCTCGTCATTATTTAGGTAATAGAACCGATATTTACCTTCTAGGTCAGATTAGTTAACACTAATGGTTAAAACTCAACGAGCAGTGATAGCCTAATGGTTGAAACTTGCCCTCTCGATCGGGAGGTCCGAGGTTCAAACCCAGGAACGCACCACTGATTTTTCTAAAATTAGAAATTAATTATCTTTCTAAAAGTATGTGCGTATTAGAAATTAATTATCACTGCTTTTCGGTGAAGGAAAACGGGGAGGAAACCTTCAAAAGGAATACCAAAACCATTGGGAAAGACTCTAGGTTGTGAGGGATTTATACTCACTAAAACCTCCTCGGTGGCCTTCCTCTTCGTTTGAAGGGAACCCCAGGGTCTCCAACGGAACGCACCGGAGCCCTTTAGAGCTGCACCCTTGCGGGCTAATTTCTTGGGGGGACGTGAAACTGTTTCTCTGCACCTTCCGGTGTACGACAACGTGCAGCCACACATGCTGCCGTCCTTCTTGGAGTTGTTGACGAGGCGGTTCGAACTCCCACTCTAGCCGCCCGCAACCCTAGAAGCCTCGTTTCAGTTGCCTCTTTCGATAGGCAGGGGAGACCGTAGCCGTATTCTACTCCCCGGCGGCTACAGGGAGCCGGCACGCGACTCTAGGAATGTGGACGTATTTATAGTCGAATAACGTCGTCGACATTAGACGGTATGGTGGACTTGACGCCCATTATGGGCGGATCTCGACGGAGCACCGTGCATAGAGGACCATTTGAAATCCTGGAGACCTCTCCACAGCGCTGAGGACAGCCACCGGGGCGGTTTTAGAGGGTAAAAACCTTTACCACGACTACTGTAGGTAATTTGAAGGATTAGGAATATTTAGTTACAAGACGCGTTCAAGCTTAGTCCTGACTGCATACTCGTTTGCGTCAGATAAAAAAACAGGTTATCCTACATTAAAATAATACATAGTCACCCTACAATACGAAAGTTGACTCAGCGAGGCTGTAATATCTATGAAGTCTACTTGTCTATGAAATATGCTATTGCCTTTATACCATAGTTATTGAAGTAGGCACCGTCCGTAAATAACTAAAAATATAAATAACTAGTATTGACGAGTCGTGTGGTCGAGCGGTTATACTGGACTGGCATGCAGTAGGTACCGGGTTCGATATCCGGCCAAGTAGAAATTAATAAGATGATTCTAGATGTTTATACTGGATTTGTGTTTTATGTAACATTAGTCCTCCCAGACGGGTGGCTGGGCACACCGCTCTGCCTAGTCTTTACGACGGTATGCGACACATACTGCCGTCCTTCCCGGGATCGCCTGACCGAACGGTTCGAGCTCCCACTCTAGCCGCCCGCAACCCCGGTAGTCCCTTTCAGTCGCCTCTTACGACAGGCAGGGGATGCCTACGCCGTATTCTAATCCTGGAGCTACAGGGACGACTGTGCCCACGCCTAACTACGCCACCGTTTGAAGTTATAAACAGTATCAGGTAAATAGGCACTGGCGCCTATGGATATTTGTAGTTAAGCAATTT